>CM076580.1:428901563-429501563 GCA_034641835.2 Pinus albicaulis
TGTACCATGAGAGTGAAATATTTCCTAGCAATTGTGCATGCAACAATTGCATATTCAGTGGAGGAGCTAGATCTCAAGTTTTGAGCTTGGGAATCGGGAGAAGGGACCAGCCCTTCAGTTAGTGACTTGAATAGGTTCTATTGCAGTTGATAGATCATTATTTCAGCCCCAGATCAACATTTATCTCCAGGGAGTGCCTAACTGAGCCAGCATGGGTGTAGTTTGCAACCTAAAAAGGGCTAAAATTCCAAACTCAAAATCTGGCCAAACCATTTCTAGGTTTTTCAAGTAGAATCCATGGTAAAAATCTTGAATATTTCTGAGCACTCCAAAAGCCTCTCACACATAGATCTTCTTCCTAGAAGCAACAACAATTTTAACTTCCCAGTGCTAGTTTTCAGTAGAGTCATTTCAACCATATTTGGATGGCTTGAGTGAATCCCTTTTAGGAGAAATGTGGATATGCATTTGATGTTGATACATATTGACATGGCTCAACTATTTCTGCTAATGTTTTAATGCCTTTATCTTATATTCCAGTATTTCCAACATTTTACAGTTTTGTTCCTACATTCTGGTTATTGACTTGATTGAAATGTTATAAATGTTCTATATTCCTGTTTCTCCCATTTTGGGATATTACAGTGGTATCATAGCATGATATTTGGTTCATCTTGTGGGCATTTCATGACATCAAAATAATAAGAAGATGAAGCAGAAAGAGAAGAAGTCTACAATGGTGGAAGGATTGAGTTTTGCCACACTTCTCTTTAGATCAATGTAGGATCTCACCATGGAGATCAAAGAAATGAGAAGTGAAAGGAAAAAGGAAACCTCAAAGGCATTTCATAATGGAGAAGGTCCGAGCACTTCCTATTAGCAGTATAAGCAACCGACGATGTAGAAAGTTCCACAACGGCCTACTATGCCCACTTTCCTTGTAGAAGGAAATGAATGGCATGTATGTGGAGGATATTTGGCACATGAGACTCTGAGTGATTATCTTGCACAATAAAATTATCAATTTAGAGCATTCAAATAGAATCTGACCTTCCAGCAGTTTTTCCAAATTAAAGAGAATCAAAGACCCCGCAACAACAATAGAAGAAGAGGGCATATGAAGAATAGATTATTTTTTCTTGAATTCGATGGGTCATCCAAAAGCATAGCAAAGTCTTGGATGGAGAAGTTATATGATTTCTTCTAGCTACACCCAGTAGTGGAAGAAGAGGCTATTCAGATTGCACAGCTACACCTTGAGGGTTAAGAAAAGGATTGGTGGTTAAGCAGATTGAAACATGAAAGAGTGACTGTGTATGTAGATTTCACTCAAATATTGGTAGAAATGTTTGATAGAAGTAACCCAGAGGAAAATTCCATTAAGACATTCTCTGACAATAAAGAGAAAGTGTATGAGGAGCAGAAGGGAGATCAACTACCACCAACAGAAGGAGTACTTGCACAGATTGGAGGAGCCCTTGCATTTTGGCAAGATGTTCCCAAGACTTTGACATTGAGAGTACGAGGCATGATTCATGAGGTCCATGAGGAAAAGGAAGTAGATACCAACACTGGTGCAGCAGTAGAGGAGCAGCCATCACCATCACCAACAGTTGGAGAAGAAATTTCACTGGTTGGAGGAAGTCTTGTAGCTTTACAAGATGTTCCCAAGCATTAGATGATCCAATGTATGCAAACATTTCCACCCCCTATTATTTGAGCACATAATATTGAGGTTTGTGGGGTCATTCCATCAGGGAAATTGCATGACCAAGGGTTAAAGCACATTGCATATTTGGAGCAGCAGACTATAACTATGCAGAAGACCCTTGAATAGTTCAAGGAGAAGATGTAAAGCTATCCCAATTTTTGACAATTTTGAGTTGCACATAACACTTTGTCTTAGAGTGTGGAGTTTCTAAGGATGGGATTAGCACACTCCTAATGCAGGGAAGCTATTCCATAGCTTTTGAGAACTAGAGGCTACTATCGCATGAGCTGTCGTATTCTATTTACAACAAAGAGATATTGGCCATTTTACATGCATTGGTCAAATTACGAAATTTTTTTATTGGCAGTAGGTTTTGGGTGAAGACCAACCACCATAGTCTCCGAAATCTTTTTGAGGAGGAGTGACAGCTGCAGAAGAGGAAAAAATGGTGGATCAGTACAATGAAGGACTATGAGTTCAACATTGTGTATGGAGAGGGCCACGTGGCAGCATATGGACTATCATGGAGATCATTAGAACTATCACTCAGGAGCAGTGATGATTTGAGGGCCCAGTTATTATTTGATCATTCCAATGACCGCTTCACTTATCAAGAATTGGATGGGAAGATGGTAGATGGGAGACATCATGTGATGGATAACATCTTCCATTATTATGACATAGCCTTCTTGATGAGTAACTCACAGCTCAAAGAGAATTTTATGCATGTAGCATATTCAGAGCTTCATAGGTTCTACCGAGCCATCAGAGAGGGGTTCTCATGGAGAGACCTCAAGAAGGATGCACTTCGACACATCATGGAGTGCAAAGATTGTCCTCGGATTGTGGAGATGGTATTGTCGACATTGATCCGCTATTCAGATATGCACATTGCTTCGACCTTTTCACACAGTACATCTCTCCACCCGTGACTGAATTATATTTCTGGGATTTCTTCATGCTTCATGGTCTTCCCAAGGCCATAGATAGTGATGGGGACAATCATTGTATTAGCAGTTTTTGGCAGGAGATTCTCCATTGGGTGGATATCGATCTGGTGCATGATATGAGTCATCCCCCACAGTTGGATGGATGGATGGAGACAATGAGAAAGTAGCTGAAAAGATACTTGTAGATCTATGACACGGGGCAACAGGAAGCATGGATGAGCTGGTTTCTCTTGGGTGAGTATGGTTACCACCCGACATTTCATATTGGTATGTTCCATGCCTTGCATAGTATTGAAGGTGATGCACGATGAAGGCATGGGCTAGCACATTCACACCATTTTTTGGTCATCTAACTTATTATCATTAGATGGACCCAAGTACACCATGTAAGACCGGTTTACCTAAGTAAAAGCTGCTTTCCTATGTTAGAACGGGAAACCCCGAAGGAAATATTAAACAAACCCATATTTGTTTGATTTTTCCTCATAGGAATAATTGATAAACATAATTTAGTGTATTCCAGGTCATGTTTAACCCAAAATCAAAGAAATTAATTAGATAAACCTTTATTTATCTTATTATTTTCTAGGAATAATCATTTAAACCTTATTTAGATGATATTCTTGTTAAATATGACAAATCACCCACAAATAATTAAATAAATCACTATTTATTTAATTATCTTTCTTGCTCCTCTCAAATAATTAAATAAATCATTATTTATTTGATTATCTTCTAACCACTTCCTTAAAAAGATAAATAAATCATTTATTAATTTATTTTTAACAAATTAAAGTTTGACCCAAGTCAAATACTTTTCCCTCAACAAATATAATAAAATATTCCGTAAAAAGTGGATCTAGATCACGGTTAACCCATGCACCAAGATCTAGAATGACCCAATATTTTGTTATAAATAGGAGGGTTTTTCCTACCATTCTTCACCTTTTGTTGCCTATTAGATCACTCTGGATCTATACATTTGGTCACCATTTTCTGCCATTTGCTCCCATTGAGCTCTACTCTTTGCATTGGGTTTTCTGCATCGACTAGAGAGAGAAATCTTTAGATGCGAAGTGCTTTGAGGACTTCCAGAACCCATCCTTGAGGGTGGATACTCCTTTGGTTTCCTCACAGTGCCCCATTAATACAAAAATTCTTTCAAAAATTATTTCTTGTCTTGTCTATTGGTATATGGAGCAAACCCTTGTTTTTCTTGCTTAATGTCTTCCGATACATAGATCTGGTATTTTGTAGCTATTTTCTTGTCTAACTAATCGCGGTCTGAAGATATTGGCAGCCACTTTGTTGTTAGGGCTATTATTTATGCGTAGCTAAAGTGGTCCTTTTAAGAGTACACTTCGACAAAGGATTCATACTAACAAATGGCGAGTCCACACGGGTTTTAAATTACGGCCATTATCGTTTTTCATATTCTTTTGCATATCCATTACTTAGGACCCTAGGGTTTCTTTTTTAATTTGTTTATTTTTCCTATTTTTTTGTTGTTTTTCTCACATAAAACCCTAAAACATTAAAATTTTCTAACCACGTGTGTTTCGCTATTAACGCAATTAGCGACACATTGCAGCCCAGACGACAACTTTTACGAGAAAATACGCCGTCGAGACAAGCTAGAAATGGGGGGGGTCACACTTTTGGCCCAAAAACCTTATGACTTGGACCTCAGTCGCACTTTTCTACCCCTTTTACGCGACTTTTTGCACTAAAAACACGTCGAAGCTGCGACGCAATTTTTTGTGATTTTTTAGTAATTTTTTACGGGTTACGTTGCGGCTTACATCGGGGTTTTCCGGCCTCATCTTAGCACTTTGACCAAGTTACGATCTGTTTACTCATCTAAGTGGGAACCTAGGCGAGTAGGGCTTTAATACCCTCCACTTTTTGTGGAAGAGTTTTATTTGTTTCGATGATCTGTTTCGAGCTTCGACCTCCTTTTTCAGGATACATTACCTCCCTTTCGAGATCCTTTGAGATCAGCCTTTCTTCCTTTCAAATCACCTCCTGTAATTTTGTTTGGACCTCCTTTGAAGGCCTCGCCTTGCCCCCTTCGGTTTTTGCTGATTTCCTTCCTTTTTTCGACCACCTTGCCTCTGTCTCTTGGCTGTGATGCACCTGCCTCTTTTTCAGCGACTTTATCCTTTAGATCCTTTTGTCCCTTTTGACCTTAGATCTATTGGCCCCTTTTAGTGTGTTTTAGATAGATTTTTCCCTTTCTTTTGATTAGTTTTGAGAGATCCACCTTCTTGGGTTAGATAGATGCACAAGTAGGTTGTTATTTTTATTGTTATTTTAGCATTATATCTTGTTCTGTGGGATTTTATTTTCGGTATGCGGCGCACTTTTTCTTGCTCTCAAAATGGAGAGGGTTTAAAAATTAAAATTAACGTACACCACACTGCCTGACCACAAGCGAAGAAGCACAGTTAACACCACCTAAGAAAAAGACTCTAAAATCGATTATCCTTGCACCTTTTCTACCCTTGACCTTAATTGATTACGTCCCTTGCACTTTGTCGGTTTCCTTCTTCATGTCATCATTGCGCCAGGCGCCTTTCTAGGAGACTTCTTGGCCTTCATCCTCGGTTTCCTATCGATCGACACTGCTCCACCGGCGAGTCGTCGAGCCGGTCCTCGCGAGTCCACACTCAGAGCTCCTCTCTGATCCATCGGGTTCTCCTTCCCCTCACATGGTTCTCCCCACTGTCACCCCTTCACTATGTACGGTCAGGGCCCTATGGCAGCTAGCGGTTCTCCAGAAGCCCTAATGCGGCCACTACTACTAAGCGGAGCGCCTGGGTACCGGCCACCCTGTCTTCTTGGTACATTTCTCGAGCCTCGGCCTCCCGATTTCCATCGGTTGATCAATGACCCCATTCACCACAATGCGGTGGCACCTTTATGCCAACCAAGCTTCCCTCCAGGCATCCCTAAGTTTGAGGCCTTAATGGCGAAGATCCAACCAATCATGTCCGATCTTTCCACATGTGGTGTTCCTCCAATTCCATTCTGATGACTCCATCGAGTCTTCGTTGTTCAACGACACGCTCAGCGAAGCTTCTAAATGGTATGTCGAAGACAAGCCACCTCTACCCATACCACCTTTGAGACTCTTGCCCAAGCCTTTTGTCGTGCTTCCGGCTCCTCTCGTCCCGATGTCTTGTACAGCTCCTGAATTCCTTGACGATCCTCTTCAACATGCCTTTACGCCCATGTTCGGAATGGCGAAGAAGATGGAGCTTATGTCGAGCCTCCCTTCGAAGATTGGGTTTACATGGGTGGTTCCTTCGCACCCTTCATGACTCCCATCGGCAAAGATGTAAGCCTCTCATTTTCCTCAAATTGAAGAGCGCCCTCCAAATAGCCTTGAAATATGACTGATCTAAGCTCAGTACGGTTATGTTTATACGGATTCTTCTTTGGTCTCCCCGGAGCCCGGTCGCTAACGCCCAGGGGGCATCCTCATTGGCAGACGGTATCATTGGAGCCCTTTTCCATCCTACGCTCAACCTCATGGGATATGGTCTCCCTCGGGGGAGGGGCCGACTCCTCCGGCACTCTTCCCCCTCCCGGTAGCATGTATCGAGGATGCGGCATGCCTCCTCCTTTTGCCCAACCTCCTGCCTCAATGTTGCCCAACCTACCCATTACCCCTTGTCAGCGGCACAGTGCGCCTGACTCACTCCCGGCATATGCGCTTCCTCCTCCCTTGCCTCCTCGACCCCCGGCCACCTGGCTTCTCGGCCCCCTCCAGGGCAAGTATTTACACGGCGAGGCACGACTAATCCCCTTCTTCTCAAGAGCGGAGATGCAATCCAAACCAATACGCACGAGCCAGCAGGACCCAATCTGTGGTGTGGACCACAACAACGCCCGGCCGGCAATAGGGCACTCGGCCCAAGCCGGACGGCGCTTGGCACAAGTAAGCCTTGTTCGTGTTGCGGTGTTTATGGTCATTACACCCACGATTGTCCCCTATTACCCCGGATGCGACGGGATGTGGGAGTCTCGAAGCCACATTGCGTGTATAGCACACCTCCCCTCATGCTCCTCCTAATGTGGCCACTACCCGGCCAGTGTGTTCTTGATCCTTTCCCTCGGCCAAGTTCGTGGCTACCAACGCACGACCGGCCAGTGTGCTTCCCCTTTATGGTTCCTACGATTACCCAGAGATCCGCCGCAGTGCTGATCCTAACCGTCAGTCGATCTTCACGTTCAAATTCGGTCTCACCGGTACTCACAGCCTTCTGCTTTCCGGTTGCTCAGGAGCCTCCTTCTTCGGGTTCTCGAGCCTCTTTCGTCTGATGGCCCCTTACATATCCCTCAACCAAAGTTGAGGTTCATGCAAGATACCTAAGGGCCCACTACGTGAAAGCAGTTGCTCCGTGTTGCCAATTCATATAGCATAGTAGATGATTTGGCGCAATCTCCTAGCCATTTCCACATTGGAGCTCCTCCAGTCATGCCCTTCACAAGAAGGCTCTACGTCACAGCAGTGGGCGTGATCTATTGATGACCAAATGATTGTTTTCGATGCCACTCAATGGGACCATCCTCCTCTCCCTCCTTCCGTCACCTTCCAAATCCCGATCAAAATCGGAACGCCAACGTGTCCGTGTATCATTGATGAGAGGCATCCACATGCGTGATGTCGCTTCGGTTTTGGAAGCAACTCGGATCTCTGAGAGCGGCCCCTTCCCCGATCACCTTCGAGCATGGGACGGTCATGCCTCCCGACCCATTGGCTGTTTCGCAGTATCACCCTCGCTAGTAAGATTGTTTGCGTTGGCGTGAATTCATCGACACCCAGCTAGATTACAACATTATATTAGGGCGAAGCTACACCTATGCTATGTCGAGTGCATTTTGTCCATCCACGGTCTTTCGCAAGATGTCTTTCCCCCATAATGGAAAGATAGTCACCATTGACAGTTGACATATCATGAGCCAAAATCTCGGACTCCCACGAGACAACCATCTCTTACGTAGCCAACAAGCAAACCGTTGATTCCTTGACCGGTGTCTCGTGTTACAAAGATTCCTCTACGCAGGAACTTTCCTAACCTTCCCCCCTCCACATCCACCAGGTCCCGGCTCATCGAATGTTTGCATGATGCGGCTCGTCTCGAGGAGCTGCCCATCGAGTGGCTGCCTCGGCTGATCGGCAACCTCCTCCTCGCCCACGCAACCGCTCTAGCCATTCATCTCGGCTAGCCGGACATCTCCTTCGGCCCTACCCCTACGAGTGGTATCCGAGCCCCCTTTATCCTCCTGGATCGGTTCCTCCCGGCCTTAACCATCTCGAAGCCGTCCCTCTTGGTCATTTACCTGTGGCGAGATCCCTTTCCTAGCTCCCCCTCCGGAGTATATTCTGTCCCCCGTCATGGCCACCCTCTCTCTCCTAACTTGACCTTGGGCATACCCAGTCTGGTACCTTGATCCCAGTAGCCACCCCTCCCCTGGTCATCCCAAGCCCTATATGGCTTTGACAGAGTTCCAGCGGTCCCCCTAGCTTCCTCTGTTGCCTCTGTGCCCAGAGCACCTCCACGGGACCACTCTCACCGTCGTGATGGTACCCCGGGGAGAAAGGAGAAATCCGCGAGGGGGCACCCAAAGACAAGACTACCCTGACCGACCCGGCCCCTGCGCGCCGCGAAGCCTTGCACTTTATGTGATGTGCGGTCATGCCACCCATGCTTGTCTAGGTTGCCCGTATTAGCCCATGTTTAAAGTCGCGTTCCCCCAGAGTCTACGGTCTACAGAAAGCCATTCCTTCTCAGTCAGTAACCAAGAACCCCAGAGACTCTACGCACCAACAAGCCTTGTGCTTTGTGCGGAGTTCATATTACTCCCACCATTGTCCTCACCTGACGCACTCACAGCGCCTCTTTAGAAGTGTCCAGAAGTATGAGGTTGAACAAAATCAATTCGCCTCTCATTTATCCTGTACAATATGTAGTGCTTTGAGATCCCAGCTCCATCGACATTCCCCCACACGATGTTCGGATGGAAGGAGTCCTCTTTTGTAACCATTCTTTACCTATCCTCCTACGCGAGACACTCGGAGCCTAGCCGTCTGCATCCTCCCCTGTTGTGTCCCTTGATCACCCTTTTCCTCCCCATACACGAGATCACTCCACTTGTGTCTCGTTGACCTCACTTTATCAGGAGTCCTCACCATGTAGATAGCCCTCATGTACCACCTTGTATGAGTCATGGTCATCTTGCCCCCTTGCACTCCCTCCTATGATTTGCCTTAGATGACTTACGTACACTCTTGGCTGTAGTCATTTCCTTTCCTCCCCTCATTTATTGTCTTGTCACACCATTCGCAGGACCCCGAGTCCACACCCTTTATCGGTTACGGCGATGGTGCAAGTCGCTACTCCCGAGGAATCTAGCCTCGGCGAGTTGGGCCATCTTCACCCCCTTGCATGCCCTTGTTCTTTCTAACGGGGTATGCATTGGTTCTGCCACCATGAACAATCGAGTAGGAATATGATGCGGTCACGTGGTCTCTTAGGCGACGCCCTCTTTCATCGCATCCTCCATTTGCACGTTCGTTTGGATTCACAGCACAACCTTAATGCCAATAAATGGTGTTTATCGTGTGCATAACCACTGTGCTATTTAGAGCGCTATTTACGAGTGAAAATCTTGATCGTGCGTTTAGCTCTGCTTTCAGCCATGTACCTCGAAACGAGAATCACTATGTAGATAGTATTGCAAACCATGTTCTAGATTGGCATTTATCACACATTTCATACAAGACAATAACATTAATAACCATATGATGCATATCCATAATATGTGTCGCAAAACATGTGTTTAGGGTCCATCTACTTTTCTGATACATACGACATGCCCATCGCATGTTACAAAAAAAACCCAAAGCCCCAGGGCACCACACCGCCCCTACATACATCATAAGGGGGCACCACATGCCCCACCTCTAATCATTATATGGAGGCTCCCAGGGCCAATGGCTACGCCCCTGCCGGCATGTAGATCGCGCATAGCCTGGCCGGCCCATCGCCATGCGCCGCATGACACCTCGCCACTCCGAGGGTAGACCAACACATGGCTCTATGAAGCTGGTCATCCCAAGTCCTGCCACCGGCTGCGATACTCGGTCCAGCAACCTTTCGCATCTATGGCGGATATCCTCCGGCTATTGGGTCATTGCACATCCTCATTACGGCGCTCATTACTCGGACACAGCCAGCTCCGAGACACTTTGCCGGTCGTCCCATATGCTCAGAACGGTTTTGCCGGTGCTATATCTGCATACCAAAAGTACATGAATCGGTACCATCAATTACTATTCAAAAAACTTTAACATGCCCACACAAGAATAGCAATTTTTCACTTACCATCGGGCCCAGTTTCGACCGGGCGGAAGTGGCGGTCAGGATCTCCACGGTAACTCATCCCACTATAGGGATAGTCGATACATGTACAATGGCATCTGATCCCAATGGGCAAAAAACCTAGATCGAAACATCCACCGGCCCAGCCCCTCCTCCTCCTCTACACGGTAAGCGAGTCCCCAACGGCGCATCCTGGAAGCTCTCTCGGGCCCCCATCACGGAAGGCTGTACACGAGGCCTCGGGGTCGGGGATATTCTCAAAGAAGAAGGCACACAACAAAGTCCCATATGAGCAATCATGGTTCACCCTCACTTTGCATAGTGACATTGTCACTTTGCCAACACCAAAAACATCTGGGCCCACCCATAGTAGGTCCCACCCAACACACTTTCCACTATCATCATCCTGCCCCAGTGATGTGATGGAACGCTGGATGCACGAGTTGGCGGCACGGGCGCAGCCCCTTTGCACGGGTTTCTAGCCTCTGCAGATCCCCCGTCCGGTATTCGAGTCCCCTTGACCGGGACCCGATCGGCAAATGGCGTTCCACGAACTCCATGATATTCGCCCAGCGGTAACAGCGGGTATCTGTTTCCACCATCGAGTGGCGGGGAGAGACGGTCGAATGCGTCCTGGACGAGTCGGCTCGATCTTGTGCCCTTGCACTACAAATATCTTCGATATGGATCACAATAAGCGATAATCCCGGACGATGCTTGGTTCCCACTGCTCTCATCACAGCAGTTCTCCAAAAACTTGAGAACCCCCAAATACAAGCAATACATGGCGGACGCCACGATCACTTTGGATCTACGCATAAGTAGTGTCCCCGAGATCTCTCTCTCTCCGATTGACCGTAACTCTTACGCCACCTACACAAACACATCATTTTTGTGTCTGGTCCGGAAAACCATAACCAAACACCAAAACCCAACTTCCGAAGCCATAAACGACACAAAAAACCCTCATCTCCCAGTCGCCGTTTTACGCTCTTTTTTACGG
Organism: Pinus albicaulis; assembly: GCA_034641835.2. Classification (NCBI taxonomy): domain Eukaryota; kingdom Viridiplantae; phylum Streptophyta; class Pinopsida; order Pinales; family Pinaceae; genus Pinus; species Pinus albicaulis. Next base: position 428,912,619 of record CM076580.1, read on the forward strand.
ACCGAGTCACACTTTTTGCCCAGATACTGCCGTCCCTGAGTCACACCCCCTTTAAAAGTGCGACACAGCAGCCAGAGATGAAGGAGGATTGTTCCTATATTTATGGGCCTAAGCTGAAAAAGTAATCCATCAAAATGCAAGAGAAAAGTTAGACCTCTTACACACCAGCGACGGATCGTGATTCAACGGTCGGTTTGTCAGCTATGTTCGCCGCAAGATTTAGGGCCTTCTCTCCTCTCTACATTCACCCACACACGAAACAATAGCAAATGAGTGATTTTGGAGGGAAAGCGCCTTATTAAAAGAGAACCTCTGTTTTCTTCTTTCAGCCTAACTCGTGACCACACAGTAGCCCCATTTGATGAACCATCTGCAGTTGAAATCTCTCATGAGGCCACTCAAATGGGTATACATTAATTTTTGAGATCGACACTCACGGGACACATTTTGTCAAGAAGGGTCACTTCACCCCTCCTTAAAATCGAATTTCCTCACTTACGACCCTTGTACTTGGGGCACCATCTTGCCTCCGTGCCCCGTCTTCGTTCGTATTGATTTCGTCATGAGTTCCCATCATGTAGTCATGTTTCCACGGTCCGTTGGAGGCCTTTCTTGTGTGTAGGCACCATCGAGTCGCCCTTGTTTAGAGCATCCAAGTTAGTCATCATTCCCTCCATGAAGTCTATCCCGAGTCCCTTTGTGCCCCACTTCATAGCCCTCCATCGTCATTGATTGGTCTCTCTCTTGTGTCGCACATTATGACCTTCGAGTTCCCTTTGTCTCCCATCCACGATGATGTTGTGTCGATCGGTGCCATGTCATTCATGCCCTTAATGCTCTAGCAAGAGAAAGTAGATCCATTAGCTGCGATCCTTTCCACTTCACTATCATCATTAGTGTGGTCCATGCGTCGCTCTACTCTTTTCTCTCGTGCCTTAATTGAGGTCTCTCATTGCCTCCTTCCTGCATGGGGCCTCACTCGTCGACATCGGCTCATTTTATTCCGAAGCCGAGTCCCTGAGGGTGGTGTGTCTGCTTGGTTCGACTTCCACTCTTGTTCGGTGCCTCGGACTCCCGAACAAAAGGATATCTCCTTGCCCAGGCGGTCTTCTCCGGCTTCTCCGGCATGATCGAGATTCGTATACTTGATGGTCCGGTGATCCGACGGCTCTTGATGATTCTAGGGTGTGTGTGAGATGTTTCAACCCTCATGAGCGGGTGGCCCTACGGGTAGCCCCCACATGCTCGGATGACCTCTTCTTTGCAGCCTTCGATGCGGCTCCGGACATTTGATGATGTTGGCCATAGCCACTTGCGGTGCCTATTCGATTTGCATGTATCGATCAGTTTTATGAGCCCTTCCCCATTTGCGGGGGGCATTTCGATTGTGTTGTATCTCATGTAATCGGATATTATTGTACAAGTCACAGGCTGTTATCCCGGACATAGCATGTATGTGGGATTCCTCATTGTATTTTTATACGCTCATGATTATGCCGGCTATATTTTATGGTTCGGTCCCTTGTTCTTGGACACACTATTCTTTTGTACTTTGTCTCGGCGGGCATAGGTATGCCTCCCCCATCGCCTTCGGCTTCTGGTACCCTCTCATAAAAAGAGACTTGTTGCACCTACGAGTCTCGTCTCCTCGAGTCTAGTCTGACACACTATCTACCTCACATTTCTCTCTACGACACCCCTTTTTTTGTACGTGATTGTGTTCTTCAGTACTTCGGTCATACGATTTTCTCCGACACTCGCATCTTTGAGGGCAATACGACACACCATTTTTTGGTCATCTAACTTATTATCATTAGATGGACCCAAGTACACCATGTAAGACCAGTTTACCTAAGTAAAACTTCTTTCACTATGTTAGAACGGGGAAACCCCAAAAGGAAATATTAAACAAACCCATATTTGTTTGATTTTCCTCATGGAATAATTAATTAAACCATAATTTAATTATTATTCCCAAGATATATTTAACCAAAATCAAATAAATTAATAATTAGATAAACCTTTATTTATCTTATTATTTTCTAGGAATAATCATTTAAACCTTATTTAGATGATATTCCTTGTTAAATATGACCAAATCACCCACAAATAATTAAATAAATCACTATTTATCTAATTATCTTTCAACCACCTCCTTAAATAATTAAATAAATCATTATTTATTTGATTATCTTCTAACCACTTCCTTAAAAGATAAATAAATCATTTATTTATTTATTTTTAACAAATTAAGGGATTTGACCCAAGTCAAATACCTTTTCCCTCGACAAATATAATAAAATATTCCATAAAAAGTGGATCTAGATGTTGGTTAACCTTTTTACAAGATCTAGAATGACTAATATTTTGTTATAAATGGGAGGAGTTTTCCTACCATTCTTCACCTTTTGTTGCCTATTAGATCACTACGGATCTATACATTTGGTCACCATTTTCTGCCATTTGCTCCCATTGAGCTCTACTCTTTGCATTGGGTTTTCTACATCGAAGCTAGAGAGAAATCTTAGATCGAAGTCTTTGAGGATTTCCCGGGAACCCATCCCAGGGAGTGGATACTCCTTACGGTTTTCTCACGGAGTGCCCCATTAATACAAAAATTCTTTTTTAAGAAATTGTTCTTGTATTGTCTATTGGTATATGGAATAAAACCCTTGTTTTTTCTTGCTTAATGTCTTTCCATACATAGATGCGGTATTTTTGACTATTTTCTTGTCTAACTAATCGCAGTCTGAAGATATTGGAAGCCACTTTTGTTGTTAGGGCTATTAGTTATGCATAGCTAAAGTGGTCCTTTTGTTACACTTTCCACAAAGGATTCATACTAACATTTCTTGTTATTTCTCTTGGGAGAATATAGCCAATACATTTGATTTTAATGCTCATTGGTATTATCAATGTTTCCTACCTTGCATCGTAGTGATGAGATGTAACAACAAGATGCATGGTTGTGCTGGGTGCTTTGGAGAGAGTTTTTCCATCACATGACATATCACATGTCAATGGTTATGTTATTGTTTAGGAATTTGCATGATACTCATATGATGTGGCAGCAAGAAGCCTGGATATGTTGGTTTCTATTAGGAGAATCTGGTGTGGCATTCTACATGTCAATAAATATATCATTGTTTCATGCTTTGCATTATGATGATGTGGGGTGGTAGCAAGAGTCCTTGTTGAGCTGGTTACTCTTAGGAGAATATGGATTTAAATTCTCCCACACCTTGCATAATGATGATGTGGGATGGCAATAGGAAACCTTGCTACATTGGCTTCTATTAGGAGAGTATGGCCACCATACTTGGTATGATGATGAGGTGGTGTGACAGCAAGAGGCATTGCTGTGGTGGCTACTATTGGGAGAGTATGGTTCGACACTTCACATGTCAATCCATATGTCTCTATTTCCTACTTCTAACAGTGTTGAGATGATGCTTAGAGAAAGAAAGGCCACCAGGGCCAAGGATTGGAGCATGGAGAGAAAAACCTTCTCCATGTAGCATGGGTTGGAGAGACAGTTTATGAGTTGGGACTTTACACTTGGGGAAGAAACCACTACACTTCACACATCTCATGTAGACAAGAGGCTCTTGGATAGCAGATGGTTTCCACTTGGGGACTCATTGATGATGAGAGGCTTATAACTACATAGTTGCAAGCCATTCTAGACTTTCTAGAGAGGCATATATGGAGCTGGACATTCATAACACATTGGAGCATATGGGGAAACCTTCCATATGAGGATGCCACTTGGGAGGGATATGGATTTCTGCAGCATCCACTTTTGCAATTGCTTGAGGATAAGCAACATTTTTGTGGGGAGGCCTGTAATATTCCATATTTTCCATCAGCTAATTGGAATATTAGAGTTCTTACTTTTATTATTTAGTTAAGTAAATAAAAGGGTGGAGGGACCCATAAACTGAATAGATGAATAAAATCCACTTCTATAGTGTGAATGAAGGTTAATGGATTAGTGGAGTAGCATTATGGAGTAGTGGAGCAACATCATAATGAAGAAAGAGTGGAGGTCATAGATAAATGATGAGGAAGATGATGGGGATATTGGAGGAATAAAAGAAAGATCATGGAGAAATAATGATGAAGTGATGGAGGAAGTGGTGCATTAAATGCACACATGATGGAGGAAGTGGAGAGTAATTGCAGGAATGATGTAGATCATGGAGGACAACACAGTCTTTATGGAGGCTAGTGGCCACATGTGCAACGTAGTTATGAGGTGGTCCAAGGCTAGGGAAGGCTCACAACCATAAGAGGAATATGAGGGTAGCAAAGGAAGGGGAGTCTGGATTTTTATTTTTAAGTGTCGTAGGACATTTATTTACATGCCTCAAATATTTAGCTAAGTCTTCTATGTTGTTTAGCACCAGGTGTTCCCGAGTGAGAATCCCACCCTTACCCATGGGGGACTTTGAGTTCCTTCTCTAGGAAGGTTTTCTTGGGCAGCATTCATCATCTTAAAATCAATTCCACTTTCAGCCACTCTCATCTGCACTTCCATCTACAAGAATTATGCATTATTAAACTTAAGTTTGAGAGTTCGGAGGTTTTTCTTAGTACTTCAGCTGAGAAACCTATGGAGGGATCAGCCCTTCCCATTGTGGATCCATTGTAGTCTTCTGGGAGTTTCATTGACATATATGACATCATGCCATCCATCTATTCTCCTCTGTAGAAACATTTCCTGCAGGAATTGCATAATTCTACAGTGAGGGTTTGAGGAGAAGAGGAAGTTCCAAGAAACTTAGCTTGGAATCCTGTGAGGGATTAATTATTCACTCCTAGTATCACTTCAGCAGCCTGTAATCAGCAGTGTATTATCTATCAGCAGGCTGCATCATCAACCCTCCTAGACAACGCAATATTTCCCAGTAGTTGTGCATGCAAAAACTACATATTTAGTGGAGGAGCTAGATCTCAATTTTTGAGCTTGGGAATCGGGATAAGGGACTAGCCCTTCAATTAGTGAGATGAGTGGGTGCTATTGCAGTTGATAGATAATTATTTCAGCCCCAAATCAACAATTGTTTCCAGGGAGTGCGTAACTCATCCAACAAGGGTGTAGTGTGCAACCCAAAAAGGGTCGAAATTCAAAACTCAAAATATGGCCAAACAATTTGTGGGTTTTTTGATTAGAATCTGTGGTTAAAATACTAGATATTTATGATCACTCCAATAGCCTCTTGCACATATATATTCTTCCCAGCAGTAGCAGTTTCCAGCAGCAACATCTGTTTTTACTTCCTAGTGCTAGTTTTCAGTAGAGTTGTTTCAACCATCTTTGGATGGCTTGAGTGCATCCATTTTTGGAGCACTGTGTATATTCATTTACTGTTGACACATAATGACATGGCTCAACTATTTCTGCTCATTCTTTAATGTCTTGATGTTATATTATGACATTTCCATCATTTTACAGTTTTGTGCTTACATTCTGGTTATTGCTTTGATTGAAATGTTATAAATGTTCTATATTCTTGTTTCTCCCATTTTGGGATATTAAAATTCAATATTGAAAATGAACTAGAAAAGATGAAAATTCCTATCCCTTTGACTGAGTTAATGAATAAAAATCTTTACAAAACTCAAGTTATGAAATCTTTGAACATAGGTGAAAACAATGATACTGTCAATTTGAATGATGATCAGCCTGACTTATTGTTTGGTCTAGAGGTAGATGGTAAGCCACAATAAGGAGGAGTTCCTCCATTTTATGTGAGTCTTAATGTTCATGATAAAATTCTACATAATGCTATGTTAGATTCATGTGCCTCACATAATTTGATGCCAAAATCCATTATGGAGAAACTTGGTTTTGACATTACTAGGCCTTACAAATATTTTAATGCATTTGATTCAAGAAAAGTAATATGTTTAGGTCTCATTAAGGATGTATGTGTCACTTTAGCACAAATCCTAGCTAAGAGTCTAGTAATGGACATAGTAGTGGCTGATATTTCTCCAAAGTATGGCATGCTATTGTCACGCTCTTAGGGAGAAAAATTACAAGGTACCCTACAAATGGATATGACTTATGCAACCATCCTAGTGTTTGGTCGACAATGAAGATTGTATAGGGAAACATTAATGAAACACATGGTGAGTAGTCAGGAGAAGCCACATAACTACCCCCTTTACTCTGTTCACTCTGATTTAGACTCCTTCATTCTGTATAACGATGGAGATATTGATGCTCAAGTTACCAACGCTGAAAATGAAAATTTTGAAACACATTAAATTGAACACAAATTGTACAACAAAACACTGAAACTGAACCTTTTTGGAATGATTTTTGATGGTTCTTGTAGTAGAGTAGGGTCAGGTGTAGGTGTGCGGGTCTCAAATTCAGGAAATAATCAAGTAGAAGGTCTTCATAAAAACTGAATTTTCAATGTACCAACAACATAGAAGAATATGAAGCACTTCTTTTAGGCTTGAAATTGCTGAAGTAATTAGGTGCTAAAATAATTTCTGTTCATGGAGATTCTAAATTGATAATTAAACAGATTAAAGGAGAGTACACTGCAAAACATCCTATATTGAGAGAATACAGAAATGATGTGTTGGATTTCTTACACACTTTTGTAGAATATGATCTTGTTGTGATACCTCGAAATCAGAATGTCCTTGCTAATAATCTGGATTTTTCAGCCAGAACATGCAAAATGACTCATCCCAACAAACAATATATAGTGGAAGTTAACACCCTCTAGATGTACCAGATAACATGAGGTGTTGGAAGGTATTTGGAAATGATAAAAAGATAGAAAACTTTATGCATCCCAAAGATGAGTATGAGGAAAATAACATAGACTTAGATGGTCAAGTATAAAATCAAATAATTGTGCATAATAATGTAGAAGACCAGTTTGATGAATTAGATGTAAATATTTCTGTAAATGAAGCTATACATAAATTAGAATTTCATGAAATTGATCCATAAAAAGAATAATTTGAAGTATTTCAGCTTAAAGATAATATGTTTCCTAGAGGTCTAGTTCCATTAGAAGAAATTTTTGATTTTAATGATGTGGCAAAAGAGCCAAAAACAGAGCCCATAGGGGTAGATGTAGAAGAATGTAATATAAGTAGTGAAAATGATAAAAATCTCAAAATCAATGCCTACTGAGAAAACAAGAATACATAGCTTTATTCAAACATTTTTTTGATGTCTTTATTTGGAGCTATGAGGATCTCAAGACATATGATACTAGTATCATACAACACAAAATCCCAATCAAATAAGATCAGAAACCATTCAAAAAAAATCTTCGTAGAATAAATCTTGTTCTAATGCCTTTGATTGAGAAAGAGGTCAAAAATATGTATGATGCTAAAATCATTGTCCCTCTCATATACCCTTAATGGGTTTCTAACATAGTACCTACTAGGAAGAAAACTGGAGAAATCTAGTTATGTATTGATTTTAGAAATCTTAACAAGGTTTCCCTAAAAGACAACTACCCTTTGCCCAAAATGGATCATATATTAGAAAAGGTAGTAGGTTCTAGTAGGATATCCTAGTTAGATGGTTTCTCAAGTTATAACCAGGTCCTAGTAAATCCTGATGATCAGGACAAAACAACTTTCACTACTCCGTGGGGTACCTTCATGTATGTGAAGATTCCCTTTAGGTTAATGAATGTTGTGGCCACATTTCAAAGAGAAATGGATATTGCCTTTGCTGATGAGATTGGCCATTTTATTGTGATTTATCTTGATGACATTAGTGTACATTCAAATACTGACAAGGAACATTTGAGGCATATAAGAAGAGTGTTTGCAAAGTGTATAAGGTTTGGTATCTCATTAAATCCTAAGAAAACATTGTTTGGCCTTGAAGAAGGTAAGATTATTGGTCATATTATTTCGAAGGATGGAATTAGGAATGATCCCAGTGGGATTGAAGCAATATAAAAAATCAGTCACCCAAGAAACATCAAAGAGCTTCAGTCTTTTATTGGAAAAATTATTTTCCTAAGGAGATTCATCCCTAATCTTGTAAAATTTCTTAGAAATATAACAAATTTTCTTAAAAAGGTTTTAGAAATTAGATGGAGTATTCAAGCTAGAAAGTCATTTGATTTAGTTAAGCAGGAATTAACAAAATCACTAGTGTTTATTAGTCCAGATTTTACTAAGGATTTTATTAACTTTTCTTTTTCCTCTGAACACACTATTGTAGCTGTTTTGTTGGGGAAAAATGAGGAAGGATTTAAATAGCTTATTGCATTTTTCAGTAAGGCTTTAACAGATGCATCTTTGAAATATAATATCATCGAAAAATAGGCCTTTGCATTGGTTAAAGCAATAAAATATTTTAGAGTATATATTTTTCATTCACATATTATTACATCTGTACCTAATTCAGTTGTCAATTATATTTTGACACAGAATGGAACAGATGGAAAACGAGGAAAATGGATTTCTATCATCCTTGAGGTTGACTTAGAAATAGAACTAACCAAGTTGATCAAAGGACAAGGAATGTCCAAACTAATGGCAGAGCCAAATTTCCATTCATTAGACATCATCTTTGTTGCTGCACTGGATGATCAAGAGGAACATGCAAATCCACAGATCGATGAAGAATTTTTTAAATCACCCTAGTATGCAGACTGGTTGTATGTTTTATTAAATTCAAATGCTCCTCCTAGTCTAAAAAATACAAAGGAAAATTTTCTAAAATTAAAGGAAGTTAAGTTTTTCATTAGAGAAAATGTTTTATATTGGAAATATGCTGGTGGAAATTTACTTAAATGCTTATTGAAGGATGATGTAGAGAAAATCATGCAGGAGTTCCATAAAGGTGAATATGGTAGCCATCTCTATTGGAAAACCACTGCAAATATAATCCCCAGGGATGGTTTTTACTAGCCTACCCTATTCCCTAACATTCATAAGAAAGTAACCTCATTCCATAAATGTCATATTTTTTAAGGAAAAAGAAAGCTCTTACCCCTTCCATTAAAACCCATTTTAGCTGAGAGCTCTTTTTAGCAGTGGGGACATGATTTCATTGGTGAAATTCATCCTCCTTCCTTTGGCCAACATAATTGGATTATCACAACCACGGATTAATTTAATAAATGGATAGAGGCCACCCCTTCTAGATATACTATTGATGTTTTCATTATTAAATTTCTTCAGACCAATATCCTTTCCAGATTTGGCTATCTTAGAAAAATTATTATTGATAATGCAACAACTTTCAAATCTAAGAAAATGATTGAATTTTCTAATAAATACCACATTACTTTGGGGCATTCAATAGCTTCTTACACTGAGGGTAATGGGTTGGCTGAATCCTCAAATAAGCGTCTGGTAAAAATCATTAAAATGTTGTTGGAAGATAATAAGAAATATTCATATAACAAGTTGGTTAATAAACTTTTGGCTGACAGACTTACTATAAAAAATTCAATTGGAATGTCACCATACCAATTGGCTTATGGAATGGCTACTATGTTTCCATCATATTTAGGAGTACCAGTCATGAATATAATACAAGAATTACAGTCTGGGCCAAATGATATACAGAGAAGAATCAATCAAACCATTCAGTTGCAGTAGTTAAGGGAGGAGGTCTATAACAAAACAAAAAATGTCAAAAATATTTTTAACAGAAGGACTAAAGAAGATGACTGCAACATTGGAGATAAATTTATAAAGTGGGATTCCATGAGAGAAGACAAAGGTAAACATGGTAAATTTTATAACCTTTGGAAAGGGCCATACATTATTTATTCTTTCAGGGGAAACAATGAATTTTCCCTCAAGGACCTGGATGGAGCAGAGTTACCTGGTGGTCTTGTCAATGGAAGGATGCTAAAGTGCTTCTTTTCTTATCATAAATTTTTTTCTTACATTATTGTAAGTATCACAGTCTATATAGATTTGATTGGGTAACTTGCTGATTGGAGTTGAAGCCTGCAGAGGAGGCCCTAGGCCTTGATTGAAAAGCTATCATAAGTACCTTAAGAGCAAAAGAAATAAGATGCAGGCATTACAGAAATTAGATACTCAAGGCTACTGATCATATTTTCTTGACACTTCCCATGAAGAAGTGCCATCCCCAGCTGGAGCCACTGTTAGGGTCCCATATTTTATAGGATCTCAAGGTGATTGAGTATGTCATATTTGTAATTTTACATTGTAAATTATTTTCAATTTGCACATGAATTCCAAAAAAATATATATATAAAATAAAATCAAACGAGGGTATGTAAAAAATAAAAATAATATGAAGAAAAATACAAAAAGGCAGAAAAGTGAAAAAAGAATAAACAGAGAATAAAACCCATAAAAGAAAAATAGAAATAATACTAAAAGTGCTGCAAATTTAAATGCCACTACTATTAAATTAGTTTCCTTTATGTTAAAATTTAATAAAATTGTGTGAAGCTTGTCCTAAAATGCCAAAATGAATAGATTTTTTTCCAATCATACAACTTAATCATGATGTAACAATTGTGAATTTCATGTTAATTAGGTTAGTAAATAAAGATTTGTCAAATAGTTTAATCTTGAAAAATCAGTAGTTGGGTAGAAAATGAGATTGATTCAACAGTCTAATCTAAATCAATAGGAGAAATAAGTGATAGAGTAGGTTAGATTGTTATAAAAAAAGGATATGTGGGTTTGCTAGCTTAAATTCACTCTAAGGATTGAAGATGAAAAAATGTTAGCTTAGAAAAATAATTGAAAATGAAAGGGTAGGTAGAAATTGCATTGTGGCTTTGAAAAGCATGAGAAATTTTACCCTAAGTTTAAATTTCAAAGTTATATTTTATGCGTAGGAGAAGGCAAGAATAAAATTTTTATCCTAAGTCTAAAGGTTCGGGCATATAAAAATGAAGGTTTGGCACATTATCCCATTATCCAAATTTTTTACCCCTTTTAGCTCTCCCGCTACCCGAAAAAACATCCCGTTGTTGCATGTTAACTCACCTCCACCTATCAAATCATCCACCCCTTGTTCCTCCATCCAACGGCCTTTATCATTTTCCACCCCCCCCTCTCCATCCGAACTTTACTGTCGAGGGGGGGTCCAAAATAAGTGGTTTTGAATTTCTGGCCCACGCTAATGTGGAACCCTCTCGTCATTTTTCACCCCCCTACTGAAACCATTTTCCACTTTGAATCCGCTCCTAAAAGCAGTTTCCATGCTATATTAAAAACCACCTATCCACCCATTGAGCGCTAGTCATGTCACACCACATGGACTATACCCTTTCCAATTAATTTTTTCCCTGCAGTAATGCAACCGTTGGTGAATTTAATTCCTCACTAATCGTTAATCCAACAGACATGCACCACCATAAACGGGAAATCGACCAAATTGTGTATAAATCCATGCCTGATTAGCTTTTAATCCTTTACATTACCATTTTATCTTCTCTAGACGTGTTTGTTGCAAGTGGACAAAGTGCTAGAAAATCTAATCTGATCATTGTTAAAATACTCTCTATAACTGATTGCCGCTTCTTCCTAATTGTAGAGCTTTTACTTAGTCCCGACCTCCATTTATCGATTAGAAGCCCTCATCCACCATCAAACCTGATCTAGCCATAACACCTAAGAATAAGGGTCAGGAAGAACCTGTAAATCTACTGTTCCATCCCTCAGTTGACCTTGATCATATACCTTTGGCAGACATGGATTGCAAAATCCATGAAACCATGTGTGAGTTTGAATTATTTGAAATGTATCGTTGCCTTGAACAAAAATTCATTGAAAATTATGATGATATTGGACTGTGGGAGTCCAATTTTCCCCATTATATCTTTCCCCACTCTCACAATGCCCCTGAATTCATCAAGAAGTGTCAAGCTTGTTATGTACCCAGTCAGAGAGATATTATTGCCCCTACATGAGATATTTTAATTACCATAACTTCTCAAGCCATATATCAAATGATGTAGGCCCCTATCACAAAGAATGCCACCCCTTTTCTCAATAAGCACTCACTGAATTATATCAGAAGCTAGACTTTGCAAAAAGGGCTAAAACCCTTGAGCCTTTTATGGCTGAAGATGCCAAACTACCCAATAAGAACCCTCCCTATCCATCCTCCATTTTCCCTAATAGAGCCAAGCATATCATTTCAATTATCTCTTACTTCCTTGCTTATTACATAGATCAGTGGGTAGATGAGGGAATTATAGGATTCCTTTCCATTTTCTCCATAGATTCGAAGACTTCCATATTATTCAACTTTAGCTAATTCCTTGCAGATTCCATCCATGAACAATTTTTCAAATTCCAAAATAAGGATGTATTTAAATATGCCTTTGTTTTAGTATATATGTTTTCATATTTCCAGGGAGACATGTTTAAGTTTGCATTGCAGAAGTTGGATGATGATGGAAATAAAAAATCTGTCATCTTCTGTACTACAATGGTAATGGAGCAAAAATAATACTCATACAAACAGTTCATAGAACTGTTTGTACATCAACCACTTAGTCTTCTAAGCACCAATTCAGAGCCAAGAATCCATGAAGAAATCAGAAAATTTTTGCAGTTGTTAGACCAAAACAAAATAGGAGACTGGTATATTTACCATAATTACACATAACTAAGAATATATGGATGTTGGCTTGCCCCATATTAGCTCCCAAAATTCCTCCCAATGAAGATTTTTTCTCTACAATACATCAGTCAAATTCTCAATGCCGATGAGGTCCATTTTGTGTATGCCAAGAATAAATCTCAATTCAGGATCAAAACAAAAATAGGACCCCTCATTTGTAACAACAAAGTAGCAGGGGAGTAAGAAGAAAAATTGTTGAAATAAATGCAATTCAGCCTCAGTTTTACATGGTCATATGATCCATTAGGTACAATAGTCAAGTTAAGGGTAGAGAACAAATCTACACCTTACATTCATACCGACAAAAGGGAGATTGAGAGGTACATGAACCATCTAGAATGGTCTAAGAACACAATACAAGAGGCTGAGGAATAGTTGGTTTCAACTTGAACATCACAGACTCCTGTCGCGCAGGAGAAAGCAGGAAAAAGGATCAGAGAAGAAGAGTCACCTTCAATGACTGACACTTCCAACAAAGAGTTCAAAATCATGTACAGGAAGAGAACTAAGCTCAATCCCAATGTAAATACAAGAAAGGATACAGAGAAGGAAGTCATTATCATCACCAAAGAGATAGCTACTTCCTCACATGTAGGTGGTCATACCACACTCTCTCCTACCACCTCTACAACTTCACAGGATTAGCAACAAGCTATTCAAACCAGTGCAGTTGTTATAGGGGAGACAAAGAAGATCATATTTGATACATTCATGGAGATTAAATTGAATAATGAAGTTTTGAAGACCAGTACATATAATTAGTTATAGAAGAAGACTTCCAGCTCTCATAGTAGACTGTTGTCAACCTTTGACTCTGATAAAGGAAAAATGCAGATGACCTTTCTCCAAACACAGATTCCTCAACCCAAGACAACAAAATATTATAAGAAGACTACATTTAAACTTGATATTAAAGACATACATCTCATTGATCAAATGGAGATGCAAAAATAGACAGGTGAAATTATTTCATCCACAGTCACTAACACTGCTATGAGTTTGTCCAAATTGCAGGTTTCTTTAGATAATATCCAGTTTAAAGATCAAAATGGAGAAAATTTCTTCTTTGGCCAAAGATTCAAGGATTAGGTATTTGGAAGAATTAGTGATCAGAATTGGTTATAATCCCTGTTGGGTACAGGATTTGTATACTTTCCTCTCCCATCTTACCCTATCTTTCTATCTCTTTGTGCCATTATCACTCTTAAACGTATGAGGTAAAACCCTTTTCCTTATCTTTCATGGGATATTTGATTAATTAAGTATTCGTCATGGCGGTTTTACCTTTTTCCATATTGACCCCAATATTTCTATAGGTTTGGCTAAAACATGAGTGTTGCAACCATAAGACAAGGAATAGCATATCCTCTCTAGCATTTTTCTCATTTTCTATTACAGCATAACAGACTTGTTTATATTAGGGCCATTCTAGGGCTTTTCATGGTTTCTTTCTGGGCAACTAGGTTGTTGTTGTAACAAGATGTATTTTTGTAGCTACGCATTTGTTGAGTGGAATTGGGGGTTTTAGGACACTTGTACAAAGATTCTTGCGGGATGTGAATCGAGGTTAAGCCATTTTACATACAGATCTTGTAACAAACCTCTTTTATCAGTAATTGAATGCACAACAGCTTCTTGTTTCTTTTGTAGTTTGTGAGTTTACCGCAACCTTGATCAGAGAGTTGGGCCCACTCTTCTGATCAATTGTTTCGTCTTTCTTTCTTGCATTTTTTTATGATTTAGTGTGATTTCATTACTGCTGTTACAGTTTATGTAATATCCCAAATTGGGACTACTAGCAAGGCATGCCTGAAAAACGAATTTTTCAGGAATGTATGTTACAGGATTGGAAACCAACCCTTAGATCCCTTAGATATGACAATATAAGACTTGAATCCAAGAGGGAATTAGAATTAAATCCTTCTAGGTGGGTTAAACAAGTCTCCCACACGTAGTACAACTTAGAAAATTCCCAAGGATGGGACTGCAACACTATGTGACAAAACTGCTCAGAAAATAACAAAGTTTAGCCAAATATATGCAGGAGGCTAATATGGAGGCTCAATAATTTCAATTACATCAGCATATTAGGATTATATTGAAGCCCATACATCATATAACAAAAGAAAAGAATAATTTACATGAAGAAATCCTCAGGAATGAGGTGTTGCAACCATAGGAAATGACTGAACAAGCTTGACAACATTATTTATATTGGCTGAAACAGTAGTATGTTACACTTCAGATCTAGAGTAGATCTAAGTACAAAAATTTAGATCTATATCAGATCTGTACAGTATAAAGACTCCTCTACAAATTCCCCTTGGGGTTTTTAGCAAAACATGGAGTAGATCTGAGATCTTATGCAACAGATCTGTAGAATGATTCAGAAATTCTGAAGTAAATACAAGAGTATTTAGATCAGATCTGAATATAACATGGATTAGATCTGTAATCCATGGATCACCACAGTGAAGGAAAGATTCACGACACTAGATATCTCCCTCCCAAAAGTGTGCCAAAACTCCCTACAACTTCTCCTTTGCAAATAACGCAGTATAGAAAGATGGACTGCACTATAGGCTTTAAGAACAGTTTGGCCTAATGCCAAGATATATATCTGAAGCTCCAATCAAATAATACGCTCTTGTCAATGGAATAGATGACTCTCCCACTAAAAAGAGGCACTAGAATGGCCTATATCTGAGCAGATCTAGCCTCCACTTGCTAAAGCTTACAAGGACAACCAAACCCTCAATAGGATCTGCGTTGTAGTTTGAAGATGAAGCTTGGAAAAATTCCTGATAATGGAAAAGAAAGGCAAGACTCCTCCAAGAGCTACTCGATGGAAGAGGTGGGATTCCTGATCAGGAACACCCAGTGCTAAACAATAGTATTCTCTACTAAATAGCCAAGAGAATAAGAAATGTCTAAATAAACAATATCTTCAGAAATATCATACCATGAAAAACCTTCTCTTATTTTCCCCTCTTCCTTTTATAAGATGAAAGTATTGCAAAACCCTAAACCATCTCAAAGTTTTAGCTCCATTCGCATGTGTAGCCTCCAACTAGAACTATGTTGTGCATCTAGGAGGTTCATTGCATCTGGACAACACTGTGGATCCAATCAAATTTCTCAATCCCTTTCACACATAAGGGTGTTTTATTAAGGCAACCCATATTTAGCCTTGTTCACATGGAGTGTTGATTTATTTTTCTGATTTAGGAGTTTTATTGATCCTCCTTTACATAGTTATTCATGAAAATAGGAAGAAAAACAAAATTGAATATTCCTATTAGCTTGGGCTAATTAGGAATATTACATTCCTCCCCTCCAAAATGTTGCATGTCCTCAAGCAACTGATAAGGTGAGTGCTACAACTCATCTCCTCCTCCATTGGTGACACCAAAAAATGATAAGATTTTCCTATAAGCTAAGTGATCACCAATCCATCCATCCATGACTTGTTCCAACAATGTTATGATGAGATGTAAATAGTTCATCCCATAAGGAAACAATAAATCATATGAAACATTCATGATTTTCCCAATGCGCTCCATGAAATATAAGATAGAAAGTATAGGGAGCGTAGTCATCCCATAGGGCACATGCATGCCTTCCCTCCTTCCTCCATACATCCCCATAAAAAGTAAAAGTACATCATCAATATAGGGGATCAAAACAATGTACAAACACACAAAAATTTGTGCACATGGAGGTGGATCATAGTCCCACATGTGGAACCAACACAGAGCATCCCCTACCTGCATAAAATCAAGATGTGGTAAGTGGCTTTCCCACCACTTACTTGCTGCCCATACCATCTCACCATGACTGAAAGTGTGAGATATATTTGGAGCCTTAGGGAAGCACCCATCATGATGAAAAATATCCCTTTTTCTTCCAAGGGAGTGGCCTAATTCAAAAAATTTTGGGGCCCAATATTTTCCATGAGGCTTATAAGATATATTACTCCTCCTTGGAGTCATGGCTTGCAAAAACATGGTGTAAGAATGCATGAATTAGAATATAAAACATGTGTAATAAGACCATGCTCTTCACCAACAATGCTCCTCCTATCAATGGAGTGGTGCATAGGTCTATTCTCTCCTTCAAAGAAAGAAGGAGAGGGCTGATTTAACTTCCTTAGATTCATGTTGCTGCTCCAACTCCACAAGGTCCATGTATCTTTAACAATGTTGATATAGTTCTCTCTCAAAGCCCTCCTAATAATAGCTCCTCAAGATGATGTTGTTGAGTGTAATATCCCAAAAGGGAGAATGCAGTAATACTTCACACAATATAAGAACTTACAACAAGATAAACAATAAATATAAGTACACATCAGAATATGTAGAAAGAGCTAAGCCATTTTATTATATTGGAGAAGATTCAATTACACAAGTAGAGAATGTAGGTAGATCTAGCCAAAAAGATGAGATAGTATCGCCCTAAAAACATGAATACAACAGGTATAGCGTAACTATGGAGGCACTGAGGTAAATACTGCACAGTCCTTTCAGCTGAACATGAGCATATAAGTGTAGGCTGAAAAGGAAAATGCATATCTACTCAAATCTGGAGCTCTGATGATGCCAAGATTCAATATGTGGCCAATGTGATGGATTCCCAAGATAACCGAGAAAGGATTTTCTAGATCTGAAACTTTGGAAAATCACCTCCCTAGGATTTGATCCTTGATCTGCTGGGAAATATAGATTTGAAGCTAGATCTGACAAATAGATGGCTGCAATATGATATCATATTAGATCTATGCTTTAAGGACTGATCCCTTCTTCAAATCTATGAGCTAGAAGCTCTAGATCTAGCTTCTCAATCCTCCAATGATGATTGCAGATGCTGCAACAAAACTGCCTTTAGAGACTGAGCTGTGATGGGAAGGGAGGAATTTTTCCTACTGAAAAATGCTGCAATAAACTCCAGGCTAATGGTAGTACTGATGACAATGTGAGGGGATGATCCCTCACAGGATTGCTAGCTAAAATACTAGCAACTTCCTTCCTCTCTTTTGATCTGTAAGGTATACATCGTAATTCATAAAGGAAGTACTATTGTTGGGAGGTCAATAAATTTTAGCATGATGCAAAATCTGCAATGTGGCTCTATGAGTGCTGATATATAAGCCCAAGTGATGGGAATAATCTCCCACCTTGTTCTCCAGCTGAAGTATTAAAGACAACTTCCACCTTCTAAACTGATCTTCAGAAATTCACATATTTTTGAATATAAATGTTCTGCAGAAAGTACAGAAGATATATGGCACCAATTCCTGATGTAGAATGACTAGAAGTCCTCTTTCCATAGCTACTCAAAGAAAGGAGTGGGATTATCTCCTAGGAACACCCTGTGCTAAACAACACCTGCAATCTCTGCTAAACAACCTAATAATGCAATGGAATGTCACTTGACAATTCTAGATCTAAAATATAATACATCAAATAATCCAAGATCCCTTCACCTCTGCCTTCATCTCCTTTATAATATTTGAGCCTTCCCAAGCCTTGGCCCTAATCTCAACTGCGCAATCACATGTGGACAAGATCCTTCGTGTGGGACTACGTTGTTTGACCAAATCAACCAACAAGTATAGCTGCAATGTACACCTCCTCCATCATGTGTGCTTCATTTGCGCATGATCTTCCATCACTTGATCGTGAATGCTCAATGGTCCCTTTATTTTACATCTTCAAGATCTTAGTTAACTGAATCTACCATCCATGATCTTTCTCATTAAATGAGACTTGATCTCCAATCTCATTCACATTAGTAGTTTCTCAACTACCTCATTTTGTAGATCTAGGCTTAATTAGTCCACATTCACACACAAAAATTGGATCTTCTTCATCTCTGGGGTTTGTGGGTCCCTCCACCCTTTTATTTACTTAATTCATTAAGAAAATCAAGGACTCTAATATTCCAAATATGACGTGAAAATTTGGGAATATTACAGCCCCCCCCCCAGCAAAATGTTGCTTGTCCTCAAGAAACTCCAAAAGGTATATGCATAGCCATCTATTTCCTCCCAAATGGCATCCACATAAGGAAGGCTTCTCCCATTTTCTGCAACATATTATGCATGTTTGGTTCCATAGTTGTCTTTCAAAAATACAAGGGATGATTTCCAATTGCATGGTTAGATGTCCCCCTCTTATCAGGAAGCACAAGGTGGAAATCCTATGATGTCCAACATCAACATAAATACATGCCATACATAAAAATAAGTAGCTCTTTTCACAAAGGAAAATATTCTTCATACAATACATTCCTCCATCCCATGTTTCATGAATTTTATTGAGCATTATCATGCTCTCATTGTTAGCCTTGTTGGATTTATTGGACCCAAAATTCATCATTCTAGCGTTATGCAAAAGAAGAAGGGAAGGAGCTATATGGGTAGAAAAATATGTCAAACCATATTCCCCTAAGAGTAACCACCGGAGTAAGGCCCTTTGCTGCCATCCTCCATCTCCTCCATGTAAGATGGACAAGTGAAACTCTGCCAAAAGCAACCAAAGCAACAAGATATCTTACCGCTTTCTCTCCTCCTCATGTGCATCATGAAGCAAAAGAATACTAACGGAAATATGGAATGTCACATGATCCCAATACAAAGAAACATCATCAATGCATATCATGAGATCATTATGCCAAATTTTACATAATACAAAACACATAGACATAGGAGATGTCATGTGGTGGCCTAAATATCTCAAGTGAAACCAAAATGAACATGCCTTCCTTTGCTACAATTTATCATTGACACACAAGGTATGATTCATAAAATGATGAGATATTGGATGCTATCCATACTCACCCAAGAGCAGCTAGCGCAGTCACGCCTCCTTCTTCATTTCATATGTGTTTTTCAAGGCATGGATCAGAAAAATATGTACCTTTGGAGAGTGAAAGCAATCTCCCAATGGTAACAAACGTAACCAAGCTTACTGGCCCATGTAAATCTGCAAGTGATCATGTGACCCCTTTCTCATCATCCTCATCCACTCACCCCAATATGGAAGATGAGTGATGTGCTGCAGAATCATGGTATCCTCCCTTTGTAGAATACCATTTCCCCCAAACCAATGAAGAACCTTGCACTTCATGAAATGTTGAAGTGCACCTCTCATGAGATCTCTTAATGAGACCTTCTTCTCATACATGGCCTTCCAAAACCAATGAGGTTCTGGATCTGATGTAGGTAGAAGTTTCTCTTTGAGCTGTGAGATGCTCATTGAGAAAGTGTCATCAAGAAAGGAGGAAAGGTTTCTCATATCTAGATGTCTACCATTCATCATCTTTCCCTCCATTGCTTCATGAGTGAAGATACCTCCAGAATGCTCCAAGAATAATGGGGCCCTTTCTTTGTCATAGCCACCAAGTGACAGCGTTGTAGATTTGCAAGGTAATACATATGATGTCTCAAAGTAGGGCACAATACTGATCTAATAATCAACCATTTTACATAGGATAGAGCTAATCCTAGCTTCTAAAACCCTACATCTCAACTCAAATGGTTGAATGTAGTTCAACAATGATGAATAGGGATAGTTTTCACTCTCCTCCTTGATTAAATCAAGGGTCCTCTGTTCTGTGATATGTCTCTATTTCAAATCAGCATTTTGTTCTAACCCTTGGTTATGCATTACTCTTGAAACAATATGTGCTGAAATTTATGCATACCTTGGGTCAACTGATATGTGGGAACAACTTGACAGAACACAAGAGTTCCTCCAACTGGGACAATAGTGTCTCCAATTGCTGGTAAGAGTGATGGCCTCTTCTCTTCAAGTGTACTAGAGTTGGTATCTCCATCCTCTTCCTCATGCATCTACTGAATCATGCATGGGACTCTATGTGTCAAGAGCTGAAGACCATCTTGTAAGATTGCAATTGTCTCTTCTCCAAGTACTTCTGCAGCAGGTGGTGAAAGTAGTGACCTCTTGTCCATAGTGACAATATTGACATATATCCTTGGTTTCCTTGGGAGATGTCTCTTTGTGGCTCATCTTTGTCTTCTTCTCATCAAAATTCTTCCTCAACTTGTGAAAGAAATTTGAATACTTGGTAACCTTTGCATGCTCTATGTGCCCAAACCACCAATATTCTCCTTCATTCAAGAGATGAAGTGATGCAATTTTAACAACCTCTTCTTCAGCCACAAGATGTAGCTTGAAAAATTAATCTAATTCCCTCCTCCAAGACTTGACATTACTTGAGGAAGATCCATCAAATGTAGGAAAATGGAATCTATTATGCCTCTTTATTCTATTGCTGCTATAGGATCCCCTTTCTTCTTTAATTTGGAAGAATTGTTGGAGATTTGCTTCTCCTTGAATGCTCTAGACTGTGCTTTGTACTCTTCAAGATATAGAATGAGAGTCTCATGAGTCTCAGGTTCATTCCTTTCTTCACTTCTATACCTCTCACCTTCTTCAAAGAAAGTGGGCATAGTGGATCTATGACAAGATCTAGGATTCTTCAGTCTTCTTTTCTACTATTAGGAAGTACTTTCCTCATCACATCTTCTTCTTGGATCTTCTCTCCGTCCTTCCTTATTCATTTGATTGACCTCCTAGGAGAGATCTTGCATGGATATGAAGAAAGGAGTGACATATTTTTCATCATCCATGATAGATATCATATATCTGTTCTTATTTCAATGCAAAAGATGAAGTGTCCACAAGATGAGCCAAAGATCATGCTCTGATACCACTGTAATATCCCAAAAGGGAGAATGCAATAATACTTCACACAATATAAGAACTTGTGACAATATAAACAATAAATCTAAGTACACATCAGAATATGCAGAAAGAGCTAAGCCATTTTATTATATTGGAGAATATTCACTTACAAAATTACAGAATGTAGGTAGATCTAGCCAAAAAGATGAGCTAGGATCACCCTGAAAACATGCATACAACAGGTACATCGTAACTATGGAGGCACTGAGGTTAATACTGCACAGTCCTTTCAGCTAAACATCAGCATATAAGTGTAGGCTGAAAAGGATAATTCAGATATACTCAAATCCGAAGCTCTGATGATGCCATGATTCAAGATGTGGCCAATGTGATGGATTCCCAAGATAACCCATAAAGGATTTTCTAGATATGCAACTTTGTGAAATCACCTCCCTAGGATTTGATCCTTGATCTGTTGGTAAATACATATTTGAAGCTAGATCTAACAAATAGATGGCTGCAATATGATATCAGATTAGATCTATGCTGGAAGGGCTGATCACTTCTTCAGATCTATGAGCTAGAAGCTCTAGATCTAGCTTATCAATCCTCCGATGATGATTTCAGCTGCTACAACACAACTGCCTCTAGAAATTTCACTGTGAGGGGAAGAGAGGCATTTTTCCTACTGAAAAATGTTGTAATAAACTCTAGGCTGATGGTAAGACTGATGGAAATGTGAGGGGATGATCCCTCATAAGATTTCTATCTGAAATACTAGCAACTTCCTTCCTCCCTTTTGATTTGCAAGGTAGACAGCGTAATTCCTGAAGGAAGTACTATACTATTGCAGGGAGGTCAATAAATTTTGGCTTGATGCCAGATCTGGAATGTGGCTCTAGGAGTGCTGATCTATAAGCCCAAGTGATGGGAATAATCTCTCACCTTGTTCTCCAGATGAAGTGTTGAAGACAACTTCCACCTTCCAAACTGATCTTCAGAAATCTACAAGTTTCTGAATATGAATTTTCTGCAGAAAGTAGAGAACAAATATGGCACCAATGCCTGATGTAGAATGAAGAGAAATCCTCTTTCTAGAGCTACTCAAAGAAAGAGGTGGGATTCCCTCCCAGGAAGACCCTGTGCTAAACAACACCTACAATCTCTGCTAAACAACCCAAGAATGCAGTGGAATGTCACTTGAAAACTCCAGATATAAAATATCATACATCAAATA
Organism: Pinus albicaulis; assembly: GCA_034641835.2. Classification (NCBI taxonomy): domain Eukaryota; kingdom Viridiplantae; phylum Streptophyta; class Pinopsida; order Pinales; family Pinaceae; genus Pinus; species Pinus albicaulis. The sequence continues at coordinate 428,935,198 of CM076580.1, forward strand.
ATCCAATATCCCTTCACCTTTTCCTTCATCTCCTTTATAATATTTGAGCCTTCCCAAGCCTTAGCCCTAATCTCAACTACACAGTCACATATGGACAAGATCCTTCAAGTGGGACTGCACTATTTGACCAAATCAACCAACAAGTCTAGGTGCAATGTACACCTCCTCCATTATGTGTGCTTCATTTGCACATGATCTTCCATCACTTGATCATGAATGCTCAATGATCCCTTTGTTTGACTTCTTTAAGATCTCAATTGATTGAATCAACCCTCCATGATCTTTCTCATTAAATGAGACATGATCTCCAATCTTATTGACATTAGTAGTTTCTCAATTACCTCATTTTGCAGATCTAGGCTTAATTAGTCCACATTCACACAAAAAAGTGGATCTTATTCATGTTTGGGGTTTGTGGGTCCCTCCACCCTTTTATTTACTTAATTAATTAAGAAAATCAAGGACTCTAATATTCCAAATATGATGTGAAAATTTGGAAATATTACATTGAGCTTCATAGAATATGTGTGGCTGAAATAGAACTCTTCATAAGCCTTTTGTAGTAACTTCTCCTTGAGCCTGGAAGCTCTAGATAGGAAGATCCTACCATGATTATAGATGAATCCATCAAGGGTTGAATAACTCTCTTCATGTAGCCAGTCATCAAGAATCATGCAAGTATGAAGATCCTTGGAATATTCCACCAGCAGTTGGGATTTCCAATAGGGATCTAATGTGCCCAACAATGACAGTGTTGATAATGTGTCATCTGAAGTGTCTGCCATTTTTTTGTTTGTTTCCTTGACATCTCCCATGTCAAAGGTGTATGTTGGAAAGCCAAGCTTCCCATTTTTCTCCTCCTTGAAATCTCCCATGCCAAAGGTATAAGGTGGAAGGTTGCCATTCCTTCCTTCATACCCTCCTTACACATGCTTAAAAGAAAATGGAAGTTCTTGGAAGTTAGTCTCCCATGGAAGGCTATGATCTATCCAAAACCTCCTTGGTTTTGCCAAAGTATGCATGTGTGACAACCATCTCTCATCATGTATGTAAGAGGATCCTCCAAACAAGTTTGTCTTCTGATTCAAAGATTTCCTTCCTTGCTTCATGATGGTGTCATCCTTCATCCTTGCAGCATATTTTCTCAGCACAATATGAGATGAGAGAATGGATAGTGATGTTAAGGGAAAAATTCTTTCCCTCTCCTTGTACTTTCCCCATACTCTCAATATTGTAGCCTGGTCTTCTAGTGCTCCCTTCATCCTTGGATCTATTAAAGGAGCATTAATGCATGAAAAATTATCCATAAAATCTGAATCAGGTGGTCTCCTAGGTGGTATACCAAAATATAATGATGTCTCATGGCTCATTCCCATGTGAACAACAGATGGGAACATATTATGACTGCTTCCACTGCACAAATCCATCTCTGATTTCTGTGTGGACGTATGATGATAAGGGGGCATTGGAGAAACTTCCTCATCTTCTTCTTCATCACCCACCTTCTGCAAGATCTCACAGTCTAAGGTGCTCCCTTTAGATGCAGTTAAGTCATGAACACCCATCATCTCCTTGGTGTCAAGAGTCTTGATCACAAAGGACTGATCTATCATAGTGTGTGTTCCAAAAATTGGATGAAATGTTGGAACACATTCCCTCCATTGTTTTGCCTCATTGTCTATCATCATAGACACATGCTTCTCATCCTCTTCATGTATAGGATCCTTGGGGCCTTCTTGCAAAGATACAAGAGCCCTCTTAGTGGAAGTAATGGCTTCATCTCCATCTCTCAATGAAATTAGATCTCCTCCTGCTGTCATAGTGTTGGGGGAACCTTTCAGCTCTTCTTCTTTCTTCTCCTCATCAATGGAGTATGCCTCATCAATAAGATACCCTTTTACTTGATCTCTCCTTGGAAAGGGAATACTCAGTTATTATTATTGAGAAGAATGTTCTTACTGAAGTGGGGCTCTTGCCCTTGGAAAATTATGTAACAGATTTGTAACACCTTCAACAATGTTCTAAAATGGAGTTACCTTCATGGATCTTCCCATATCATGCAAAGGTTCTGATTTATTGAGCCTAGTTTTCTTACCCAAAGAAATTTCAGATGGGATAGGATCAAATATTTTCACTAACCTCATAGTGAACTTTGCATAAGTAGAGATGTTTACATTTTTTAATGAAGAAGACTCAAATAACCACCAGGCATAAGCTTTACCTTGGAGGTGAATCCCTGCTACTCTTATGGCTTCTTCTTCAGAAACTTGATGCAGCTGAAAATATGTGTCCAACATCTTCACCCAAGACTTGGCTAAGCTCTCAGGTGACCCATCAAAAGTAGGTAGGAAAGTCCTACCCAAAGTGGGTTGCATGCACCCTCTTCTTCTCTTGTATATGTTGGATCTTCTTTCATCTTTGAGTTGAAAAAACTCTAGAAATATTAGATTCTCTTTGAATCTTTTAGACTGAGATTCATATTCTTGGAGATAGTCACAAAGAGTCTCCTCTTTTGGTGTCTCTCCTTCTACTTCTTCGCTTGCTAGGAATGTAGGCATGCTACAACGTTGTAGATCAGATTGTGTGGCTGAATGATAACACACATCATATACAGTATTGGGGCTTCCTTCATGTGCAAACCTCTTCAAAATATTTTCTTGTCTTTCATTCCTCATTCCCCTAATTTCATTCTTCAACTCATGCATAGTTTGGAACAGAGTTTTTGAGAACTCTTTCCCTTTCAATCTTCTAGATAAAGGGTTTGGACCCTTGTCTTCTTTGTCTTCATTGTAATTCATGTTTCTCTTCAGTCTCTTCTTTTCATGAAAATACATATTGGCTCTTTCAAATAAATCATAGGCTGTGCCAAGAAAGTTGCTCCAATACCACTCTAATATCCCAAATTGGGGCTGCTAGCGAGGCATGTCTGAAAAACGCATTTTTCAGGAATGTATGCTAAAACATTGGAAACCAACCCTTGGATCCCTTAGATATAAAAATATAAGACCTAAATCCAAGAGGGAATCAGAAACAAATCCTTCTAGGCGGGTTAAATAGGTCTCCCACACCTAGTACAACTTAGAAAATGCCCAAGGATGGGACTGCAACACTATGTGATAAAACTACTCAGAAAATAATGTAGTTCAGCCAAATATATGTAGGAGGCCAATATGGAGGCTCAATAATGTCATTTAAATCAGCATATTAATATTATATTGAATCCCATAAATCATAGAATAGAAAATAGAAGAATTTACATGAAGAAATCCTCAAGAATGAGGTGCTACAACCATAGGAAATAACTGAACAAGCTTGACATAATTATTTTTGTTGGATAAAATAGAAATATGTTACACTTAAGATCTAGAGTAGATATGTGTACAAAAATTTATATCTATATCAGATCTGTACAGTAGAAAGGATCCTCTAAAAATGCCCCTTAGGGTTTTCAACAAAACATGTAGTACATGGAGTAGATCTGAGATCTTATGTAGCAGATCTATAGAATGATTGAAAATTTATAAAGTAAATACAAGAGCATTCAGATCAGATCTGAATATAACATGGATTAGATATGTAATCCATGGATCACCACAGTGAAAGGAAGATTCTTGAAACTAGAGATCTCTCTCCCAAAAGTGTGCTAAAACTCCTTGAAACTTCTCCTTTGCAAATAACATAGTATAGGAAGATGGAATATGTTGTAGGCTTTAAGAATAGTTTGGTCTGATGCCAAGATATATATCTGAAGATCCAATCTGCTAATACACTCTTTTCAATGGAATAGATGATTCTCCCACTGAAAAGAGGCACTAGAATGGCCTAGATCTAAGCAGATATAACCTCCACTTTCTGCACCTTACAAGGATAACCAAAACCTAAAAAAGATCTGCATTGTAGTTGGAAGATGAAGCTTGGCCAAATGCCTGATATTGGACAAGAAAAGCAAGACTCCTCCAAGAGCTACTCAATGGAAGAGGTGGGATTCCCGATCAAGAACACCCATTGCTAAACAACACTATTCTCTACTAAACAACCAAGGGAATAATAAGGGTCTAAACAGACAATATATTTAGAAATATCATACCATGAAAAACCTTCTCTTGTTTTTCCCTCTTCCTTTTATAAGATGAAAGTCTTGCAAAACCCTAAACCATCTCAAAGTTTTAGCTCCATTCACATGTGTAGCCTCCAACTATAACTACGCTGTGAATCTAGGAAGTTCATTGAATTTGGACAACGCTATGGATTTGGTCTTGTTGACCTAATCAAATGTCTCAATCCCTTTCACAAATAAGGGTTTTTTTATTAAGGCAGCCCAAATTTAGCCTTGTTCACATGGGGTATTGATTTATTTTTATGATTTAGGAGTTTTATTGATCCTCCTTTACACATTTATTCATGAAAACAGGAAGCAAAACAAAATTGAACATTCCTATTAGCTTGGACTAATTAGGACTATTACAATTTACTTTTAGTTGTTGTGAATGCCCTTTAAATTCTGCAGTTTATTTAATTGTTGTTGTAGTGGTCTGTGTGTTATGAAGTTAAACCTGTGATCTACAGCAGGTCATGTGCTTGTATCTTCATATGCTTTGTCATTAGTCTTGAAATAAATAACGCCCTCGGGTTGATAATTTATGTTGAGAAAGGGTTGAATTTCGTTGATATCCAGACACCAACATTTTGGCGTCGTTGCTGGGGAAGGCTAACAGGTGCAAGAACAGGATCTGCAATAGATCTAAGGGTCAATCTCTCATCTTAGGGGAGGGAATTTATTGCCCTCCTCCAAGTCTTGAGCGTAAGTGCTTTGTGTTTTTCTTTCCTGCATTATATTTGTTTTCTGTATAATTGATCTCTCATCTTGGGGGAAGGACAGATATTACCCTGCTCCAAGTCCTGATCATAGTATGATGTTTTTTTTCTGCTTTGTTTTGTTTATTTTTCATTAAATTTAATCCCTCGTCTTGGGGAAGGTATTTTGAAACCATACTCTAAGTCCTGGGCATAGTTTCCAGTGTATCTTTTTTATTTTCTTTTCCTTGGGCCAATTTCTCATCCTGAGGAGGGTATGTGATTACCCTGCTTCAGGTCCTAAACTTCAATTTTTCTTTTCCTTTTGTTTTTTTTTTTTTGAATCTCTTCTCTCATCCCAGGGAGGAAGTTATCTGTCCTTCATCGGGTCCTAAGCGATTGCTGATTTTATTTGATGAACCCCCTTCACAATTTTTATAAACAAGGATCTGAATAAGAGGGGCAGAGGAAGACCCCCAAAGAAAGGGAAGGATCTGGGAAGGAAGACATAAATTCAGGAAATTATTGAAAAATCTAGATTTGAGGCATCACCCTGTGCTGCTGTTAGGCTTAGCATTCATACAAATTCCGAAGGACAATCTGTGGAGTAACCATTACCATCCACAGTACTGGAAGGTGTTCTTTCTACAATAGGATATTTAACAGATAGGGTATCAGTGGAGGAGATATCCTTATCAGCAGAAAAAGGGGAAGAAGTAGCAAGCAGGAAATTAGAGGAACTGAGAAATTCTAACTAGGAAGAAGAACCTCTAAAAGGGTTTTCATCCCCAAGAGACCAAGGCAACACTGTGAAAATTCATGTTGTTGAACTGAACGATTTTGATCTAGTAAAAGAATTTTTGAAAGAATTTGAGTCACCAAGGGATGAGGGGATTGCAGTGTAACCTTCTACTGTCGAATCACTCCAGATACCAGCTACGGAAGCAATCAAAATTCCAAGTGAGTACTGGAGGGTTTTTATGGCACTTGTAAGTTATTTCATTGATTTTCCCATTGGAAATGTTACAAGTGATGCACCAATGAGACCCGTCCCTTTAATAGCCTTGCCTAGTTTTCATGGGCTCTCTTCTGAGGACCCCGATACGTTCCTTTTTTATTTTGATATTGTTTGCCGCAGATATGACTATATTGTCGATGCCCAGAAATTGAAGATATTTCTTGCTACCCTAAAGGGGACAACCCTGAGATGGTTCATGGGTCTAGGGGGAGTACGATTACCTCATGGGAAGGAATGAAAGAAGATTTCTAGGAGAAGTACCAATATTACTGTAAGTCTTATGACATTAAGGAAGAAATTTTTAAATTTTCATAGAAAGAGGATGAAAATATGGAGGACTATGTAGAACAATTTAAATACATATTGCAGAGGTCTGGACATAGTGACCTGGACAAGGAAATTTTGAATATCATTCTTCTCGGAGTGCTTAGAGAAGGCTCTTTGCAACTTCTGAATATAATGGGAAAAGGGGATATTTCGAAAGGAAACTTCGAAACTATTTGTGATTACTGTATCAAGTGTTCACGAGGAGCTGCAAGAAGTGGACAGTGAATTTGGTCATCAAAGACTTCCGGTGGAGGGCTCATAAAAGTAGAGATTGGAAATCTATTAGACAATCTAAGAACCGACATTCTGAGCACACTATCAGGCTAGATGGATGCTCTACAGGAAAAATAGAAGTATATGGAGTTGGAAAAAACCAAGGCCATATTCTGCCCTCAGTGCAGAAAGAAACAACCTTTGAAGGAATGCCCGCTGAACACAGTGGAAGCCTGCGTGATATGTGAACAGACTCATGTGACCAGTTCATGGCCTTCCTTGCCAAGGCTGAAAGCAGTTTTCCAAGGAGCAAGTGAAGAAAGTGTGGTGGACCAGTTGTACTTTATGGGGTAGAAGAAGCCATGGCAACCCCAACCACCGACTATGAATCCAGGTATGTTTTAGGATCCATCTTAGTACTTTAACAATTTTAATATGGGTCCCCAATCTGCACCATTTTCAGCCATGTGGTCTCAATATATGTATCCCCCCTGGCAATAATGGGTTCCTCAAGCCAGTTCAAATCTTTCATGGAATCAGACCTGGCGTGGAACCTCTCCTACTAGACAGTTTCCTCAGCCTATGCCTCAAAAAAAACTTATATTTCCTTCCAATGCACCCCTAGGGAACCCAACCACTAGACCCCAGCTTCCCATCCAGCCTAACCCAAATCCAAATAATAAAGGGGTCTAGAAAACAGACACCCTGAACCTTCCATCTTACAACATTTCTACTGCAAGGCTCAATGAAATAAATTTACACTCTGGTCGGGTAGTAGATGCACCTCCTTCACCCATTATCACAAAACAAGTTGACGGTGAAGATACAAAACCAGAACAAAGAATAGTTAGGGAGAATTAAGATCAAAACATAATAAATCAAACACCTCCCTAATTTGTTCCTAATCAAGGTCATTTGACTTCTCCTCCATACCTTGAAATATTGACCTTGAGTAAGCCAAACCCTCAAGTAGAATTTGAATTTCTAGGGGAGCTACAAAAACTCTTTGTTAAAATACCCCTGTTACAAGCTATGAGGGATGTACCTATATACACAAAAACTCTGAAAGAATACTAGTCAAAGAAACCAGGGAGGAAACCTAAGGATCCATTAATCATTCATGTAGTGGGAAGACTATTGATATCATGTTAGGAAAAACCATGCCTGTAAATTACGAAGACCCTGGGAACTTGATTCTAACAGTACAGATTAATGGGGTTGAAATCCCAAATGTACTGGTAGATTTGGGAGCATCCATTAATATTATCACCGCTAAAACAATGAACACATTAGGACTTGGAAACATCAAACCAACCCCTACTATCTTGGAGCTTGCAGACATATCCACAATTAAACCAATGGGGAAATTAGAGGTTGTGATCATTTCAGTAGAATCATGGCATTACCCCGTGGACCTCCTTATATTACAGACCCGATCTTTAGTAGGTGGTCACCCATTGATCCTAGGAAGACCCTGGTTTGCAACTGTAGATTCATAGATAGGGTGCCAATTTGGGCACATGATTATATTGAATAGGAAAATTACAAATAATCTCAAGCTTTATCCTCCTGCAGAACCAAGCCCATCTGAAAAATCATTACCTAGTCAAAAACCTCTACCTATAGAAGAGCCTGAACCTGAAAATGAAGATGTTAGACCTGTCCTCACTATTGGGCAGGCCCTTCGATTTTAAATAAAAACTAAAGATGATGCCATTAACGCTTTTATTAATGATTCCAATTATGTTTCCGATTCAACTCGACATATTCTAGAATTTTCTATGAGCTGTGAGACACAAGAAAACATTGAACCAAAATATGACATTGAAGAAATTCCTGTAACATCATCCCATGATAGTACTCCAATTGAGATTGAACTAGGGAAAACACTTAATATCGACCCAAACCTGTCTGAATCTGAGACAAAAAAACTTTTGAAAGTCCTTCAAGATCATCAGGAAGATTTTTCCTGGGATTATACAGATATGAAGGGTATCCCTGCCACTCATCATATTTATATTAAGGAATACTTCTACCATGTAAGACAGCTTCAATGGAGGATGAATCCTGCTCTCAAAAACATTTTCAAGGAAGAATTGCAAAAAATATTGGATGTAGGATTCATTTACCCCATCTCAGATAGATAATGGGTATCCTCGCTAGTTATTGTTCTAAAAAAGAATGCTAAATGGTGGATCTGTGTAGATTACAGGGAACTAAATAAGGCAACACAAAAAGACCATTTTCCTTTCCCATTCATTGACCAAATCCTGAATATATTAGCTGGGAAGAAGTTATTTTCCTTCCTATATGGATTCAGTGAATACAACCAGATCCAGATAGCCCCGGAAGACCAGGATAAAACAACTTTTACATGCCCTTGGGGAACCTTTGCATACAAGTTCCTCTCGTTTGGCCTGTGTAATGCTCCTGCTAACTTCTAGAGGGAAATCTTGGGAATATTTTCTGATTTGGTTGATGATAGCATTAAAATATATATGGATGATTTTACTCCATATGGAAACTCATTTGAGGAAGGATTGGAAAATTTAGAGAAAGTACTCAAAATATGTAAACAGACCCATGTATCTCTGAGTACAGTTAAATTCCATATGATGAGGGAATAAGTTGTAGTATTGGGACATTTTCTCTCAGCTATTGGAATTCAAGTTGATCTGGCTAAAGTAGAGGTAATATTACACTTCATGGTACCCAAAACACCCACACATGTACGTAGCTTTATTGGTTGTGCTGGTTACTACAGGTGCTTTATATAATTTTTTTCTAAAATATCACACCCACTATTTCAATTGCTAACAAAAGATGCAGAATTTTTGTGGACTGAAGATTGTGAGATAGCAGCTTTCACGAAAATTAAGGGGCTGGTATGCATGGCTCCAATCCTCTGAGGACCTAATTGGGCATTACCGTTCCACATACATAATGATGCTTCTCAAACAACAGTAGGGGTTGTTTTAGGATAGGATGTAGACAAAATAATGTATGAAATTTACTATGTTAGCAAGAACTTAATTCCTACTGAATTAAATTATACGGTGACAGAAAAGGAATTCCTGGCTATCATTTATGCTATCAATAAGTTCTATCACTACATCACTGGGTATTCTATTGTTGTCCATACTGATCATGCAACAATTAGGTATTTGATGAATAAACCTTTTGCTCCTAGCCATATTACAAGATGGTTGATATTGCTTCAAGAATTTGATATTTCAATAGTAGATAAGCCAGGAAAAGATAATGTAGTAGCTGATTTCCTATCTAGAATGGATAAAATTGATGAATGCACACCTTTAGAAGATAGTTTTCCCAATGAACATATTTTTGCAGTGTCTACTAAACCTCCGTGGCATGTAGATATTTCTAACTATCTTGCTATAGGGAAAGTGCCTCCTCATTTGTCATACAGGGAACAACGAAAGATTATTCATCATAGTGCTCGATATTCTTAGATGGCAGGGTACCTTTTTCATACAAGAGCAAATAATAAGATCTGGCGCGATGTCTTTGAGGATTATATTTATGAGGTATTGAAAGTTTCCCATGATGGCCCTTATGGAGGGCATTTTACAGACAAATGAACAGGCCATAAGGTGCTACAAATGAGATATTTTTGGCCTTCCATTTTACATGATTCTCAGAATTATGTTAGGAGGTGTGATAGTTTCCAATGTATGGGGTAGCCTAGTCGAGCTGATGAAATGCCTTTAAAGGCATAGGTAGTCCTTGAGCCTTTTAAGAAATGGGCTATTGACTTCGCTGAACCCTTTAACCCACCCTCCCAGCAAAAAGTCCACATCTTGGTCGGTACTGATTACATGAATAAGTGGGTGGAAGCCAAAGCTGTTGCGAAAGCAACAGAGTAGGTGGTCTCAGATTTTCTATTTGAATTTTTTTTTTCTCGTTACGGTACTCCAAGAGAGATTGTTTCAGATGGAGGAGCACAATTCACATCACACAAGATAGAAAAGCTCACGCAGAAATATGGAGTTAAGCATAGAGTGACATCTTCATACCACCCCTAGAAGAATGGACAAGTCGAAAGCACGAAAAAAACATTGGAGAATATTTTGACAAAAATTGTGGCATACCATCATTGGGATTGGGCTTAGAAGCTCCTAAAAGATCTCTAGGAATGCAGAACAACATGGTGAAATACAATCGGGTTTTCACCATTTGAGCTGGTTTATGGGAAGTCCCCATTGTTTCCAATAGAATTCAAAATTAGTATGCTCAGAACAACTCTTGAAGTTGTTTTGGATCTGTCAGATGCCCAGAAACACTGACTAGCCTAACTCAATGAACCAGATGAAATCTATTCAATGGATGTCCTGAGAACTACTACTATTCAACGACAGAGAATGAAATGGCATAATAAGTTTATTAAAAATAATGTGTTTCAAAGTGGAGATTGGGCACTACTTTATGACTCCCGTTTTAAGGATTTTAAGGGGAATCTTTGCACTTGTTGTCTGGGACCTTACGAGGTGGATTTTTTATTTGATAATGGAATAGTCGGGCTAGTCACAATTGATGATACACATGCTTCATTTATAGTCAATGGACATTGACTAAGAGTATACCATCGCCCAGCCTCTAAGGATGCTTTTATTAAACAACTCTCTGAGAAATCCAGTTTGAAGGTCATTAGCACAAAGAATCCCTCCTCTGCACCCTTGTTGTAAATATATATATATATAATAATAAAGAATTATATTTTTTACCTTATTGTGTTTTTGCAGGAGTTACTACTAAGGAGTAAAAAATCAAGGATATTTTTTTTCCAAAGTATCAGTTGCTACTACACATGGTGTTGTTACTCCGATGCTACTACTCGATGCTGCTACTCGCACTGCTATTACTCTGATGCTGCTACTTGATTTTGTTACTCCCGATGCTACTACACTAGATGCTACTACTCGCACTATTTTTAATCCAATGTTGCGACTCGATGATGTTACTCCCAGTGCTACTACATCAGATGTTGCTACTCGCACTATTATTACTTCGATGTTGCTACTCGATTCTACTAAACCGGATGTTGCTACTCGCATTACTGCTACTCGATGTCACTACACCGGATGTTGCTACTCACACTGTTGTTACTTTGATGCTGCTACTCAATGCTGCTACACTGAATGCTGCTACTCGCACTACTGCTACTCGATGTTGCTACACCGGATGCTACTACTTGCAGTGTTGTTACTTCGATGCTACTACTTGCACTATTGTTACTCCCGATGCTGTTACATCTGATGTTGTTACTCCGATGCTTCTACTCGATGCTATTACACCAGATGTTGTTACTCCGATGATGCTACTCGATGTTGTTACACCAGATGTTGTTACTCCAGGTGTCATTACTCGTACTGCTATTACTCCAATCCACATCATTACTGCTCCGTCATCCTACCAACCATCACATTCTCTAAGTAGGCCATCAGATACGCCTCCACGTAATTTTTACCAATTTAATTAAATATCCCATGTGAAGATCTTAATGCCACAGATGGTAAAACTTTAAGTTGGGGTGCTGTCAGAGTCAAGGACGGCGTAATAATTTCCTCATAAATCAGTATGACAATCCGTTCATGGTACACCTTACGATTCCCATCAATATGTGGTGTCATCACTCAATATGTATTCGAATCCGTAAGATGTCTCAGCCACCTTATATGAAACAATTATTATTTCTATTCACCACACTTACCATATTCTTTTATTATTTTTCTCTGTTTTCGAGAGTTACCATCCATATTTACCATTACCACCTTTCCATTTTTACCATGTTGTTTCTCCAAATTTGGTACCCACCACCTTGCCCAACAGTCTACTATTACAGAGAGTGCTGCTATAATTCTCCATAGTATGGGTGGACTGGCTGTGTGGCATGAGCCTGAAAACACAGCTTCAGTTCACAGCAAACCAAAAGTATGGCAAATATTTTTTAACACGGGGTGGGATACCTACTTTGACCGATTGCAGGGGTTTGATGGAGGAATCATAATGGAATTCACACTCAATTTAAAGGAGAATTTCTCGCGGGTTAGAGGTCTGGAAGTTCCCGTCACAGAAGAGGTAATCATAGTAGTTAGCGGGCTCAGAAAATAAGGGAAACAATGGTTTTATTGGAAATTTTCTCTCCCGGAATTTCCCGAATTTTTCTTACAGGCAGGAGAAAGTTTCGTTCAAATGGGCAGAGGATACGAGCGCTGTTGAGGAGGTAAATCCCCTCTGCGGACAGAGGCGATCCCTACTAGCCCAGCAGGGGTCTAGCAACAAACAAACAATGCTATGACGCAAGCTCCTAGTTACGAAATGAAAGACTTGGGATAAGAGCCTACCTGGATTCCAACGCTAGATCCGAAGAAGAAGATGCCCCCGTCCTTCAGCCCTGGCAGGTCACAATCCTTCCACGATCTCCGTGGACGAACACCTGCACACAGAAGAGACGAACAGATACATGCATAGGAACCAACATACGTAACTAAATATCGGTCAGAAAAGATATTACTCGCATTAACATGATTGCAAAAGGAGTGGAACCATAATCATAGTCATCTATTAAAGTGATAAACGAATAGAAGTTACAACCGAGTTCTGACGTCGCAGCCTCCTTCGAACGGGTCCCGGTTGTCCATGTCTCGCAAAGCTCGCCAAGGGAAAGGGAAACCTCTCCTGAGTCTCGTAACAATGGTCTCCTCGCTTAAATGGGCCTTAAGGGAAAGAAGGGATTCTTTACAACACAAAGGCACTTGGGAATAGGGAGATGCAAAGCTTCAGCACTTCAAGACTATCAGCCCTTCAGCCCCTTCATCAATGGATGAAGGCTATATTTATAGAGAGGAGGAGGAGGTTGGGATCCCTACAATAGTGGAAGGGAGGCCTTATCCTTTGGGAGGTTCCCCATATGGTGGAAACAAGAGGCCAAAGGAGGAAGGCCGTGGTTATTCTGGCGAAACCACTCCTGATGACTCATCCACGAAGTTGTTGTAATCGAAACTTCGCTCTTTTTTAAAAAACTTTCCCCATAAATGAGTGGCGGGTTCAACATCGGGACGTAGCGCCAATTGGCGCGGGCTCGCTGTTAATTTTCCCCATTGGCGCGAGTACATAACGGCTACCAGCGCCAATGCAAAACCATGTGTTTTTAGGGGTCTGTTCAGGAAATGATAAACAGGAGAAATGTTGTCCTCATGGAAAGGGATGCAATGAAGGTATTTTCAAGGCTTGACATTGCTCACAGGTCACATAATGGGTCCTCCATTGTGCGGGACGGGGAATGGTAGGGACGGTGACAAATTATTGTGTAACAGATGCCCCCTAAAGCATGAGGCCCGAGAGAGAGAGGGGTGAAATGCTTTACGAGAACATGTCCAACTGAAGGCCCGCCGTCGGAAAACCTGCACAGAAAGATACAACTGATATCTCAAGTACATGATGTATCTCTATGGTATGGACGCAGCCATCCGAAACAGAGTATACGATAATCCGGATCTAGGGTATGGGCGCAGCCATCCAACTAAGATCAAACAAATAGACTCAGGTATGGTCGCAGCCATCCAATCAGTGAGTCATGTACATAATGATAATAATCCACAATCGCAGCCTGGATTACAACAGACACAATCCAGGGTCTTGCGCTCCATCTCGACCCAAAAAAGTACAAGTTCGAGCATGTGAATATGTGAGCTGATGTCGAACATGCAAGAACATCGTCTGATTACCAGCCAATGATGAAAGCTGTTAACAGACGCGAGAGAAACCACCAATAATGAAAATGGTCCTCAAGGTACTACAGGTACAATCTACGGCGTGCGAATAAATGAGTTGATGTCGAACACCCGCAGAATCACTCGATCGAAGGCCAATGATGTAAACCTCTCGTCGAATGCGACGAACCTGCCATTGAGGCATGCAGGCTCCAAGGTACCATAAGGAGTCTCTAGACCAACTTCCTGGATAATGAGTTGAAGTCGACAGGAAATGACCTTGATCGAAGGTGGGCCATAATGATTCCCACATCATCGACACGAGACAGAGGAACATAATGTTTTGTTGTGAATCAGGATCATACGAGAAACAGAGGAAGGTTGATATTTGCAGAGGCCAACTTCTCTTGAACACATAAACGGCACGACAATGGATTTGGAAGTATTTTACATCAACGGATCAGAGGTCATGGTGACGAGGCAATGAGTAGATGAGAGGTCAAAAAGGATTACCCAAACCCACGGAAGCAAAGTGAAGCAACGAGATGAGATGTCCCCAACCCGACACGAATGCAGACAAGTGCCATGTTCAAGAGCGACATACTGCCGACGACAACGACGATGGTTCCATTTTTCCCCCACCATTTCTGGCGAGCACCCCAATTATTTTTGATAACAAGCTTGAAGGGGATAGCATATGCTTGTAATATAAGTCCGCCCTTCGGGCGAATCCATCCTAGTGCATTTAACGAGTCCTAGGAAGGAGGAACTCGGAGAACGTCATTTCGACTAAATCCGATGTCATCAGGTTTTAACGAGTCTGACAAAGAAAGAACTCGGCGTCTTTTCATATTTAGAGAGTTTGAAAAGACAGCGGAAAAGAAAACTCCACAAGTCCCTTTTCGTAAATAGTTCCCCAGATCCGAAAAGGTAGAAAACAATATCCGGGAAAACCTCCTAGTCGCGATAGGCTAGGGTATTCCTTTTTCGTAATCAATCCATCCCGGCATGAAAAAGGGTTAAACTTATACCGGGTGAATGTCGATTCGTGTCCATTTTAACGAGATCGAAACGACAAGGGCCTCGGCAATCTTTTCATGTTTAGAGAGTCAGAAAAGAGCTGAAAGATGACTCCTCCTGGAGGAACGAGTGGTATAAAGGGTAGCTACTGGTTCCGGAAATGGTGGAACTGCTCAAAACATGATAAAAGTCAAGAGGCTGGCTAACAAGACCACTCATCGCAGCGGTTCCTCAGGAACGGGTAAAACAACCAAGTGAAGGCATATGATCGGCCAAGCAGATAGTGACGATGGAGTGAGAAAACCAAGGTTCATCTGGAAAAAATAGGCTGACAAAATGACAATCACAAGAGGTAAAATGGGCAAGGTTTCATTTTTACACAAGCTTGAAATCAGGAAACTTTGCTTGAAGTTGGTTTCATTTTTACACAAGCTTGAAACAAAGATAAAATATGCTTGAAACCGGTTTCATTTTTACACAAGCTTGAAACGGAAACAAACTATGCTTGAAAAAGTAAGCATGCCCCCAGCATGGTGACTCAATTCGAGGTACATGCCCCCCAAGCTTCAGTCCATATGAAAAGCAGATGGAGTGAAGGTTCAAATTACGAGATCAAAGAAAGACTCGACTGGGATTTTACGAGATCTGATCAAAGACTCGAATTGAAGAGGAACGTGTTTCATTTTTTTAACGAGGTTGACACATTAAAAGAACTATCCTCAGGACACCTTGTTTCATGGTTTAAGGAGCTTGACACAAGACAAGGAACTCTGCTCCGAGAACCTGGTTTCATTTTTTAAAGAGCTTGACACAGGGAGGGAACTGTGCTCTAAGATCCTGGTTTCATTTTTTAAAGAGCTTGACCCAGGGAGGAAACTGTGCTCCAACCGACTTACATCAAAATGAACAAGAAGGCGGTGCTTCCAAGAGTTCCACTCCTGATGGAAGGGAAACATCCTACAACGGGTGGATAAAAACCCAGAGGGGGTGATGGTGGACCAGTTGCCACATTAGGACCAAAGAACGAAAGCTGATCAATGGTCACGATCCGTCCCTCATGTGGAAAGCACATCACGCGAAAGAGGGAGGAGACAAGTGCTCCCATGGCATAAGTGTAATCGCGCCCCAGAAGTAGATTGAAATCCAAAGGGCCTGGAACGACCATCACGTCCATGTGGACGGTTTTACCTCCCAAGCACACAGGTAACCTTGAATATCCCACCATTGAATGTTCTCTATTGAATGTCAACAGACTTCGAGAATTTAAGAAGCGGCGGTGAACTCGAAGCTGCCAGGTAGTTGAAGACAGCATCATCAATGAGGTAACTCTATCTATAATGGTGCCGGGTACAACTACCAAGAGCCTCGTAGACTGTGGATCCCCGAGCGTGCTACAAGACTGCTGCCAAATCCCCGGCAAATCGACTCCAATCAAAGGAAGCGACCAACCATCGAGGGTTACTGGTCAGAAATGCGAAGGTCTTCCCCGATGTTACTTAAGAAGCACATCCTCCATAACCTCCATCTGGATTGGGAGGGATATTCCGGCTCCATCATGGAGTGCTGAGAGCAGCCTTCTTTGCTAAGGTGACGGTGAGAATCTTTCTCCGTAAGTCCGCAGAATCCACAGACTGGGACAGTGGGGGTCCTCTGCCACTTCCCCGATGCAGAAACGACTGAGCCAGTGCACCGTGGACGGGGCCAGTTCAACCGATCCTACGACCAATGGTTGGTCAAGGACGGATTCGTGAATTTGAATTTCTGGGGGAGTGGGATCGACCAAGGATGACTCTTGACCAATCGCGGCATCGGCAGGTGGAAGACTCAAAGAAAGCTGCTTATGACCAGCCGGGAGGCGTGGTGCAGAAACAGTTGGGTTGTCCAAGACTCGCTTGGCTTCATCCATATAAGGACAAAGGTGAATAGCATGGTGCCCTTCACACAACTTACAGGGATTGGTGATCTTTCCCTGTTTCTTAGAGTTCTTATTAACAATAGCTGAAGACGTGCCCCCAACTTGACTCCCGGAAGCCAAAGGCAACGTTGGGTGGCCGTTGGACCATACTTCGAGCACCTTGGGAATGCCAGGGCAGTCTCGAAGAAGATGGTCTCCCGTGCACAACAGGCAAGGGAACTTGACTTTCCGCATCCCTTTCCATGAGGACAACATTTCTCCTGTTTATCATTTCCTGAACAGACCCCTAAAAACACATGTTTTTGCATTGGCGCTGGTAGCCCGTTATGTACTCGCGCCAATGGGGGAAAATTAACACTGAGCCCGCGCCAATTGGCGCTCCGTCCCAGTGTTGTACCCGCGCCACTCTGTTTATGGAAAGTTTTTTAAAAAAGAGGCGAAGTTTCGATTACAACAACTTCGTGGATGAGTCATCCCCGATTGCTCAAGACTTATGTTTTGAGGAGGTAAATCCCCTAACAATGCTATGACGCAAGCTCCCAGTTACGAAATGAAAGACTTGGGATAAGAGCCTACCTGGATTCCAACGCTAGATCTGAAGAAGAAGATGTCCCCGTCCTTCAGCCCTGGCAGATCACAATCCGTCCACGATCTCCGTGGATGAACACCTGCACACAGAAGAAACGAACAGATACATGCATAGGAACCGGCATACGTAACTAAACATCGGTCAGAAAAGATATTACTCGCATTAACATGATAGAAAAAGGAGTGGAACCATAATCATAGTCATCTATTAAAGTGATAAACGAATAGAAGTTACAACCAAGTTCTGACGTCGCAACTTCCTTCGAACGGGTCTCCGGTTGTCCACGTCTCGCAAAGCTCGCCAAGGAAAGGGAAACCTCTCCAGAGTCTCGTAACAATGGTCTCCTCGCTTGAATGGGCCTTAAGGGAAAGAAGGGATTCTTTACAGCACAAAGGCACTTGCGAACAGGGAGATGCAAAGCTCATGACCAAGACTTTCGACCCTTGACCTTTCGCACTATCAATGGACGAAGGCATATGTTATAGAGAGGAGGAGGTTGGGATCCCTACAATAGTGGAAGGGAGGCCTTATCCTTTGGGAGGTTCCCCATATGGTGGAAACAAGAAGCCAAAGGAGGAAGGTCGTGGTTATTCAGTCGAAACCACTCCTGATGACTCATCCACGAAGTTGTTGTAATCGAAAATTCGCCTCCTTTTTTAAAAAACTTTCCATAAACTTATTGGCGCGGGTGCAACACTGGGACAGAGCGCCAATTGGCGCGAGCTCAGTGTTAATTTTCCCCCATTGGCGCGAGTACATAATGGGCTACCAGCGCGATACAACGTTTAGGGGTACACATTCGGAAATGATCCTTGAAGGAATGTTGTCCTCATGGAAAGGGATGCAATGATGGTATTTGCAAGGCATGACACTGCTTATTGGTCACATAATGGGTCCTCCATTGTGCGGGACGGGGAATGGTAGGGACGGTGACAAATTACTGTGTAACAAGCGCTGAACTGTACCATATACTTGGAAAAAAGTTGCAAGTTTCGTAATAAAATACATAACCTGTGAGGGCCAAGCCGCAAATCTTTTCAAGTATCATTTTAAAATTTTAACGCATCTTAGATTTCCATAGGCTCAGGTACATGCCTTGAACATGCCCTTCTTCCTATTCAAACAGCTACAACATATGGCTCAGCCTGCTCGACGTTCGTGCCGAATGCCGACAGTGCTTTCCAATCATGGTTTGGTGCGATTATTGGTCATGCATACAATAAACAGGATTCGGGTCTCCTGAGTGGAATTTTGTGGGTCCTTAGAAGAAGAAGTAGTAGCCATGATTTCTGCTAGAGAAGAGGAACCAGACTCTTCAGCTGGTCTGGTAGAAGAAGAACATTAAGAAGGAATTGATCAAGAGGAACCCAAGGAAATAGAAATGGAAGTTGATCAGGAGGAACCCATGGAAGAAGAGATTATGGTTGATCAGGAGGAACCTAAAGAGACAAAAATGGAGGTAATTGGCAATACAGCTGAGGCTACCACAAAAGAACTAGCCTCACTTAAAAATCTCGTAGAAGAAGAGACGAGAATGGAGGGGGTAATTGGCAGCACAGCCGAGGCTGTCACACAAGAAATAGCCTTGCTTGAAGATCCCACAGAGGAAGAAATTATGAACATCATGCAGGAAGTCAATATTATTATAGAGTCATCAAATTTTATTAATGAAGAACAAAGGAGTGGAATTGTGGACAGAAAAGTGGCAAGTGATGCTGTTTTGCAAGAAAAAACATCACCTGCCCAAATAGATATAGATGTTGATCCAGGTAGGGTTACTACACAAGAACCACACCTAACTCAGCTAAGATAGGAGGAGTCAACCTGCGAAATCGACGTTGTTCCTCAAGAACTTGTACCGACTGTGGAAAAAGAGGTAATTCATGAAGAACAAGAAGGTAGAGAAGAAATGAACCAGGAGGTTGATACTGTCCCACAAGAACCAGTATCAATGCTAGAAGAAGAAATAGTGAAAAAGGAGTGAGAGGACAGAAGGGAAACAAGCTGCGGAATCGATTCTGCTCAACAAGAACCAACATCGACCCCGGTCGAGGTAATAATGTGTGAAGTTTTTGTTCAATCCATAATTGAGGATGATAATTCTGTCCCTCGCTTTCCGTTCCAGTCCATGATGCATATTGGGGCGAGGGGATTCCGTTCGCCCAAACGACTAATAGAGGAAGTAGTCGTTCCCCTAGTGCTTAAATTTTTTGACATGGCCAAGATTGGCCCAGCCACTACTGAACCGGAATACTTAGAAGATCGTGAAGAAGATAGAGTTCTTGTGGAAACACTGGAACATAGAGTGGTCAATGAAATTGTCGACCAGACGGCAGAAGTTCCTCGAGGAAACATAGAGGAATAAATCCCTAGAGATAGGGAGCCCAACCATAAAGGCTTGACAAGGGAATCCGATGAGAATATTGGTGGAATTCTGCCGCCTCCTGAGCCTGTCATAGGCCCAGAAACTGAGTTTATTGTTAAACAGGAGTGGGCTGAATAGTGTCAGAAAAGAAGGTTACCTCTCAAGAAGAAGTATCAGTTGAATTTTAGTGAAACTATGAGACTAAAAAGGGAGGTTCGGGATTTGAAAAAGCAAGTTTCTTGGCTAAAAAGAAAGGTAAAAATCTACAAATGGAGGGCAATAAAGCTGAAAATCGAGGTCTCCACTGCAGCTACCCAGACTGGCACGATTGAAGAATTGTTTGAAGGTCGAGAATTTGTATTGGCCGCTGAGATCCAGAAGCGGTAGTCTGCTGCAAGCGACTATAAAGAGGAAACATCTAGGGTTCAAGAACAGGTTGTCAGAGTCATCACAGGTTACATGGATCAGTTATATGAGGTGTGACTGAAGTAGGCCAAATAGAAGTCCAGAATAGAGGAATTGGAAGAATAAGTGCAATTGCTGAAAACAGATAAGGAGGAGATGTTCTCCTAGGCACAACAAGTAATGGCCTACCGACCTCTTTCAAATAGCTATGCCTTATTCCTTCACGAACAATTTCTTTTCTTTTTTCTTGAAATTATATATAAGGAGATTTGGTATGAAATTGAGGACCCCATTCAATTTATACGTATTTTAAAAAATCATGATATCATAGGACAACACTTAATGTGCGAGCTCTACATGCATGGGTATTACTTAAGGCATGATCAGTCCTTTAACCTCATTCCATTCATGGGGAAAATCCATTTAAGAGCTTTCACCTCTTACACTGTCAATCAGATTAAGTGGAGAAAGGCATGTGATACATTTGAAGAAAATCAACCTGGAAGGCCATTAATGATGAGAAGAGAGCATGACCAGTCCTCAAACATTTATAGCAAGCATTATACATTTCTACAGATTGAGGGCCATAGAGAACACATGTTGGCAACCCAGAAATGGTGCGCTGACCTATGTGTTGGCCAAATTACGATGTTTCACAAGGAAGCACTAAATAGTTGTCAGAAAAGGTGGATGTTGTCATCAGCAGCAGTGACATAAAGAGAACCATTTAGGGAACCCAACTTTGCATGGGTTTTAGAGATAATGCCACGTTTCATGGCATGCATTCATACATGTGGGGTCAAATGGATGGGCTTAAGGTTTCAATTTCCCCTTCTCTAGCCGCCAGTCGAGTGATATATTCCTGCATATAACGTTGATCCAGACTGGTGGAAGGATTTTGTTTTTACAGAAGGATATAAGCCACCACGAATATAAATTTCCACTAAATATGACCTTACATAGCTTCATGCCGATCATAGTCGGTCCAATCCGAATCTAAGGAGAGGACACGCTGCATGAGGACATGCAGATAGACCAGTTGGGGGGAGATGTTGGGTACCGGATTTGTATACTTTCCTCTCCCATTTTCCCCTATATTTCTATCTCTTTGTGCCATTATTACTCTTAAACATATGAGGTAAAACCATTTTCCTTATATTTCATGGGATATTTGATTAATGAATTATTCGTCATGGAGGTTTTACCTTTTTCCATATTGACCTCGATATTTCTACAGGTTTGGCTAAAACAGTAGCATTGCAGCCATAAGACAAGGAACAACCTATCCTCTCTAGCATTTTTCTCATTTGTTGTTACAGCATAACATAATTTTTTGTATTAGCACCATTCCAGGCCTTTTCACGGTTTCTTTTTAGGCAACTAGGTTGCCATTGTAACAAGATGTATTTTTTTAACTATGGATTTTCGGAGCCAAACCGGGGATTTCAGGACACTTGTATCAAGAGGCCTATGGGCTATGAATTGGGGTTAAGCCCTTTTACATACATATCTTGTAACAAACCTCCTCCGTCAGTAATCGAATGCACAACAACTTGTTGTTTCTTCTATAGTTCGTGAGTTTACCGCAACCCTAATCAAAGATTTGGGCCCACTCTTTTGATCAGGTGCTGCATCTTTCTTTCTTGCATTTTTTTTTTATTTAGTGTGATTTCATTACTGCTGTTACAGTTTAATTTTAATTGCTATGAATTCCCTTTAAATTCTGTAGTTTATTTAATTATTTTTGCAGTGGTCTGTGTGTTATGAAGTTAAACCTATGATCTACAATAGGTCATGTGCTTGTATCTGCATATAATTTGTAGTTAGTATTTAAATAACTAACGCCCTCCAGTTGATAATTTATGTGGAGAAAGGGTTGATTTTTTTTCATATCCAGACACAAACAATCCCTCCAATATCAGAGCTGTAGAAGAGGTGATTAAAAACAAAAATGCTGACATTGCAGCATTGAGGAAGCAACTAAAAATTCCAGTTACATAGGACCCTTTGGCCAAATAAATTGAAGAGACAGAGTCCCAGAAATCAGACATGATGAAGCTCATCATGGATTAGAATGCTCAGCTAAGATAGATGGAATCAAAGATGGAAAAGATGATAAAGGAAAAAAAGAAAGCTGCAAAAATTTCATTGGTTCCTTTTGAGGATGTATCCCTTATAGCCATTCCTACAACCACACCTTATACAGAAAGTATAGCAGATGGGTTTGAACAACTCACCAAAAAAATGCAATTTTTTTCAATTTATACAGAAGAGATAAAGAAGCTTAAGGACCAAGTGAAAATGTTGCAGGATTATAAGTCTAAGATTGAGAGCTCACATGTAGTTGAAGCCCAAAGTGAAGAGAAGTTAATAGAAAGGTTGGAGAAGTCTGAGAAGGATTCATCTATAGGAAACACCTTGGGCCAAGTGAAAGAGATAATTTTTACATATATCATTGAGTCCATCAATGAAATCTGGCCCTGCATATAGATCATATTTGAGCAGAAAGTATTGATATAGAAAGCCAATGATACCATCAAAACTATCAAAGAAAACCTTGGAGACATGCCAACCACTGCCAACAACATTATCAAGTTCTTAAATTCCAAGAATAGGTATGAGTTGGATGAATTATGGGTTGAAGACATGACAAAGATAATTTTGGAAGTAAAGAAGGTTCTTACAAAGAGAAACCTTATTGTACAGTTGGAGGAAAAATGTCACATCTTAGATATATATGTAAATAGATTTTTCATTAGGATAGTTACTTTAACTTAGAAAGGTGTTCCTTCCCTATTTGTAATAAATGACAAATTGATTACCAGAGAGGATTGTGTAAAAAATCTGAATGAAATTGCCAGGGATGCAACTAAATTTTTAAATATCATAGGTAATATGAAAAGGAAAGCATTGTTGGAGGCATTGGCTCATGACCTTTTCATCCAGCATGAGATAAACCTTGTTTTTCTGGTAAAACCAACCTTTGCCAAATATATTGAAGTGGATGAAATCTACAGGAAGGTCATCAAATTAACTATCCCAGATGAAGATCGATGGCATAAGTTAACTAAGTTCCAAGAGTAAATATTAACAAAGAACAATCATCTGCATCCAGCACATGGGGACAACACATCGACCAGTGTTACAGCCAATGCAACCTACCAATATGCTTACTCATCAACCGATTCCTTGAAAGTAGTGCCAGAATGCCATATCACCAACATCGAGCCTATTTTTTGTCATTGTTAGTGTTTATTGTTAGATTTAGGCTAATGATACAATGGATGTTGAGACAACATTTATTGTAATTAATTTTGTAAATTTTAGTATAAATACTTCATTTTTTGAAGTATTAGAGGTTGATTTCTGAAAATATTTTTCCTGCTACACAATTGTAAATTCCAAGTTTTTTTGAAGCATCAGTAATACAAAGACTTATTTTAGGATTCATGTGGTATAATTACTGGTGAAGTGTTTCTACTGTTTCTGTGTTTTACACTGTTTTTTCCTTTCTCTGTTGATTAACATTCTTAATTATAAAATAGAAACCATGATGAATAGGACATGTTTTTTAAAACACCTTATTCTGGCTACTTTTACAATTTAAATATTTTCTACTTGAAGTCAGATTGAAAAATACTTAAATTCTTTTCAGTCTCAACTGAAATTCACTTTTTTCCATATTCATTATTCATTTAAAAATCTTAAAGAATCCAGTAAATGAAACCTAGCTTGCTCGTTTACAACTCCTTTAAAAATCGATGAAAAATCCAGTTTTATGCTTTGAATCTATTTCCCAATGGGAAAATAAAGATTTAATCAATCAAATCAATCAAAATAAAAAAACTACCAAGTAAAGTCATAACTTTCCTAATACCTATTCAAAACAGAGTTAAATGTTAAAGAGAGATCCCTCTTTGAAGCTGACAGGGCTAGATCCCAACTTCCAAAGTGGTTTTGATGTTGTCCTAGTTGTTTATTCTACCAATCTTACAATAATAGAAAGATAACACCACTAAAAAATATTTTGGAAGCCACTAGACTCCATAAGAACTTTATTAACTTGTAGTAAATTTAATAGTAAATAAAGTAAGCACTTAATGAAAAATTATTGATAAAAAATAGAGAATGTATGAAAAAAATGAGTACAATAAAGTACTAATTTGTATTAAAAATATGTGAGTACAACTGTCTATAAAGCGGGTTTCTATGAAAACCCTTGGTCAAACATTATTCTAAATGTTCACAATGTCAATGAATCATATGTAAAAATATTTTGACGCGCAACTATTTGTGATATGTATTGTATGATTATATTGTTTTTCATACATATAGATGCTTTCAAAGTGAAAAAAGAGAAGGAATCATTTCACTCGACCATTTTTACCGGTGAGACCCAATTTGGAAAAAAAAGGTTTGAAACCTTCATGGATCATTTTGAGGCATCAAGTGATATGGGGGGAATAAAAAATTTCTTATTTTTTGCAACACATTTTCACACTATTCTACAAACAAATAAATTTCCAACAATGCAATATTCGTGTCAGTCAGAGCATGTATGCAGATGTTATGCCACTCAGAAGTTGACCTTCATGTTTTTAGGACCATAATTCGAGGGGATGACAAGTAGACCCCCATTATTCATGAAAAATTGGATAGGCACGTAATTATGATGTATAAGACTCTAGAAAAGTATATATTTTAACTCTGGTTAAGAGTTGAGGTAGTTAAACCAAACCACTAATGGGCTATCAGGCTATGTTATAACCGAGACACTAGGAGGAAAATGGATTCCATTCTTTCAAGTGAATTTGTTACATATCTGGGAAAAATATCCAAGAGGGATAGGTGGTAGAGCACACATACATGGTTTCTGCACGGTAGCATTCCATAAGCCAAATTCCATACTAGGCTTTATACTCACAACCAGATTTTCATTTAGAGAAAGAGAGTGAAGTGGCCTCACCTTCTAGCTAGGTTTTTATCCTGAAAGGGTTTCTCAGAGCATATCTTGTGTCAAATGTGTGTGTGGTATTTTTTTACTTTTCCATTCTCTATTTTCTGCATAAATTTCAATTGCATGCATGCACTATTAACAATAAACCTTGATATCCAAAAATATAATAATATTGTAATAGTGTAGAATTTCATAATTTTAAGTATAATATTATCAAATTAGTTTTGAAGAGATTTCCAATGGAATATCAATAGGATTTTAAGGATAATATTGGTATAATAGTAGGTTTCTTTGGTTGTATTATGGATATTTGAAGGGGATCTAGATCGGCTAGGATAAAAGTCCTAAAACCTTAATCATGGATGACGAATCTATGAATACCATTTGTGGTCTAGCAGAGGAGAGGTTTTTGCAGTTGGAGCAACAATTCGTTCATATAAGCTGTAATGTAAATATCCTCATGATGTCCTTGAACAATAATCTTGGGATAATTGGAGAATATCGACATTCACATGTAGAGAAAAAAACAGAAGGGGGATCAATATATTGTGAAGATTCAGAGAACCAGCCAAAGAAGGAACCTCGAAAATATCAACCCATTTTGAGTGTCATGAATCAGTCACAAACCATGTTCAAAATGGAATAAAAGGTTGATATAAGGTTGTACCACAACAAGATTGATAATTTGAAGTTGAATCACTAGTTGCAACAATTAGAAGCATATTTCAACGTCCGACAAGTTGAGGAAGAAAACAATCTTTCATTAGAGAATGTTTAAGGTCTAAAATGGGTCTCCTAAGAAAAATTAACAACCAAAATAAACTTTATAAGAACCAATAGGATTCAATATGACTATGTCAACCATGGGGTATGATTCACCATTTTGGGGTAAAAAAGTAAAAATATTAGAAAATAATAAAATAATAATAAAAAAAAATTCAACTTTTCTCCCTAAGGCTTTACTCAAAATTCGATCAAGAGTAATTGTTGGATGAAAAATTTAATTCCTCACCCAAGGGTTACCCATGTTGCGCACTTTCGATGGACCCTGCTACATGAAAAATGATAAATACATGAAAACATGTGATTGCAATCATGTTTTTCATGTATTTATCATTTTTCGTGTAGCAGGGTCCATCGAAGGTATGAAACATGGGTACTCCTTGGATGAGGAATAAAATTATGCATCCAACAAGTGTTCACACTCGAAATTTGAGTAAACCTATAGGGAGATAAGTTGAAAATACAAGTTTAAAAAGTAGTTTTTTCCTTTTTTCCCTCTAAAATTTGATGATGTAATCTAATCTTATTTTATTATTTACACTATTATAATCAAGGAAATTTTTTACCAAAAACCCCCACATCCCCACATAGTAAACCTTCACTCTTCTTCAGTGACTATGAGGTTGAACACACCATAGGTGAGTCTCTTGAAAACTTTGAAGAACCTATTGGAGAAGAAGAAGAACTTGTTTCACCTCAAGAACCTTCTTCACCAATTCAAGCCATGGATGAGACTGGGACCTAAGGAGTCTTTCCCATTAGAGAAGCATATGGGGAAATTAAGATGAGGAACATCAGTTCCTCGGCCCCTCCACATTTCCATGGACTTACCTGTGAGGATCTTGACACCTTCATTTTCAAATTTGTTGTTGTCTGCAGGACGTATGACTATGCCTCAGATGACCAAAAGTTGAAACTATTCCCATCCACCCTCAAGGATGCATCCTTGTGCTAGTTCATGGGTTTTTATAGGAAAAAAATCATTACCTGGGCACAAATGTAAGAGTCCTTTAAAAATATATACATGGAATACTGTAGATTCAAAAAAAATAAGAAGGAAATATTTAGGATGACTGTAGGACTTGATGAATCCCTAGAGGATTATGAAGAAAGATTCTAGCTAAACTAAAAAATCACCAACTTCACCCTTGATCCCAAATCACTTAAGCTGGTAATTCTCTGAGGGATCATGGAGGAGGTGATAGAAACCATTAATATTCTATTAGGAGGATATATATACCATCTTCCTTATGAGGACATCAAAAATAATTTTAGGAATCACTCTTGGGAAGCTAGGAAGAAAGGGAGATCTAGCCAAATCATGACCAACATCCCTTCCTCTTCCACCTCCATCAAGCATGATATTAGAAATATGTTGGAGGTCTTCGAAAGTGGTATGTTGCACACCTTTGCTTTTCAAATGGAAACATTGTAGATGAAGAGGAAGCAAGAGGAATAAAAAAGGGCCTTTCCTATATTCTGCCCTAGATGTACTAGACAACACCCTCAGAATGAATGTCCACTAAATGTCATAGTGGTTTTCTTAGTCTGTGAAAATAATCATGCCATAGGTAAGTGTCCCTCCTTACCTAGGCTCAAATATGTATATCAAGGTGGGGAAGTAGGACCAGAGAACCTTAGTTTCATAAATCAGAGAAGGCCTCAAGGGCCTTGGTCATATTATCAGGGTATGCAAGGTGCACCTTACTCCTATTATCATAATAGTCAGAATGCACCTATACAATCTATAGGTTTTAACCTTGTACATAAATTATCTACAAAAAAATCTTAAAATAAAAAAATAAACAATAGCGAGAGCATAAAACATAAAATATATATACATAGAGATTTTCCCCTGGATTCCCAATTGGGACGACCAACTTGATTTTTCATTATATTCCTTTAAGTGTTACAATACATATATATACATGCCGAAGCATACATAAACCTCAATCCATTAACCCTGGATTAGAACATAACCGTAGTTCCCTTGACTGGATCTACAAAATACCAGGAGTCGAAAACCATCGTCCCCCAAAAAAACATGTGCAAACTCATGCACAAAACCATGGGTGGGTCTGCCTATGAGTGGGTCCGCACACCAAAAAAAAAATTCTCAGGGCGCAGCACCAGACACCGACAGGGGGGGCTGCCACCCCCCCGTGACCCCCCTGCTACGCCCTGCGCAACACACAGCGCGTGGTGCTAATCCTGGAAAGAATATAACACATACCCAACACAATCTTGGCACACTTCCACTCCTCCATCATGGCCTACACCTCCTACTTGGCCTTAAAACCCTCCATATCACCCCCATCCAGTGAGCCAACCATTCCAGCAGTATGTTCCTAAACCACCTCAGTGGAGGAACCCATCACAAGGGTAGAGTCCCTTACATAATAAACCACCTACCTTACTACCTCCACCCCAGCCTCAACCTAAACTCACCCATTTTTCTCAACCCAAGCTGCCTCAGATTCCCGCACAACCCAAACCGAACCCAAACAACAAGTAGGCACAACAGGTTTATAGTGGAGAGACATATTATGCAGTTTATGTTGTCAAGATACATGAGATAAATCTCATGTTGGGAAGTCTAATCTGAGACAATCATTCTCCATCTCCACTTGCATAGGTTTAGGAGGAAAAAGAAGAGAGTAGCACTAATATCCAACAACCTCCTTTTCCTAAACACTTGATCCCCTCTAGTTAGAACACCCCAGAAGAGACTGAACTTCTTGGAGAACTGGAAAAAATGGGTGTAAAAATACCCCTTCTCCAAGCCATTAAGGATGTTCCTATTTACAATAGGCTCATCAAGAAAATTTTATTTAAGAAACTTGGGAGAAATAAGAAATATACCCCCACCATCAATGTAGTAGAACAACTGTTTGAATTAATGTTGGGAAGGGTGATCTTCCATAAGTACCTGGACCTTGGTAGTCCAATTTTGGATGTACGCATAAATGGTGTTATATTCCCCAATATTATGATTGGTCTTGGGGTTGCCATCAATGTAATGACCAAGGAAAATCTGGTTAAACTCAACCTCCAGGGGACTTTGAGGAAAATCACAATGTTTTTAAAAATTGCAAACCAATCCATAGTAGCTCTGAAAGGAAGTTTTGAGGATGTTATGGTTTCAATCAACTCTTAGGAGTACCCTATAGACCTATTGGTCCTCCAGCCAAAAACAAAGTCCAATGGATATCCACTTATTCTAGTAAGATCTTGGTTAGACACTAATGATGTTTATATCAGTTGTTGAGTCAGAAACATGACTACAAGAATGGGTCCTTGTCTAAACAACTGGTATTATATCCTCATGTCGATCCTTCCATTGAACATGAACTACTTTTGTGGTTGGAGTATGAAGAATAAGAAGATTAAGTATACAACACTATGGCCTACCCCATTTGTAACATAAATGATGTACGTAGAGGGGGGAAAGATGATGAGGATGAGCTCATAAACCACATCATTCAGAGCCAGCCCCCCAATTACAGTCCACTCGATGGCATAGTCAAAGAGTCTGAAAGCCACCCTTGGATGGAGTTGCAATAAATTTATTGAACCTCTAAAACGACCAAGGTTGTGGAATTTCTCCCATAAAAATATCTAAAAATTAACTCATCCCTATCAGCCACAGAAGAAGAGAATTTATGCCAGCTCTTGAAATAAAACCTTCATGCATTCTCTTGTGACTACAAAGACATGAAAGGGGCACATACCTCAGTGTGCACACATCATATATACATTAAATAAGGATGCAAGCCTGTGCGCCAACCCCAAAGGAGGATGAACCCAATTCTAAAGGACATAGTGACAGAAGAACTACTGAAATTATTGGGTGTAGGTTTCATCTATCCCATATCTAATAGTGAGTGGGTGTCTTGTCTTTTCCTAGTCACAAAGAAGAATGGAAAATGGTGAATATTTGTTGACTACTGGGATCTAAACAATTCCATCGAGAGGACCATTTCCCCTTGCTCATTATAGATCAAGTCTTGGATGGCCTTGTAGGGAATAAGTTGTTTTCTTTCCTAGATGGGTTTAGTGGGTATAAACAGATCCAAATAAGCCTTAAATACTAGGAAAATACTACTTTCACATGTCCTTGGGGAAAATTTTCTTAAAGAGTCCTTCCCTTTGGGTTGTGCAATGCCCCATCTACTTTCCAAAGAGAAGTATTGAGCATCTTCTCTGAGCTAGTCCATGACTCTATTTAAATCTAGATGGATGATTTCACACATTATGGGGATTACATCCAAGAATATCTCTCAAATTTAGGAAAAGTGTTGAGAAGGTGCATCGATATTAATCTCTCCCTGAGTCCAGAAAAGTGTGAATTCTTAAAAAGAGAAGGAGGTTTCTCGGGCCACTCAATATGACAAGCAGGAATACAGGTAGACCTGAACAAAATCACTATGATAAAAAGGGTGCATGTTCATCAAAAGTAGAGATATGTCAAAATTTTCCTAAGTTTGGCTAGCTACTATAGAAGGTTCATTAAAGACTTCAGAAAATTGGCTTCGCCATTATTTGGATTATTGGCCAAAGATTCTGATTTTTTCTGGTCCGTTCTATGTCAAGGAGCTTTTGAGCTCATTAAAGAAAAGTTAACTACTTACCCCATTCTCTAAGGTCCAAATTGGGCTCTTCCATTCCACATCCACATAGATGCATCAAACAAAGCTATAGGGGCAGCTTTGGGGAAGTTATAAGACAAATTACCATATGCCATCTATTGCATTAGCAAGAATTTGTCCAAAGCTGAACTCAACTATACTATCACATAAAATGAGATTTTAGTCATTGTCCATTCCTTAAAAAAATTTAGACATTATAATACTCATTATAAAACCTTTGTACATACTAACCATGTAGCCATCAAGTACTTAATGAATACACTTGATGCTAATGCTAGAATAATTAGATGGTTGTTGTTATTACAACAATTTGACAAAACAATTGTTGATAAACTAGGAAAGGAGAAAGTTGTTGCATATTTCTTATCAAGACTGACTCTACCTGCAGATGAGGAAGGGATTGTGGATTATCATATTCCTGATGAACACCTATTTTCTATCTCAACACTCTCTCCTTGGTTAGCTGACATAGCTAAATGCTTGGTTGCTGAAAAGTTCCCTCCAATCCTCTGATCCAAGGAGAAGAGAAATATTATCATGAAAAGTGCCCCTTTCACCTGGATTGGTGGATATCTCTTCAAGTTGGGTCCTGACCAAATTATCAGAAGTTATGTGAGGGAAGAGTAGCTTTTTGAAATCCTCTGGGCATGTCATGGTAGTTCTTGTGGAGGCCACTTTGCTGGAAAAAGGAAAACCTTCAAATCTTTGCAGGTAGGTTACTATTGGCCTACCCTACACCAAGATGCTAGGAGATACACTAGTAGGTGTGACTAGTGCTGAAGAATGGGGAGACCTACAACAAAGGATGAAATTCGTTTTCACCCTTAGTTGGCTCTAGGGCCATTTGACAAATGGAGGATGGTCTTCATTGGACCCATTGATCCACCATCGAGAAAAAAGAGGTATATCATAGTATACATTGACTACTTGACCAGGTGGGATAAAACAAGGGCTGTAAAGGTAGAAACATAGGAGAAGGTAGCTTAGTTTCTAACAAAAAATGTGTTCTACAAGTTTGGATATCCCAGAGAGGTAGTCACTTATTAGGGTCCCAATTTACATCTCATCTCATTGAAACCCTCCTAAGTCAGCACAAGATAAAGTGTAATACTTCCACCACATATCACCCTCAAGAAAATTACAAGGTGGAAGTGACAAACAAATCCTTGGAGAATATCTTCACCAAGGTTATGAGAAGCATCATAAAATATTGGGCAGATAGATAGGCGGAAGCCACTTGGGCTTAAAATACCACTTGGAAGACAACCACAAGGTTTACTCCATATGATTTAGTTTATGGGAAGAAAGATCTACTTTCCATTGAATTTGAATACAATATTTTGAGAATGGCAGCTGGGTTAGACCTAAATATCACAAAGCCCCAATAAGAAAGGTTACTGCAGTTAAGTGGTTTGGATGTGTTTAGAATGAAGGAACTCCTTCACACAGAGGTAATTCATGTGAAAAGGAAGGTTTGGCATGACAACCACATTAAGGAAAGGAAATTTCAAGAAGGAGATTTGGCCCTGCTCTATGGCTGAACGTTCAGGGACTTCAAAGGAAAAATAATGATAACATGGTTGAGACCTTACCAAGTGGAAAATGTTGTGACAATGGCGATGTTTAGATAAAAACCATAGATGAGGAGGGGATACCCATGCTTGTCAATGATTATAGGCTCAAAGTGTACAAGAAGTCCCTATATAGGGTTGAGTTTATCAATTCCATAAATATGGAGGTGTATGTCATTTGAAGCTCCATAGTTTGCAGCAGCTCCCCTTCCTAGAAAAATAAAAAAATAAAGAGGCATGGGTGAAAACCTCTTTGAGGCATCCAAGTCAAACTCCTAGGTTGAAAACCTCTATGAGGAAAAAATGGAGAAAAACAAGGAAAGAAACAAATACATAAAAGATCCTTGAGTGAAAACCTCTTTGAGGCACCCAAGATAGGCTTGTGGGTTGAAAAAATCTATGGAGGTAGCTCCCCTGTCTTAAAAAAAAGGAAAAAAACAAAGAGAAAATTATGAAAAGAAAAAAAAATTAAAAGAACACCTATCCACTCACTGA
Source organism: Pinus albicaulis (assembly GCA_034641835.2). Lineage (NCBI taxonomy): Eukaryota > Viridiplantae > Streptophyta > Pinopsida > Pinales > Pinaceae > Pinus > Pinus albicaulis. The sequence continues at coordinate 428,968,032 of CM076580.1, forward strand.
TTTTTTTTTTTTTGCAGGTTGTTGATCAAGGGAGGTTTACACAAAGAGGATTAGTTTTCTTCCTCTCTCCTTGCTAGGTCATAAAGGTGAATGTTTAAAGGTAACCTCAATGCTCTTCATTAATTATCAACCCAAGGTAAGTTTTGTTATTTCAAGAGTGTAAGCACAATATATGCAAGTGACATCGGAGGTTGACTACTCTAAATTGTCATAAGGAAGATTGTCTAATTCTCGAAGTTCAATAAAATCAACTTGGAAGTGAATTATGAAATGCTTCTGACTCTTCAAGGGAGCTAAATCTATTCTAGGCCTATGTAGAAATAACTTACTTAAGACTGAAAAGGATAAATTTCAATTGAACAACACACTTTCATAAATTGAAAAACAATCAATTATTCTATATTTTGCAATGGAATTCTTTTTTAATCGACTAATAACATCCTTATGAATTAAACATCAACCAAATGCTAAAAATGATGATGAAAATATCAAATGTCAACTATATGCAGAATTGAAAATCAATCATGTTGGAATTAACCTAACAATTGTCAAAGCATTGAATTCCGATGAGAGAACATGAATGGTAAACTAGTCTATTAAAAATGAAGATATAACATATCATGCTCGCAATTAACTAATTCAAACAATATATTATGAAACACAATGGATAACTTGGGAACACAAATTATGTTAATAAACGTAAAGCTTAGAAGTAGCAGAAGAACCCTGAGGGTTGGGCCCAAAGCCACTAGAATACTACTACTAAGGAATACTCATAAGTTGTCTATTCTAAAAATGCCAAATTCTTCATTAATCCACCAAGAAATACATTAGTACAAAACTTGACGATTTTGTATGAATACGTTTATTACATAAATATTATATTATAGGAACTGTTTTTCTTGTTCAGTCTTTGGCCTTTTATAGCTTAAAGGTGAATTCAAGAATAGTAACTGATCTTTCTCATTATGGGACCCTACTGCTTCATGGCTATCGATTTGAGTACTCCAAGCATGGTCGTACCTCTCCATCTTCTGCCGATTTGTAGGAGCTGATATGATTTCATCCGCCTTCCTTGTCTGTTGTCTTTCGGTTCATCCGGTCAGCAGTTGCTTGTTTTTCTTCCCTATCAATAAATTCAGTGATAAATCAATTTTTTCATTATCAAACACTCCTTTTATCACTAATCCATTCTGCCTCACTTTTGCGTTAATTTTCTTTAATTTATTACTAAGATGAAGGGAAAATATATAAAAGTGCATGAAAAATCCATGACAAATCATGGTAAAGGTTGGGGTGAAACATACCTTTTTCTTGGCCCAACATACTCCCCTGCTTACCTTTTTGCAGGTTGTCGTGTAAACAAATGGTTGAGGTGTAGCTAGGTTAAGGAATATGCAGGGTATACCTCTTATTTGTAAAGTCTAAAGCCCTACCTCTGTTTGATATTTGCAAATGCTGCATTTTTGTGCCCCTCTAGTAACTCATAATCGTGATGATAGTCTTCACAGGGGTACTAGATGAAGGGCCATCTGTATCTGCATCCTATCCATGTAGGACCCATGTTCAAAACTAGGTTGTTGTATAGAAGGAACTTGGAAGCAACAACTTTGAAGTTCCTGTAACCAAATGGATCTCTGTTCCTCACACTATTTGTAGAGGCTAGCCATATCTGTTTGGTTGATGCTAATGCTTCTTCCTGAATTTCTTGGAAGTATGCCTACCCATTCTACACAATATCTATGTGAATCAGTCCCAATTTGGATATCACTCCCTTCTGCTGCATGAATTTCTTATTTTGGGTAAACATGTACAGAGGTTTAGTAGGTTCTCCTCTGACCCATAGGTCTAGTCCATGCTCTCTTTTTTGAAACATATTATAGGCCTTAGCCCACCGAGATTGGTTTTTAGAAAAATATAGGAAGGCCTAGAACTGACCCTTTGAAGGGGCTGGGATTACTATCCCTGTCCTCCTCTAGAAAGAAATTGTGTAAATATAATTGACATAAAAGATGTTGGACCACACATCCTACTCATTGCAACACTGGAAAAATTCCTCAATGGTTTTAAAAGTGGTGGGCTTCCCTGCTCTGATGACCTTGACTTTCAACAATAAATACTGTTCCACTAAGAATAAAGCATAGATAGTGGCTGGTGCCCTGCAATTTAATACATCTGAGTAAAGAGATCAAACCATATTTATTTGCTTCTTAGCTTGTTCCACTTGCTCTTGAGCTTTCTTTACTTTTGTCCATTCTTCCCTAAGTTGGGAAAATGTTTCGTCCTCAGTTGTAGAAAGGTCTTTAAACCACTTCGGTAGTGCCTGATGTTCCTATAAGGGTACTGCTTCCTTTCTGCATAGGGCCAATTCGTGTTGGACTTGAATTAATTCATTGTACAACTTCTTATAGGAAACCTTTTCTACTAGGGGAGTGTAGGCATGTGTCACTTCTATTTGAATCTCCTTATCTTCTATAAGTTCCAGATTAGTCTGCACATAGGCTTCAAAAGTGTGTATCAACTCCATTTGTACCAAGGCTTCAGCCTTATTCATTAACTCAATCTGTACAGAAGCTTCAGTGATATCAATTAAATTGGTCTGTATAAAGGCTTCAACTTTTTCCATTAGGTTAGTCTGTATATAAGTTTCAAAAGTATCTAACAAAACCTGTTTGGGTTCCCATGGTACCCAATTCCTTCTCAGGCTTCTGAGCCATGTTTTCTTCTTTCAAATGTTTCCTTATATATTTTATCATTTTTCTCAATCTCTTGCACTTCTTGCTCATTTTCCTGAACTTAATCTCAACTAATTTTTCTTTTGGAAAATTTTTGGCAAGAGAAGGAGGAGCAGTGGCTTCGGTTTTAGAAATGTTTATTCCAATTCTATGATTATCAGCAATGGTATTTTCTTCATGCATCCAAGATTTTATTTCAACATTAAAATTCTAGCTAGGTGAAATAGTATTTCCTTTAGACGTTAGGGGGACTGTCTCAATGCTTGTATTTTTTTCTAATATAACAATGTCTCCTGACTGGTTTCCAGATTCAGCTATTCCTTCTTTCCGGTCTTCCCTACCCATCCATTCATTATCCAATGGGGGTAAAACCATCGAAGCCTGCAATTCATCATGGTGAGGTAATATTTTAGTGTGGCCAGAGCTACTAGCAATGGCAGACTGGTTTAACAAGTCCCTTTGCCCCTTAGATTGTTCATATGGGCTTCCAATTTCATGACATGCTCTCATTTGCTCAATAACTTGAGCCATTTCTTCTTCGTAGTCCTGTAAGGACATATTTTGAGGGCTTGAAGGTGGTGCATGGGATGGTCCCACCTCATCTGGAAATTCAGAGGTGTCTTGCCAGAGAGGGGTCAGGTAGCAACTACGGTCTAAAAATGCTTCCCTGGTTCTGAGGTCAAAACATTAGCCCTTTCCCCTCTTTCTCTCCTGGGTATGTTTATTCTACGTATTTCAATCTATGCTTTGAAATGGTTTTCTTCAGGGGAAGGCAGGGCAGGATTAACAAAGTTGTCCCAAGTTATCTGGTGCTTGTCTATCTCATGAAGGATGATCAACTTAATAAGGCCATGGTGGGTGACAATTGCTAGGGGTTTTTTGGCTTTTCTAATTCGAACAACAATATTGTGCAATACAACATTTAGAAAGAAAGGCAAGTTAACTGAAAATTTTCGCTTGAGAATAGCTAATAGTTTAAGTTGGAAGGACTTTGCCACATCCTATCATTTGTTGCATGTGATATATCTTTGAATTAACACTGCCAATTCTTGCCAAGGCTGTTGCAAGGATGCAGGATTTATAACCTTCTCTTTTCTTTCTAATGGTTAGCTTGGGTCCTAGTACACTAATATTACTTCTTGTAGAAGGACATGTTTTTCAGTCCATATTTCTCCCTTTGTTGGTGGTCTGGAGACCTCATCGATGGTTTCTCTTATCCTCCTGTATTCTACATTTTCACTAGGTGACTACGGATTTTCTACAAAGTGTTGGAAATAACATTCCTCGAATATCAACTATCTTCAGAAATCTCATTGCCTTCATTATCTTCATCCAATCTCTCTCACTATATCTCATTGTTCCTTCTCAAATTACCCTCCTACCCTGAAAAATCATATTTGGAATTAATCCTCTCATATTCACCCTTGTTTCCCTACCTAACATCCCATTTTCCTCACTAAACCACCTCACCTTTAGCACTTTCTCTTATTCCATTAAAACAATGTAAAAAGTATTTTTTACATTTTTTTAAATTAGAATTTATATTATTCGGGACCCATTATTTTGACTAAAACTCTGTTTTTATTCTAATCTACTCGAACCCACTGTACTAAACTACCCAATCCCTTTTAATATTAAACCCTACTTCCTTTTTATGTTAAAGCCTATGCTTTAATATATTAAACCCCTGCTCTAAAGGTTTTTTAGCCCCCACCCTTATAAAAAAAACCCGTGACCATATAACCCAAACGCCATGCTATAAAGAACCCCACCATACATTCCACCACGTAACCCCAGTCCCCACTGTTCGAAATTACCCACCACTCCATTTACACCGACCACTGTTGATCTCCATTCCCACAATCCAACAGTCCCCATTTGATGTCGTATGTCTAACGAAGCAGGGGTTAACAAATCCAAAACACACGAAATAGGTGGTATTTCTCCCTTGTACCTCCTGCCACGCAGTGACTATTCAATGGAATCTCATCCTTCCACCCAAACCTGCTTACCACCTTTGCTCCATGCAAAAAATGCCTCTATCCCATGCGAAAACCGCCTTTCTCTCTCCTGCCAAAACTTAAAACCACTACTCCGTTGAAACACTCCAAAGGCCTATGCCTTTGCGATAAGCCCCACAGACATCAAGAAGCCTCTTGAAGTGCTCCTAAGCCCGGAAAAATCGCAAATAAATGCAGGAGCCCCTCAAACACAGGTTTTTATTAATTAAATTGTTTTACTGTGCATGTTGCTGAGGTATCAACGCGAAATTACATTTCTGAGGTCCCAAAGTGGTTCAGACAGACTCCCTGGGTGATGATCTAGTGCATTTGTTTTTCAAAAAGACCAGGAATGCTAGATTAAAACATAAACACCAATAGATCATTACCATTGGTGGTAATTTAAACACACCAAAGCAGTAGATGGTGTCTCGATGCACAGACAAAGATAAAGGACAAAGTTGAAATGCAGTCAAAGAAAGGATTAAAGGGTTAATCATAAGATCAAAGTTTAAAATCAGAGGTTAAGGAAAAAGAACATACATATCAAGATCAAAAGACAGAATGAAAACGTAATCACATATTAAAGGCAAATGCAGAAAGAATAAAGGAGATAACAGTAAGAAAGAGACTAAGCCAAGTTTAAAAGTTAAATCCAAGCTTAAAAGGCTAAAACAGAGTTTTAAGGATAATTCAAAGGCTTATTCATAAATAGGCAGATCCAAACGAGTAACAAAACATCAATTACTTCTTCAAAGACACATTTTTGCACCTACAACGTTTTTCACTCAAAAAGAGGAAATCACAGTTATTACAGCAGTTAGAGATATGTTAAACAACCCAACAATTATTGTAAATGTAATAAAAAGCCTAAAAAGTCAAATATATCCCAGAAGTTAGCTCAACAGTTAAGTTAGGAGTTATTGTTACAGTGAGTCAGTCACATATATTTTACCTTGGGGCTTGCATGGTCTCAAAGCTCAAAATGCATTAACTCTGTAATAAATACAAATCTGAAACCCTAGCTTAGGATCACCTCCTCATTTTACAGATAAATATTGCATTTATTATTCATTTTTTTTTTAGTTGGTTGATAAGTTGAGAAGTTGTTGAGCTAGTTGATGAGCTGCTAGGCTAGATTTGATAACATTCTGAGCTACAGAGATTTGTTGGACTAGAGTATTGTAACTGTTTTGAACATCAGTAATACAAGCACATTCACAGGATTCTTGAGCTATGCTAATTGTGAAGTTATCCTTCTTTATCAAATGTTTTCCTTTTGTTTTCCATTTTGTCCATTATTTCCCTGATAAAATAACAAAAAAAATAGATTAAGATATGTTGTCTTGGCACCTTAATTATGTCTAGTTTCTTTATCTTAATGTTTTCTTCTACAAGGTTTGATTGGAGAATTCTTAGTTGCTCTCTAGTTCCACCTAGCTTGTTGTCTTGAAAATAATTCAGTAGAGTCTAGATGAGGAGGTCTATGGTATGACCTGTCCTTTGGTCTTGCTTGAAATATTATTTTTAAGGCCTTTCTTTCAAGTATTATTAGTAGAGTCCAGCCAAAGAAGTCTATGGTTAGCCCTGTCCTTTAGTTTGTCTCAAACTATTACTACAAAGGTATTTTCAGTTTCATTAAATAATTCTTAATTTCTCTTTGATTATACTGGCTATTATCTTGAATGTTTTCTTTGTCTGAAAGTAATTCTAGGATTTCTGGATTGTTGTCTTAAGGTTTTATTACTAGAGTCTGGCCAAAAAAGTCTATGGTTTTCCCTATCCTTTTGTTTTTATTAAACAGTTACCTAAAATGATTTTCTTGTTGAAGTAGAGTTAAAGGATTCTTAACTAACCTTTAGTTTTGTTGTTTTCAAAACTTAATGTCATTTCATATTCCATCTAGTCTAAGAGATCCAATTGATATAGTTAGCTTCCCCTATGAAGTCCCTTGTAGAGTTGACGAACAATTAAATCCTTTTATGATTCCACAGCCCAATGGATTAATTCTTTTTAAAACTTATCTATTCAACTAAAACACTCCATATATTAATCACACCATTAATATATCAATCAACCAAACAAAACAAACAGTCCTAAACTTCATAACTAGCCTAAAATAAAAAACAAAAGCATAAATATATATCATTTACAAACACATACATAGAGAGGGCCCTCTCTAGGTCCAGGAAGGCTAGGTCCTTGGAATCCAAAGTGGTTTGAGGTGGTTCCCTGCAGATTTGTTCTTGCTAATGTTGCAAATCATGGGGAGCCAACATAGTGGCGAACATACTGGGGAATTATGGCATTAAACAACTTAATATAACCTTAAGAACTCAGATAACCTCATTTAATCTTATATGAATCAAGTTTTAGCCAAGAATGGTGCCTGGTTGCTGATGGTGGACAAGAACCAGCCTTAAAACAGTTTAAAAAATCCTCCACCTGGTGACTCCACTAGTTTTGTACACATTCCACTGGGAAAATCATTAAGAAATACTGATGTCATTAAAACTCAATTGAATCTAGTAAAGAATGCTTTGTGGATTAAGTATTTCTTTCTCAAATTGAGTTTTTTTCAAAAATTGTTATAAAATCTCAACCTCTCTGAATTTTGGGTCAAAGTTTTGGCTTCTAGAAGAGTCTGTACCAGATCCCATCCTAACCCAAACCCTCCTGCAATAGTTGAAAATACTAAAAGAATCCTTAGGAAGTCTCTCAAATCTAAAAACCCAACTGTTAGCAGACCAATTCAAAAATAAATTTCCCTACCTGAAAACATTAAAAACTTGCAGAATATCCTATCTGACTCATCCCTAGAAAAAATATTGTCTAGGACTAGGTCTCAGGGTTGGATAGCCCAGATAATTTTAGACCCATCCACCTTACAAAAAAATCTTGTTGTACTAACCTCATTCCCCATTGTTCACCTTTCTCCATTTAACCCTCTGCCTCCTTTTGTAAACCGTCCTCTTGTTAACCCTCCCTTTTTTTCCCAACCACAGATCATGGCAACATGGTATGCTCCATTAGTTCTACCATTTCCTTTAGTTGTTCTATCATAGGACTATCAGTCCAAGGTTCCCTTATATGATGCCAATAGTTCTACTACTTCACAGAAACATGTGGATAGAATCAATTACTATTTTGATAGACAAGAAATAGATGATGAAATTGTTAAACTAAGAATCTTTGATCAAAGCTTAGGGGGAGAAGCAAGAAAATGGTTTAAAGGCTTAACCCATAATAGTATACATGACCTCCCTGCTTTTCATCAATTATTCTCAACCAAATGGGAAGTCAAGAAGAACCCTCTCCAAATATTATCAGAATGTGAAAACATTAAGAGAAATGTTGGAAAGGGTGTCCAAGAATAATTCACTAGGTCCAATAGTGTATATAATGTCCTCCCTATCCACATGAAACCTCCACAAGTTCTAGCTCTAATGAAATTTCCAGATGGGATTGACCTAGAAATAACTTACCAACTAAGAGAAAGAGACCCTCTTACATTAGAAGATATGTAGAGGGGTGCAGTAAGTGTAGAGGAAAATCTGATTGCCAAAAGAGCTAGAATGAAAAATGAGAAGAGAGTCACATATAGGGAAGAAGTTGCATCTTCATCATCTGATACTAAGATCGATAACCTTGTTAGAACCATGGAAAGGATGATGGAGAGAATAAACATGAATGAGAGAGCTTACCCTAGAGAAAACCAAGCATCTCCTCAAAACAGAAATCAAAATCAGAACCAAAACCAAAAATTTAGGATAAATCCCCCTCAAATAAGACAAAGAGAGCAGAGAGTTCCTGACCAACAAATCAGACCTCCTTTCCAAGAAAATTATGATGATGATGAGGGGGTGGTTGAGGAAACAGAGGAAAGCCATATTAATCTAATGGGAGTAAATAATTAGGATATTGTTTTCCTCACTGAGGAAGAATAAGGCATATTTGCACCGAATGAGGAAGAAAGCCTAGAATCCGAAGAATATAAACAAGGCTTTGAAAATTACATCATGGAAGTACATAGATAGTATGATCTTGGAAGTAAGAAAACTCAAGATACTCCCAAGAGAAAGAACTCTGAAATTTCTTCTAGCAAGATCCCTGAAAATGTTCCTAAAAATACAACAGAAAATCCAAGTTTAGTGGTTGAAAGTTCTTACAAAAGTAAAAACAAAAACAAAAAACCTAGTGGCAAACATAGTGCTGACCAAAGAATCTCTAGAAATCCATCTAGTGCCCCTAACAATTTTTTTTTAACTGAGTTTCCAAATAAAAACCAGCAAGATGAAATTACTGTGAGAACAGTGTCAGATAAGACTGATTTGAACCTTTCAAAAACGCAGACACCATTCTGTCTTGAGAGTGAAATTGCCAAGCTTAAAATCTCCATATGTCTTACTGAATTAGTTACCCAAGATGTCTATAGATCCCAAGTTTTGAAAGCTTCAAGCATAGGAGAAAATGATGAAAAACCTGAACTTTTGTTTGGACCAGAAGTAGAAGGTAAATTTCAAGAAGGAGTTGTGCCTCCATTTTATGTCAGCTTGAATATCCATGATAAAATATTTCATAATGCCATGTTGGATTCAGGTGCTTCCCATAACCTCATGCCAAAGGTAGTAATGGAAATACTAGGCCTTAAGATAACTAGACCATACAAATATTTATACTCTTTTGATACCAGTAGAGTCAAATGTCTAGGCCTAATCAAAGATATCTATGTTAATTTAGCACAAATACTAGCTGTTACAAAATTATATATTACGGAGCAATGCAACACATAAAATATGCGAAAAAAATACAAGCACACAAAACACATAAAACCAGAGAGACACAGATATACGTGGTTCACCCAGTTTGGGCTACATCCACCCCAAACATCCAGTCCTTCCTTTCTATTATCCATCAAAAAATGAAGAGACACAACCTACAGCAGATCCATTGTAATATACTCTATTCTCTCTCACAGTCTCCCTCTCTTTTTCTCGCTCTGAGAATACACATATCATACACAGCCGCAATACAAATACCCTCATAAAAGTGAGGGGTTTCCTTCTAGGGAAAAAAACCCTAAACTAAACATAACTTCTACCGTCAGATCATTTTCCTAATGAATGGCCCAGATTGACGAGAAATTACTATACTTTTACAAGGCAAATTTACATCTGTTTTTAGCTTCGGGGGCACTGCCCCCGAAACCCCTCGCCAGGGGGGGGCTTTGAAAAGCGCTGTCATCCCCCTTGGACCCCCCATGAAAGTGATTAATTACGGGTGGAAATTGCCACCCCTTTTAAGGTATAGGGGTCCAATACTATGATACAAAGTAAACAAGATAATCAGGCTCCACACCCAACAATCTCCCACTTGGAGACTGATTGTAGCAACTCCACCGCTGCTTCATTTGCTGGACAATGGCTCCTCTTTGGACCTGACTGTTCCTCATCTTCTTCATCATCCTTGAAGACCAATTGAAACTGAGCACGTTCTCAGTTTCTCCCTGGTTACAAATTTTGTTAGCATATCTGCAGTATTCAGGCTAGTGTGTATCTTTTCCAGCTTCAACTCTCCATCTTCCAATACTGACCGTATGGAATGGTACTTGAGATGTCTATGTTTAGTCCTAGAATGAAATGCTGATTTCTTTGCAATATGAATGGCACTTTGGTTATCACTGTATAATGTGCCCATATCATGCTTCTTACCGAATTCATACATAAAACTTTGTAACCAAATTATTTCTTTACTAGCCTCTATAGCAGCAACATACTCTGCTTTTTTTGTTGAAAGTGAAACAACACTTTGGATTTTTGAAACCCAACTGACAGCTGTTCCACCTACAGTAAATACATATCCTGTAGTGCTCCTCCTGTTATCTTTGTCACCTGCCATATCTGCATCAACATATCCCTGTAGAGCAATGTTTGAACTACCAAAGAATAATGCTTGATTTGTGGTACCTCTTAAATATCTGAGAATCCATTTTACTTCCATCCAATGTTCTTTTCCAGGATTGATCATGTACCTGCTTACAACTCCCACTGCATGTGCAATATCAGGCCTTGTGCAGACCATTGCATACATTAAGCTTCCAACTACTTATGCATATGGAAATTTAGACATATATTCCATTTCTTCTTGGGTCTTGGGGCACATCTCCTTACTAATTTTGAAATGGCTAGAAAAAGGTGTACTAACTAGTTTTGCATTCTGCATATTAAATATTTTCAACACCTTTTCTATGTACTCATTCTGAGACAATGTTAATTTGTGATTTTTCCTATCTCTAGCTATCCTCATACCAAGGATTTGTTTTGCAACTCCCAAATCCTTCATTGAAAATGAATTTTCCAATTTTCTTTTGAGCACATTTATTTCCTACATGTTAGACCCTGCAACAAGTATGTTATCTACATACAATAACAATATAATATAGTTACCATCATTTTTCCTTTTCAGATAAACACAATGATCAGAGTGACATCTAGTATAACCTTGTTCAGACATAAACTTGTAAAATTTTTGATACCACTACCTTGGAGCCTGTTTTAAGCCATACAAGATCTTATTTAACCTGCACACCAATTTTTCTTTCCCTTTTACCTCATATCCTTCTGGTTGCTTCATGTATATCTCTTCCTCCAAATCTCCATGGAGAAATGTTGTATTTACATCTAACTGTTCAAGATGTAAATCTTCCGCTGCTACAAGACTTAAGATAGTTCTGATTGAAGTCATCTTAAGAATAGGAGAAAATATTTCATCAAAATCAATACATTTCTTCTGTGCAAACCCCTTCACCACAAGTCTAGCATTGTACCTCTGTTTTCCTCCATCTTCTTCCTTCAGCCTGTAAACCAATTTATTCTGCAATGTAGTTTTACCTCTAGGCAATCTGACTAAGTCCCAAGTCTGGTTATGCATTAAGGAGTCCATCTCCTCTTCCATGGCTAGCTCCCACTTCTTCCTACTTTCAACCTGCATTGCTTCTTCATAACATTCGGGTTCACCAGAATCAGTCAACAATAAATAATATAATGAAGGAGAGTATCGTTTAGGGGGTCTACTTATCCTGGTAGATCTTCTAACACCACTTTCAGGTGTTTGAGGTTCATATTGCTGTTGTGGTGGTTGTTTCTGTTGTGGTTGTTGATTATTATTATTTTCAGGCACCTTTACTTTTTCAGTTATCTCATCAAGAATCGTGTATTCCTTGCTTTCTTCTTCCTATTTCTTTTCTTGCAACTGATTCTTATACAAGACCTTTTCATTGAATATTACATCTCTGCTCCTATTGATTTTGTGATTTTCATAATCATATAAGTGAGAACCAAAATCATTAACACCATATCCAATAAAGTTACATTTCTTTGATTTTTCCTCAAGATTTCTTCTATTTTCTTTATTAATATGGACAAAGGCCTCACAACCAAAAGGCTTTAAAAAAGAGTAGTTTACATTTTTACCTTTCCATGCTTCCTCTGGTATACCACCATCCAAGGAACTTGAAGGCCCTCTATTTATTAGATAAACAATAGTATCTACAGCATCTGCCCAAAATTGTAAAGGCAATCCCGCATGCAATATCATGCACCTTTCATGCTCTATGATTGTTCTATTCATCCTTTTTGACACACCATTTTCTTGTGGTGTTCTTGGAACTATCTTCTCTCTACGAATTCCATGCTCTGAACAGTACCTATCAAACTCTTTTCTACAATATTCACCTGCATTGTCTGATTTGAGACACTTCAACTTATTTCCTATCTCAATCTCAACCAAAGATTTCCATTTCTTAAAAGTATCAAATACATAAGATTTATTCTGAATACAATAAATCCAGGTTTTTCTAGTTGCATCATCAATAAAAGTAACATAATAACGAGAGCCACCGAGAGATGATACCTGAGCAGGTCCCCATACATCTGTATGCACAAGCTCTAATTTTTTGCTTTTCTTTTATTTCCCAACTCTGAGAAATTTGACTCTCTTCTATTTTCCATAAATGCAATTCTCACAGAAATCCAAATCAACATTCTTCAAACCTAGCAAAAAATTTCTTGAGTGAAGAATCTTCATCCCCCTCTCACTCATGTGTCCGAGCCTATGATGCCATAATGCTGCATCTGCTCCTTTGGAAGTTAAAGCATTAACAGACTTAGAAATAGCATTGCATAAATACAATGTACCAACCTTTTTGCATTTTTCTATTACCAGGGCTCCTTTGGTGACCTTCCAAGCTTTATCTATGAAGGTTGTAACACAACCTTCACTGCCTAATTTCCCTGTTGAAATCATATTTTTCTTTAGATCTGGAGCATGGCTTACCTCCTTTAATAGCCATTGGTTTCCATTCTAGTGTTTTACAAGAACCTTACCCATTCCAACAATTTTATAGGGTTTATCATCACCCAAACGAACTTGTCCAAAATCTCCTTGAACATGGTCATGAAAATATTTCTTATCAGTTGTGGCATGGAATGAAGCCCCTGAATGTACAACCCAAGAATCAGTAACATTTGCAAAAGAAAGAATCAAAGCATCTTGTAACAAATCACCTGTCACATTTTCTTCATGATTGTTTTCTTGCTGTGTGTCTCCTTCTTTTCCCTTCCGAGATCTACAACATTTCTTTAGGTGTCCTTTCTTTCTGCATTTCCAGCACACTATCCCCAATCTAGACTTGGATCTTCCTTTTCTTGATTTACTGCGATACTTTCTTCTTTCCATTCTCCTTCCCCTAGACTCTGCACTCAAAGCATTACCCGATGTCTCACTGGAGCTTTTCCATTGCATTTCCTCACTAAGGATAGCACCGACAACATCATCAAACTTTAAAGTACTAGATCCAGAGACAAAGTTACTAATGGCCATTACTAAACCATTCCAACTCTCTGGAAATGAGCACATGAATAACAGAGCTCTAACTTCATCATCAAAGTTTACCCCTACAGAACTTAACTGACTGGTAACTGTATTAAAATCATTTAAATGGTATGCAACAGATCCACCTTCCGACATCTTCATATTAAATAGTTGTTTCATAAGAAATACCTTGTTTGAGGCTGAGGGTTTTTCATATAGTTTCGCCAACGTCTGCATCAAACCCTCTGTTGTCGTTTCCTTCAAAATATTGAAGGCGACTGACGCCGCAAGGCACAACCGTATTGTTCCGAGTGCCTTTCTATCGAGAATGTTCCATTTCGCATCTGTCATGGCTGCCAGCTTCTTTGTTTTTCTGCTCAATGGTAGGTACAAAAATTTCTGATACAGATAATCTTCCATCTTCATCTTCCATAGCGGGAAGTTTTGGCCGTTAAATTTCTCGACCCTAAACTTACCATCTTCCGCCATTGCTCCCACTCGAACCAGGAGCCCTTCCTTCCTGTGAGTTTATCAGCCAAATATACCTTCGGCTCCGATATCAGTTTTTAGAAAATTATATATTACGGAGTAATGCAACACATAAAATATGTGGAAAAAATACAAGCACACAAAACACATAAAACCAGAGAGACACAGATATACGTGGTTCACCCATTTTGGGCTACGTCCACCCCGAACAGCCAGTCCTTCCTTTCTATTATCTAGCAAAAAATGAAGAGACACAACCTACAACAGATCCGCTGTAATATCCTATGTTCTCTCTCACAGTCTCCCTCTCTGTTTCTCGCTCCGAGAATACATATACCATACACAGCCGTAATACAAACACCCTCATAAAAGTGAGGGGTTTCCTTCTAGGACAAAAAACCCTCAACTAAACATAACTTCTACTGTCAGATCATTTTCCTAATGAACGGCCCAGATTGACTAGAAATTACTATACTTTTACAAGGCAATTTTACATATGTTTTTAGCTTCTGGGGTGCTACCCCCGAAACCTCCCGCCAGGAGGGGGGCTCTAAAAAGCGTGGTCGCCCCCACTGGACCCCCCATGGCATTGATTAATTACGGGCGGCGCTGCTGCCCATTTTAAGGTACAGGGGTCCAATACCGTGATACAAAGTAAACAAGATAATCAGCCTCCACACCCAACACTAGCGAAGACCCTAGTAATGGATATTTTAGTGGTTTAAATTACTCCCAAATATGGAATGCCCCTTTCATGCTCATGGGGAGCTGAACTTCAAGGTACGCTCCAAATGGACATGACCTATGTTACCATTCCTGTTTTTCAGTCAACCAAGAAGAATATATATGGAAAATCATATGAAATACATGGTTATCAGTCAAGAAAAACCATATAACTCCCCTCTTTATTCTATTTGGACCGCCCTTGATTCATTTATCCTTTACAATGATGAAAACATTAATGAACAAGTAGAAGAAAATGAGAAAACAATTGTAGAGGAAGAAAAAGAGGAGGGACAGTTAGAATAGTTAGGCCAAATAGAAAATTAACAACATAATAGACAACATAGTGGTAGCCATAATGACCAACATAATGATAAATATGAAATTGAACCATTTTGGAGTATGAGATTTGATGGTTCTTGTGGAAAATTTGGTTCAAGAGTAGGTTT
The DNA here is from genome assembly GCA_034641835.2 of Pinus albicaulis. NCBI lineage: Eukaryota > Viridiplantae > Streptophyta > Pinopsida > Pinales > Pinaceae > Pinus > Pinus albicaulis. The sequence continues at coordinate 428,983,299 of CM076580.1, forward strand.
TTGGGTGCACAATGCTGAGAATAATCATGCAGAAGGCCATTTATTTTTCCTCAACTTTCAATGTACAAATAACATAGAAGAATGTGAGGCACTCCTCTTAGGGCTATAGTTACTCAAGAAACTAGGATCCAAAAGGATAGTTGTTCATGGAGATTGTGAGCTGGTCATTAGGCATATTAAGGGAAAATACACAGCTAAACATCCTAGAGTAAGAGCACATAGGAATTATTTCCTTGACCTCCTAAAAACCTTCGAAGAATATGATCTTACCTTTGTCCCTAGAAATCAAAACATCCTTGCCAATGATCTAGCATTTGCAACTAGTACTTGTAAAAAACCTTATCATAACCAATAATACACACTACAAATCAAATACAAACCAGCAGTTCATGATAACATAAAATATTGGCAAGTTTTTGAAGGAGATAAACAGATTGAAGAATTCCTGCAGTCTAGAAATGAGTTTGAAATGGAGGAGTATTTTGATCTACAAATTGGGAGCTGTTGTGACAGCTCCCAATCGCCCGGCTCCGATGACCCCTCCCCTCCCTCCGGCACGATGTAGACCCCTCGCTCGACGATGGCACAATGGCGACGGAACTCCAATGTTAGCAGACCCCACCCGCCACCACCACGACCCCCGACCACCTATCTGACATTAATGCTGCATTTTTTTTTATTCGAAATTCAAATAGTTCCCCGTAACCTTAGGAGACCCCTTCATTCGCCAAACAGCTCCGCGACATGCATTAGCTCCGAGGTAGCCAACTGTGCTCCGAATCAGCTCAGCGCATAGGTAAACACACATACCAATAATGGCTTGATTATCGTGATCTAATTAAAGAAAAATGTTTTATTGTTCATGTCTTTGCAGCCAAATAAGTTTTCAGTATATATTCTACAGTTTGACATCCTTGCATTATTTTCATTTTCTTTGAGTTGAGATACCTAATATTCCAAGACATGATCTTGATATTAAACATGTTTTCAAGGAAGGATATATTTCTCCCTTATATCAATGGACTGCCCTGAGTTTTTGAGGTGTTCTCCTACCTCCTGTAACTTTTCTTTGGTTTCCTTCCTACCACTCATTTTCCCTGTTCCATGTTTGGAGGGCTTCATTGAACTAGTTTTTATTCCCTGATATTGAGCAGTGTAGCTCATAATTTTTATATATGCGTAGCAGTGTTTGCATCTTTTTTTTAATTTGAAGTATCAATTTCTGATCCATGATTTTGTTCTTCTTTCCTTTAAGAAATCCAATTATGGAGGTTTTTGTATAGCAATGGGACACTCCTAATTGATTTTATCTAGGGAGAAAGGTAACTTTTGGAGGTTTTTCTAGACTTGGTTGTTACCTGCCTCTTTTGTGCCAGCATATTTACAGATTGCAAGTACACACTTTTGGGACTTAGAGCTTGACCTGTTTGTTACCCTGGCTATGGCTATTGGCAGGAATCATCTTTGATTCCAATGTTCATACCACAGTGGCATGATCAATAGATATATGATATTAGTTCCTTTAAAGACGAAATGAAAAGATTGACTCTCTTAGGCTTTCCCATTGCAAGCCACTGTATATTAATAATCGATAATAAGTGGCGCCAGTAGTTTTGAGGCAACTGTAGTGGAAGATTACATTTCATTAGATTTTTGTACTTGTAGCATCTTAATAAAAATGATTCAGTAAAGCTGAATGACATCAAAAACCAAATCTCTTCTATTCATTTTGTTGATAGGTTTTTGAAGCCAAACAATTTTTGATTATCTTTTCGATAGTTGACATCCTTGCTTTATTTATATTTTATCTGCATAAATTGTACTTTCTATATATGCATCTCAACATTTGTATATTATTGAACTTTTTTCCCTTGATTTTGTTCTTCTTTCCATTAACAAAGCTAATAAGGGAGGTTTTATATAAGAATGGGTTACTCCCAATTGACTTTATATTGGTGGAAATTTACTTCAGGAGGCTTTGTTAGTTTTGGTGGTTATTTGCCTCTTTTGTGCCAGCATCTGCCCCACTTGCAAGCACATGATTTTGAGGCTATATAGTTTTATCTGTTTGTTGCCCTGATTAAGAGTATCCATAGATTCATAGCCATAGCATAGTGGCATTATCAACAGATATATAATAGGAGTTCCTTAATTTTGGAAGCTCAAAGAGTGACTTTGGTAGATGGGGCAACTGTAGTAGTAGATTATAGTTCATAATATTGTTGTACTTATAATGTCTCAGTGGGAACAAACCAGGAAAGCTTTATGGCATCAACAACCATATATATTTTATTGAATGTCTCCATTAAGCAGACAATAAGACAAAATAATTATCAAGCAGAACCGTAAACCTCAGTAAGTTTAAAACTCTGTTGCAACATCCTCTTGACTGCATCTAAGGTCCATAAGACTTTGAAAACTGAAGAATGGAAATGTCAAATATTTGGGGTAGCCAGACTCACATTTACTATGATGATGTAGATGCGTAGATGCTACTGCAGAGAATCTCAAGATAATTAACAAATATAGGGATAAAACAAGTTACCAAGCCTTTTTAGAGAACTGTCACTTAATATGACTGTTAAAAAAAATAGTCCCATCATTTTAAGGTCCAATAAACCACAAGTTTGAAAGAAGTTAAACAGATAATAAAATAAAATTATAGCAAGGAAAGATGAAATGACATATGCCCATGTATTACGCAATCAGGTAACAGAGAGAAGCCAAGGAAAACTTAACCTTTGTTAAGTGGATATTTGGTATGCATATAAATTCTTTTTCCTGTGGGCACTAGAAAATCATTTTCCAACGGCTACAGGAAAAAAAAACTCCAAGGAATCAGTCATACCATCTGCCCTACCGACCCCACCAATCACAAAACAATAGAACAATGATAATATTTCCAATAAAATATTGTTTAATACTTGTTTTTTAAAATATTGACAAACCTACAGCCCAAATCCTCAAAGTTTTGGAAGGTGGGGTAAAACCCTGAAAAACCACCATGGTCGAAGATATGGTCTCTCCTGTAAGGGCTGATAACTCTTCACATAGGAAAAATGAAAATTGTACTTTTTCTAATCCATGAATGTCATCTCCAATGGAGCTCTGCTTCCAAATTCAGGCTGTAAACCTGACACACAAAAAGATCATCTTGGTTTTACCTTATTGATAATTGAGGAAGCATTCTCCAGTGTGGAGTATTAATAATTACATTGCACATACTTGTGGATCCTATATGAAACCAGGAATAAGAAGTGGCTGCAAAACAAAATTCCAAACTTTTCATACTCATCCAGTAGTTCTCTTGAGTTCTTTAAGAATTCACCTAGAGAAATGGCTCAACAAAACTCAAAACTTTCAACCCTCTTCTAGTAGTTCTCTTGAGTTATTTAACAATTCACATAGAGGAATGGCTCAAAGGACACTCTATGCTTATTAGGCATTCATGTTATCATAGTGACTTGAAGGGTATGGTATTTTCTTGGTATCTCCTTATATGTTTTCCTTTGCCTAAGATCCAACAAAAGCATGTGCAATGCTCCATCTAACCGGGTGAAACTCAACATAATACTGTTTTGTATGCCCTGCAACTGTTAGATGCTCACCCTGTAGCTTAGCTTGGAGGATGGAAGATCATATATTGTGGAGGACTTGGTGGTGGGTATGGTGGTTTAAAATTGTTGCCTTCAAATATTCTTTCCAAAACAATGGGATTGATACTTCCCTTTAAAATATCAAATAACTAAAAATTGGGGTTACTTTTAGAAGAAAAGTAAAATTCACTGAGTTTATATTTCCTAATTTTCTTACCATGGGTATGAATAATAAATTGAATTGGGTACTAACCTAATTTATTTATCTATGTCTTTCTAAGAATTATTTTAGTTTGTGAATCTACAATAGAAGGTTTGGGAAGTAATTTTTCATCAAAAAGAATTGAAATCCTAAATTCATCTTTTGTAGTGATAATTTGTTTACTTTCTGATTTGTTGTCTTCAATATCTAGTAGATATAATCATGGTACATCTTTGAGACGTTTCCTGTGGTAGGGAACTATCCCAAGGGCATCTCCTACAAAACAAAGACACGAGGAAGTTCCCCCACACCCAACAAAACCATAAAAAAAATTGCAATTCATTTGTGATTAGTAATTTTGAGTGGAACAACATTTCAATCCTAAGTGATGATTTTATTTATGATATTTTTTGTACTATAACCTCAATACTTATAGTATTATGTTTATGCAATATTGTAATTTGTTTTTCTTGTGTTTATAAAATGTAATGTTGTGATATTCCCATTACAATGTCACAAAATCATGATGTTTTGATTTTATAATTGACATACCCCATTGAAATCCCATGTTTCATCCCTTGGAAGTTGGGGTATCTCTCAAATCATCCTAAAATCTTGTTCCATCATCACTGAAATTTTGCAAGACAGACATAAAATAAATTGAAAAATGGAGTCTATGAAGCCACAAAAATCACTGGATCAGGGAGAAGCAATTGAAATAATGTAACTAGATTAATCTCCAACCAATCACCATTAAATAGGATCTCATCTATCATTGGTTGAATAGCACCTTGATAAAATTTTCATGAAAGGTCTCTGATATGGTGGATGTTCAACACCTTATGTATAGTACCATATTGGTCTAGAGTTTGTAGTTTGAATCCTTAAAATATTATATCCTAAAAATTTGGAGGAGTTCCCCTTAATCCAAGAAAACTTTACAAATGAAATAAAGAACATTAAATTAATTAAACATTAAATTTTCTCTATAATCTCACTCTAAAGAAAGGAGCTCCCTAAAGAAAGGACGTAAAATAACGAGTCACACTAATGCAAAAACATCAACACATGATAATTAAGCCAGATAAAATATATAAAATATACAATTAAGCCAATACAAAAACATCAATAGTGTGTTTATGAGTCACAAAAATGAAAAAACATAAAAAATATGATACACAGATAAATTCTCTGATAATAAGGTCTAGAAATTTCATGATTACCAGGAGGCAATGCAATTGCTCCACTTCGAATAATGGATTCCATTGCTCCCTGGAAACCCTAGCAACTGAGGGACGACCGATGAGAATGAAAAATGATAATGAAAATGCGTGGAAAATGAAAACCCAACATTAATGTCAGGAGGTGGCTGGGGGTCGTGTGGGTGGTGGGTGGGGGAGGAGCGGGAGGAGTAGCAGAGGAGGCGCGAGGAGTGGGGTCTGCTAACATTGGAGTTCTATAGCTATTGGGCCATCTACGAACGTTTTCGTCACTGTTGTGTCGTCGTCGAGCGTGGGGTCCACATCGTGCCAGAGGGAGGGGAGGTCGCCAGAGCTGGGTGATCGGGAGCTCTCACATCAACTCTTGATTTGTAGATCAAAAGACTCCTCCGTTTGAAATGCCAAATTCAGACTCAGATCATGAAGAATAATTCTCTGTTGAGGAAAAAACTTACAAAGAAGAACCTCCTCATAATACTGATATAAACTTGTTAGAAAAGGAACACCCACATGAAATAGAACAGTGCATAGATTCTGAAAAATAATATTTTGAAGTGCTACAGTCCATAGGTGATACTTTTACCAAGGGTCTGGTTCGTCTAGAGGAAATTTTTGACTTCAATGATCTTGCTAAAAATAAAAATATTGAACCCATTGAAGCTGAAGTATAAGAATGAAATATAGGCAGTGAACAACAACCTAAAATGATAAAACTGTCCAAAACACTACGAGCTCATATAAAACAGAAATATGTCGAGCTTTTTAGAGAATTTACTGATGTGTTTGCTTGGAGCTATGAATATTTAAAGTCTCATGACATCGAGATCTTCTAGTATAAGATCCCTCTCAAAGAAAACCATAAGCCCTTTAAGAAGAAATTATGCAAAATTAACCCTCTACAACTGCTGCTAGTTAAGAAAGAAATTAAGAAAATGTATGATGCTAGAATAATAGCTCCTCTAATATATTCAGAATGGGTTTCAAACATTGTGTTAGTGAGGAAGAAAATAGGATAAATTAGGCTATGCATAGACTTTAGAAATTTAAACAAAGCCTCCATTAAGGACAACTATCCTTTACCAAAAATGGATCACATTTTACAAAGGGTTGTAGGCTCCAAAATAATTTCTTTGCTAGATGGCTTTTCAGGATACAATCAGGTGCTGGTGCATCGAGATGATCAACACAAGACAACTTTCACCACACCCTGGGGCACCTCATGTATGTTAAAATTCATTTTGGGTTATTGAACGTTGGGGCCACTTTTCAAAGAGCCATAGATATTTCTTTCTTAGAATAAATAGGTTAATTCATTGTGATATACCTTGATGACATAACAGTCTACTCAAAAACTGATGAAGAACACCTAGCTCACTTATGAAAATTCTTTGAAAAATGCAGAAAAGATGGTTTGTCTTTGAATCCCAGAAAAAATTTGTTTGGTCTTAAAGAAGGAAAACTTCTAGGCCACGTCATATCAGAAGAAGGGATCAACATTGACCCAAAAAGGATTGAGGAAATATTGCAGATCAACCATCCAAGAAACATCAAAGAGCTGCAATCTTTCATTAGAAAGATAAATTTCGTAAGAAGGTTCATACCAAACCTTGAAGAACTCCTAAGAAACGTCACTAACATGCTCAAAAGAGAAACAAGAATACAATGGATCATAGAAGAAAAGGAATCCTTTAACTTGTTAAAGAAATATATTACACAAACACCAGTTCTGATTAGCCCTGACTTTACCAAAGATTTCTTCATTTTCTCCTTTGCATCAGAACACACAGTTTCTATTGTCCTATTGCAGAAAAATATAAAAGGAAAAGAGCAGCCCATAGCATTTTTCAGCAAGGCATTAAGAGATGCACCTCTGAAGTACAAGATAATGGAAAAATAGACTTTATCCTTAATCAAGGCATTGAAATATTTAGAGTGTATATTCTCCACTGACACATCATTTCATTTGTGCTTCACACAATGATAAAAGACATCTTGACACAAGATCCTGATGGAAAAAGAGGTAAGTGGATTTCTGTCTTGTTAGAATATGATTTGGAAATCAAGCCCACCAAGTTAATCAAATGGAAAGGACTAGCTAAACTCATGGCTGAGACAAACCTTCAAGCATTGGGCATCAATATGATTAATGCATTATATGAACAAGAGGAGCTTGAAACTCCACCTATTGAGGAAATATTTTTGAAATCATCTTGGTATGCTGATATATTACATGCACTTTTAAATATGAATGTTCATTCTAGTTTTTCCAAAACAAAGGATAGATTCTTGAAATTAAAAGTTGTAAATTTCTACATTCTAGATAAAGTTTTATATGGGAAAAACTCTTGTGACATATTTCTTAAATGTTTTCCTGAAGAATATGCAGATAGGATCAAGAATTAATTTCATGAAGGAGAATGTGGATGTCACCTCTGTTGGAAAACCATTTTCAATAAGATCTTTAGAGCTAGTTACTATTGGCCCACCCTCTTTCAAGACATCCATAAAATGGTAGTTGCCTCTCATAAGTGCCAAATTTTTTAGGGCAAAATAAATATGCTGCCATTACCTTTGCGTCCAATTTCTGTTGAAGCTCCTTTCCAACAATGTGGCCTATTTTTTATTGGAGAAATTCATCCTGCCTTCTATTCCCAACACAAATGGATCCTCACTACAACTAACTACTTTACAAAGTGGATAGAAGCCATCCCTTCCAGAACTACCACAGACTCACTATTCATCACATTTCTTGAAAACCACATTTTTTCTAGATTTGGATGTCTTAGAAAAATCATTACTGATAATGTTGCTACCTTTAGATCCAAGAAAATGGTGGAATTTTTCCATAGATATCAAATTAAATTTTGACATTCTACAGCTTGTTACCCTCAAGGTAATGGATTGGCTGAATCCTCAAACAAAAGCTTGGTAAACATCATCAAAAAGTTGCTAGAAGAGAACAAGAAGTCATGCCACAACAAACTAGTACATGCACTATGAGTAGGCAGATTAACAAATAAAAAATAAATTGGTATGTCACCCTATCAGCTAGTGTATGGAGCAGATGCAGTTTTCCCTACATGCTTGGGAGTGCCAATGATGAAGCTCATTCAAGAAGTACAGTTTGAAGAAAATGATATGAAAAGAAGAATAAAAAAGAATGTCCAACTACAACAAACTAGAGAAGAAGTGTATAGAAAAACACAACAAGTGCTGGAAAATATCAAGAAAGTCTTTGATAAGAGGACCAAGGCAAATGATTTCAGCATTGGAGACAAAGTGCTGAAGTGGGATTCAAGAAGAGAGGACAAAGGCAAGCATGGAAAATTTGGCAATCTATGGAAAGGTCCATACATCATCCATTCTGTAAGAGGTAACAATGCATTTTTCATACAAGAAATGGATGGAATAGAATTATTTGGAAGTCCTGTCAATGGCAGGATGCTCAAGAATTTATTCTAGAGGAAAATTTCTGTTTAAAGCTTTGTTCATTATATATAACATTGCTGACATAAAATCTCAGAAAAACAAACACAAAAAGAAAGAAACGAAGAAAAGAGTGCAGTTAAAAAGAAAAGGTAAAGCCCCATACCAAAAAATAATGTTTCTGAAATTTTGTAAGTCCAAATGCCACCACTTTCGAAAAGGAAGTCTTGTTCAAATCATACATCCTAATTATGATTAAAAAAAATTTGAATTTTTGCTAACAGGATAGAAAATGAAGATTTGCAAAACTATTTAAACTTGGATTATCAATAGATAAATAGGAAAAATACATTGGTTCCAAAGTTCAAATCTGAACCAAACAAAAGAAAAAGGGATGAATGATAAATTCCAAATTATAGACCTCACTTTTAGTTTTACTTGCAAGAATAAAATCTGTGTGCAGCTTATGCAAAATGCCACAATCTCATGACAATCAAATTGTTTAATCTTGAGTTGGTCATGCTTTAAATTTATTGTTGATATATTAGAGAATGAAAATCTATCAAACAGTTTAATCTTGACAGATAAGTAGATTAGGTAGAGAATAAAAAGAGCTCATCAATCTAATTTGAGCCTTTGGATGATATAAGGATAGAAATAAATAGTTTTTTTCTTTCAAAATAAAATGATGTCAAAGGTTTGCCAATCTAAATGCACCCAAATAAGAGAAAATGCTAGGGTATAATGATGGGTAGGTAGATTTGAGTTGCAACAAGCATGATTTTCATGTTTTAAAGGTCATAGCCACAAAGAACAGTAGCATATCAGCAATTGCAGAAACAAGCCATTGATCTACAAATCTATAAAGATCTAAACTCTGAGGTTCTTGACACCTCCTAAAGGAGCTTCCCTCCCCAATTGGAGCCACTATTATCCTCCTGTATTCTACAGTTTCACAAGGTGACCATGGATTTTCTAAAAATTATTGAAAATAGCATTCCTTGACTATCAACTATCTTCAGAAATCTCACTGCCTTCATTATATTCATCTAATCTCTTTCACTATATCTCATTTTTCCTTCTCAAATTACCTCCTACCTTGAAAACTCATATTTGGACTTAATCCTCTCATATTCACCCTTTTTTCCCTACCTAACATCCCATTTTCCTCACTAAACCCCCTCACCTTCAACACTTTCCCTTATTCCATTAAAACGGTGCAAAAATTCCTTTTTACATTGTTTTAAATTAGAATTTATATTATTCGGGACCATTATTTTGACTAAAACTATGTTTTTATTCTAATCTACCTGAACCCATTGTACTAAACAACCCGACCCCTTTTCATATTAAACCCCACTTCCTTTCTATGTTAAAGCCTATGCTTTAATATATTAAACCCCCGCTCTAAAGTTCTTTTAGCCCCCGCCATTATAAACAAACCCAACAACCATATAACCCAAGCCCCACGCTATAAATAACCCCACCATACATTCTGCCACACAACCCCGGGCCCCACCATTCAAACTTATCCACCACTCCATTTACCCCGACAACCATTGATCTCCATACCCACGATCTAATGGTCCCTATTTCATGTCACATGTCTAACAACACGGGGGTTAACAAACCCAAAACATACAAAATAGGCAGTATTTCTCCATTATACCTCCTGCCAAGCGGCGCACGTTCAATGGAATCACATCCATCCACCCAAAACCACTTACCACCTTTGCTCCATGCGAAAATTGCCTCCTTCCCACATGAAAACCACCTTTCTCTCTCTTGACAAAAGTTAAAACCATTGGTCCATTAAAACACTACAAAGGCATGTGCCTTTGTGATAAGCCCTGTAGACACCACGAAGCCTCTGCAAGTGCTCCTAAGCCCCGAAAAAGCCCAAATAGATGCAGGAGTCCCTCAAATGCAAGTTTTTATTAATAAAATTGTTTTAATGTCCAGTTTTCCATGGTATCAACACGAAATTACATTTCTGAGGTCCCAAAGTATTTTAAATAGACTCCCTGGGTGACGATCTAGCACGTTTGTTTTTAAAAAAGACCAAGAATGCCGGATTAAAACATAAAAACCAATGGATCATGACCATTGATGGTCATTTAAACATACGAAAGTAGCAGAGGGTGTCTCGATGCACAGATAGAGATAAAGGAAAAAAATTAAACCCACTCAAAGAAAGGATTGAAGGGTTAATCATAAGATCAAAGGTTAAAATTAGAGGTTAAGGACAAAGCATAGAAAAATCAAGATCATAAGACAAAATGAAGATAGAATCACATATTAAAGGAAAATGCAGAAATAATAAAGGAGAAAAAAGTAAGGAAGAGACTAAGCCAAGTTTAAAAGATAAATCCAAGCTTAAAAGGCTAATATAAAGTTTTAAGGATAATTCAAAGGATGATTGATACAGAGGTAGATCCGAACGACTAAGAAAACAACAATTACTTCTTCAAAGAAACATTTTTCCACCTACAAAATTTTTCACTCAAACAGAGGTAATCACAATTATTGTAGCAGTTAGAGATATTTTAAACAGCTCAACATTGATTGTAAAGTTAATAAAAAGCTTTAAAAGTCAAATATATCCTAGAAGTTAGCTCAACAATTAAGTTAGTAGTTATTGTTACAATGAGTCAGTCACAGATATTTTACCTTGGGCCTTGCATGGTCTCAAAGGTAAAAATGCATTAACTCTGTAACAAATACAAATATGAAACCCTTGCTTAGGATCACCTCCTCATTTTTCAGATAAATACTGCATGTATTATTCTTTTTTTTTTGGTTGATTGATAAGTTGAGAAATTGCTGAGCTAGTTGATGAGCTGCTAGGCTGGATTTGATAAAAATATGAGTTGCAGAGATTTTTTGGACTGGAGTATTGTAACTATTTTAAACATCAGTAATACAGGCATGTTCATGAGATTCTTGAGCTATGTTAATGGTTAAGTTATCCTTCTTTGTCAAATGTTTTCCTTATGTTTCCCATTTTGTCCATTATTTCTCTAATAAAAGAGCATAAAATTTAGATTAAGATATGTTGTCTTGGCACCTTAATATCATCTTCTTTATTTATCTTAATGTTTTCTTCTGCAAGGTCTAATTGGAGAATTCTTAATTGCTCTCTGGTTTCACCTAGCTTGTTGTCTTCAAAATAATTCAATAGAATCCAACCAAAGAAGTCTATGGTATGCCCTCTCCTTTGGTCTTTCTTGAAATATTATTTTTAAGGCCTTTCTTTGAAGTATACATAGTAGAGTCCAACCAAAGAAGTCTATGGTTAGCCTTGTCCTTTGGTTTGTCTCAAACTGTTGCTGCAAAGGTATTTTCAGTTTTATTAAAGAATTTTTAATTTCTCGTTGATTATATTGGTTGTTATATTGAACGTTTTCTTTGTCTGAAAGTAATTCTAGGATTGCTGGATTGTTGTCTTAAATTTTTCTTACTAGAGTCTAGCCAAAGAAGTCTATGGCTTGCCCTGTCCTTTGGTTTGTCTTAAACAATTAACTAAAAGGATTTTCTTGTTGAAGTAGAGCTAAAGGACTCTTAATTGACGTTTAGTTTTTCTGTTTTCACAACTTACTGTCATTTCATATTCCATATAATCTAAGAGATCCACTTGATACAGTTAGATCTAATCTAAGAGATCCATAATTAAATCCTTTTATGAATCCATAGCGCAATGGATTAATGCTTCTTACAGCTTATCTATTCAACTGAAACACTCCATATATTAATCACACCATTAATCTATCAATCAACCAAACAAAAAAAAATATCCTAAAATTCATAACTAGCCTAAAATCATAAAACAAAAGCATAAAGATATATCATTTACAAACACATCCATAGAGAGAGCCCTCTCTGGGTCTAGGAAGGCTCGGTCGTTGGAATCCAAAGTGGTTTGATGTGGTTCCCTGTAGAGTTGTTATTGCCAATATTGCAAATCATGGGGAGCCAACAGTTTCCTCGGCAACTAGTATGATTCTTCCTCTGATTGTGGTGTGCCATTCCTGCAAGCTTTGCAGGAACTCGATTTTTATCTTTGTGTTAAACCCATGAAGTCTATGTGGATATGGAATCCAGCCAACTTGCTGGAGAATGGTACGATTTTATTATGAGACTTGGAATGTTGTGAGTTCATTGTGGAGAGAATTCCCCCCCATGGCTAATGTGTTATCTGAACTGGTTTATTCTTTTGTATGCGTCATTTTCAGCCCTATTGGTTAAAAAATCATAGTGCATGCATTTTATTTTCACATATATCATAAAAATTCAATCTTATATTATAAATGCAATGATCTCTTGGTCCCATCAGTGTATCCTAAGGGAGTTGCATGGGTAATTTTCATGCTTATTCATTTTGGATATTTGTACCCCCTCCATCAGGAGAAGGGAGTCCATGACCTTAAGCTTAAGAGAAGGGAACATATTGAAACAATCATGAATGCATACAAGGAAAAGGTTAAAAATCAGTAATCATCACAACCATACGAAATAAGGGCATCCATGGCCTTGGATCTCAAGAAAATAGGAAATATTGCAACAATCATGAATGCATACGAGGCAAAGGTCAGAATTTAATAATCATCGCAGTTGTATGTCAGGTAGAAATGACTGAAGAAAGGGAGAAAATTGGAATGGAAATTATTGTGATAGGGTGTCCTATTTTGATGGTGTAGCATGATGGAAGCATGACAAGTGATTGATTATGATTCGTGTTTCCATCCATTAATTCAAACATGAAAATATAATTCATTGATAGTTAATTATGTTGGTAAGTAGTGATACCACTTATTCAAGTAGTGCATTTAGCTTGGAAATGGATTAATAGGAAATAAGGTATATAAAAGTAATTGGATATTATTAGAAAAATACTTCCATACCACAAGCAGGGTCACTGCTGCCAGCAAGCATTGATAGCCTTGACAGGGTGGCTATTTTAACCCAGAAATGAGCCAGAATCCTCTATGTAAAGTAGACATTTTTCTTATTTTATGGAGAGATCATTGTGTTGGTGTCATGGCCATATAGTCAAAGTCCTACTCAGTAGGATTGTAACAGAGTGATCAGTCCGACTCGTGATGAGACCTCCTGTCCTTCAAGTAGTTTGAGCTGTCGAGAAGGTCACTACCCTAGTGTGTTGGCCATTATGGGCATGTCACCTATTAAACCCTTATGATCATGGTAGGCTCTCTTAAAAATATGCATATAGAATAATATTTTCTTTTTGAAAATTAGGCATTTTTCTTGTTTTATGGAGAGACCATTGTGCTAGTGTGGTGGCCAGATAATCATAGTGCCATTCACAAGGATTGTAATAGAGTGATAAATGTGGGTCATGATGAGACCTCCTGTCCTTTAAGGAGTTTGAGTTGTCGAGAATGTCACTACCCTGGTGTGTTGGCCATTGTGGCATGTCACATGTTAAACCCTAATGATCATGGTAGGCCGACTCATGATGAGACCCCCTATTCTCTCTTAAAAATTTGCACATAGACATAATATTTTCTTGTTCTTTATACATAAAGAGAGGCTCATTAACTCTTTAAGAGTTAGGGATGGTGTTATAAGTAAAAATAATTCCAATATAATTAATACTATGTATTCGTATATCCTCATATCAAGGAGAATTACTATTTGAAAGTGTAGAAAGATATACTAGCATAAGGCTATGAAATGAATTGTGTGATAATATGTTTGAATAGGAGATTTCAAGCCCTTCATTGCATAAATAATACCATGTCAGCTTCCAGAGTAGATATTTCCATAAAAGTTTCAAAGGATCACCATATTAGTAATATCACTACTTTTCTCCTCTTCATGTCCCAATTCCCTTCCAAAAATGGTTTTTATGGAAATGGCGTGTAAAGGGGAGTGGATATTTGAAAAGATATCATAAAAAAAAAAGGAAAAAAATATGCTTAGAAAAGAAATCAGTTGTTCCATTCGATTGAACAACCAAAATAAAATCACACAAGACATAGTCGTTCAATTGAATTGAAAAAAAACCGTTCAATTCGATTGAATAACAACTGTTAAAATGGATTGAACATCAACCGTTCAAAGGTTTGAAAAAAACAATAAACACACAAAAAACGAATGTTCATTGGAATTGAACAACAACTATTCAATTCGATTGAATAGAAGTTGTTCAATTAGATTGAACAACAACCATTCAAAGGTTTTAACAACATAATAAACACACAAAAAAACGGTCGTTCAATGGAATTGAACAACAACTGTTCAATTTGATTGAACAACAACTCTTCATTTGGATTTAACAACAATTGTTCAAAGGTTTGAGCAGAAATATAAACACACAAAAACATGACCATTCAACTGAATTGAACAGTAGTTGTTCAATTCGATTGAACAACAACTGTTCAATTGGATTGAGCAATAGCCGTTCAAATGTTTGAAAAAAAAATAAACACACAAAAACATGACCATTCAATCAAATTGAACAACAACTGTTCAATTCGATTGAACAACATTTGTTCAATTCGATTGAACAATAGCTGTTCAATTTGATTGAAGAACAATCGTTCAAGGGTTTGAACAGAAAACAAAAAGAAAGCATAAGAGAAAAAGAATGAAACTGTAAGCATAAAGAAGATATGGAATCAATAAAAAACTATAAATTGTAGGAAACATATATTCAATATTTACAAAAGGAAATAACAAATTTTGATGAACTTAAAGATGGAGGGCCATCACCCCCTGGAGCTAAAATTTTGATGGTGGGATCGTCACCTACCCGCTGGCGATAAAATCTTTTGTAAGTGGTTTATGATAGAGGCACACCTGGTGTCCATTGACTTAGAAGGTGGAGTCAGACCCATCTATGGTATTCAAGGTGATGGTACCATTGTTGTGTACTTCCCAAATTTCGTATGGACCGAGCCACCTTGTTTGTAACTTACCCGAGAAGTCTTGGAATATGGAGTCGTAGAGAAGTGCCCAATCTCCTTTCTGGAATGTCTTATTTTTTATGAGGTTGGCATGCCACTTAGCTCATTGTTGTTGAATAATTGCAATGCGCTACAGAGCCACTAGTTGTGTTCCATCCAATTCATTTATTTGTTAGAGTCTTCTAATCTAGGCCTTCATCAAATCCATCCCCACTTCTTGGGCTCTTCTTGGAGTCTTCATTTTTAATTCGATACAAAAAATTGGTTCCCTTCCAAATACTAGATGGTATAGAGAATATGTAGTGGTGTTTCACCATGTTGTGCGGTAAGCTCACAAGTACTCTGGTAGTCTAGTAGCCCAATCCCGGCGATGTATTGAGACCGTATTAGTGAAAATTTCGTCAAGAAATTTGTTGGTGCTTTCAACCTGCCCGTTCGCCTGCGGATTGTAGGGAGAGGTGACTCTATGAGTGATATGATGGTTCTTTAGAGTGGCCATAATTTTATTCCCCACAAACTATGCCCCTCCATCAAGTATCACTTTCCGAGGTAAGCTATATCACACAAATAGCTCAAACAGAAAATTGATCACAGATTCTTCTATAGCTCTTGATAGAGCCACTACCCACTTCGTCACATAATATGTGGCCACCAGTATGTAGCTCTTCTGATTTGATAGCGAGTTGAATGTCAAACAAATTCTAGTGGCCATTGTTTGGAAGGTCCCACTACTAACTGTGGCTGTAATGGAATTTGGTTAGCTTGGCTAGGGTGGCTCACTCTTTGGCAACTATTGCAGGCTTGGACATATTTCTTGGCGTATTTAAAAAGTGTAGGCAAATAATAACACATTTGCAATACTTTGTACCCTGTCCTACTATCTGCAAAATAGCCACCGCATGGCTCATCATGATAGGCCCTAAATCTCATCTTCTAGGATGCATATGCGTATATGCATATCAGCTCCTATATGAAAAAGATATCCATTGATCTAGGAGAATCTAGCATTGCACTGAATAATTAGCTTTCATTCCTTTGATGTCAAGTGTCTTCGTAGCTTTCTTACTGCCAGATAATTCTCTACATATGCATACCATGGCGTTTTTACTGCTACAGTGAACAAATGCTCATTAGGGAACTGATCATCCACTGCTAGTGGATCATCTGACTTTGGAACTCTAGACAGAAAATCTGTAACTACGTTCTCCTTCCCTGGGCCGTCTTTGATAGTTATGTCAAACTCCTATAAAAGCAACAACCAACGATTCATTCTTCCATTTGTAATAGGTTTATTAGCTAAATATCTAATAGCAGAGTGATCAATATATAATAATACTTGATAGCCAGTTATATAATCTCTAAATTTATTAATAGCATAAATGACAGCCAAGAATTCATTTTCAGTCACTGTAAAGTTTCATTCGGCAGGAGTGAGATTATTGCTAATATAATAATTAACATAGGGCTTTTTATCTTCTTCTTGATCGAGAACTGTGCCTATCCCTGTGTCGGATGCATCTAAGGAAATGTGAAAGGGCAGCTCCCAGTTGGGGCCACGTAAGATTGATGTAGTCGAGACCAGTTTCTTTAAATCTGAAAAACCAGTGTCACATTTATCAGACCAATGGAATTCAAAATTTCCAGTTAATGCATACAAGGGCACAACAATTTGTGAGAAATTATTTATAAACCTACTGTAGTACGCTACATACCCAAGGAAACTACGCACCTCTATCTGAATACAAGGTGTGGCTAATAAAATTATTGCCTCTATCTTTGTCGGATCTACCTGTATTCCAGCTATGGAGATATAGTGCCCTAGGATTACTCCTTCGGTCATCATCATGTGACATTTCTCGTTGCTCAAAAAAAATCTAGTAGAAATACATCATTCCAATACTTTTTTCTAGTGTTTCTAGTGCTTGATCAAAATCATCTCCATATGGGGTAAATTCGTCCATGTAAATTTCGAGTCCTTCATTTATTAAATCAGAAAAAATGCTAAATATATCTCTTTGAAACGTTGTAGGGGCATTGCATAACCCAACCGGTAATAACATGTGGGAAAATGTACCCCATGGGCAGGTAAAGGTCATTTTACCCTAGTCTTCAAGCGCTATATGGATTTGATTGTAACCACTGAAACCATCAAGCAAAGAGAAGAACCACATTCCTGCTAATGTATCAAGGACCAGGTCAATGAAAGGGAGGGGGAAGTGGTATTTTTGTGTTGCTTTATTCAGTTCTCTATAATCCACATAGATTATCCACTTCCCATTTTTCTTAGGAACGACTACTAAAGGAGAGACTCATTTTCTGTCTGAAATATTATAAATGAAGTTTGCATCTAGCAGCTTTTGCAGCTCATCCTTTACAATGTATTTCAAATGTGGGTTTAACCTTCGTTGAGGCTACCAAATAGGTCAAGCATCCTTGTCAGTATAAATGTGATGTGTGCATAACTGAGGATCTATACCCTTCATGTCTAGGTAGTCCCAAGAAAATTCTCCCTTATACTTCTATAAAACCTTAATGAGATTTTGCTGTTGGTTACTATCCAGACTGCCATTGATATGTAAAATATTTCCAGGCTCAATTTCAATTGGTATGTTGTTTTGAACAGTAGTCATCGGTATGTGCTGATTATCAATGTCTGACAAGGGGTCTTCCTATGCTTCACTATCAAGAACTACCTTTAAGAATTGGCATTTTAAATTTTCAGAAGTAGATGGCTGATTCATGAAGTTATTGATTACATCATCTTCATTTTGATCTTTGAATTCGAGTGCTTCAACTATAGTTAGTGGTGAACGAATGTTTTTTTCCCAGTATGTATGTGGTTTTTTGTGAATATTTCTGATGGGAAAACTTGGTTTGGCAGGTGGGTATATAACAATATTTTTTAATGCATCACCTCTAGCAATGGTCATGTTGCCTACCTAGCAACATATGTAAGCATCGACTGTTGCTAACCAAGGTCATCCCAGTATCAGGGGGTGTCCATCTAACCTACTTTTTAGGTTGATAACTAAATATTCTGCTTGATACTCTCATGAGTCCACAAAAACTAGGATGTCCTGTAATATTCCTTGTGGTTTGATAATAGATCTGTCAACAAGTTCCTGCAAGGTAGATGTGGGTTCTAACGTTGTTATGCCTAACTTCTCACAGGTTTTTGTGGTTAAGATGTTGATGCCTGCCCCTAAGTCAACCAATGTGTTCGAAAAGGAGTGGCCAAATATTTGTACAATAACTATGGGGTTCCCTGGATCCTTGTATTTTACTGGTGTTTCTTTACCCAAGAGTAAGTCTGACAGTGCTCACACCAGATGAACAATTGGTACGGTTTTTTATTTCCCAACCTCTTTTTTTCCACACAACTCTTTAATTGTCTTGGCATATATAGGAATGTCATGTATAGCCTGGAGAAGAGGAATTTTAATGCAAAGGTTTTTTAATCCCCCTATGAGATCAAAATCTGAAGAGACTAGCGGTTTAGGCAATGTTAATCCCTCAAGGAATGGAGGGGAGGACATAATAAGGTTTTCAGTGTCTTTTTGATCAAATGTGACCCTCCCTTACTTTACCTCTGCTTCTGTTATAGTTGGTTGTTTAGGTGCTGTCACAATTTCAGACTCAATTTGTGGTAGGGTCGTATCTTCTTTAGGTGAAATCACACATCCTAATCTGAGCCTAAGCTCATTGCATTGCTTCTATTCAGTTTTGGGGTTTGAGTTTTCGACTATCTCGATTAGCTAAACCAGTCCGTTATTGGGATTAGGATTGGTCTGAGCTGGTAGTTGAGGATGCATGATAGGCCGAGGATTGTATCGGACTAGGTATGGAGCTAGTAATGTAGGTTGATTATGAGCTCCTATCCCCATTGGTATATTGGTCATTCCCATGGTTTTTTCCCAGTTTTGAGATCGATTTGTATTCTTTGACATGGAGACAAGTCACTGGGAGTGATATGGATTATTTTGCTAGTAAGGGGGAGAAAAAGGGAAAATTGACCAATTATTACCTGAAGAGGGTTGTGTTGGACAAGGAGGCATGGAAAATGTTGGGATGTCTAGGAAAAAGAAATTGGTTGGTTATTCCATTATATTGCAGGGTTATGTTGATTAAATTGTGGAGAAGAAAAGAACTGAGGTAGGTATTGTGGCATACTTGGTCATGTCTGCAACTGTCGACACTGATTCATTAGGTAGACTAGTTATATCTCTTATTTTTCCTCTTTGCAGACTTCTTTCAACCCTGGAAGTGAAGGGAAATGATTCATGTCATGGTCCTTGCTACAAATAGTGCATGTCTGGACCATGTCTAATGGGCATTCCCATTGGATGTGCTTCTTTCGATAGCGTGGAAAAAAAACAACCAAGTTTTGTTTTGCTATAGCTTGCTTCTACTTGGCTTGTAGGACATATAGCTGCAATGTCAGGGTGCCCAAGATATTAGTTTTAAAATATTCTAAAATATTATTGAATTCTGCTCTCGTCAGGTTGCCACCAGACTGTTTATAATTTCTTGTAGCCGAGTCTCACCCAATTGGCTTACTTCGCGTACTACCTCGAGAACACCTGATGCATAATGAAATAATTTCATCATATTCTTCTTGATATATGTCCCCTTTTCCCATTATATTAAGTGGTTCGACCCATTCTTCTTTCATTCCCTTGATCATTGTTGCTTTTAAGATATCTTTAGACAGTGTAGTATATGGAGACCTTTGCAAATTATGTTGAAATATTTCAACGTATTCTTCTAATGTCTCATTTTCTCTTACAAACATATTGAATATTTCATCTTTGAGTTCTTGAGTCCAGCAGTGGTCTTGATATTTGTTAATAAAAGAGTTTTTCATCTGATCCCAACTATTAGTGGTTCCTCCACCGAGCCCCATAAACCAACAAATGTTGTCTCTTTCAAAGTAGAGGGAAACAATTTTAGTTTCTAATGGTTGACAGTGTAGTCATATCCCCTAAATAAGAATGCATTCTAATCTTCTGAGGTCAGCCCATGGAATATGGGGATGTTTTGTAATGGAATGGCTTTCATAGGGGAATTTGTGGCCAGTTCAACAATGGGATACTCCAATGTCGATGAATTTCTCAGGTTTTGGTTGTTTGTCATTTGATCAAAGATATGCCAGTAATATCCAGGTATTTCTTGTTCTAAGGGAATAATTTGAGTGGAATTAGGGAGTGGATTTGGAGGAAGCCTTACAACACTTCCCCGATCTGGGATACTGGGTGTCTCTATCTCAACCATTCTCCCAGGGGATCCAAGCTTTGTAGTTTTTACTTGTACATCATTGCTGGTTTCTCCCTCTCCTTCCTGAAAATTACAAAAATTTCCCTCTCTTGAAGGGTTAGGACATACATTTTCAGTAGTCTGAAGGCTTTGTCCAGACCCTTCAGTTTCACTGTGCGTCTCGGCGTGGGCTACAGATGGTGAGGCTGCTGCCTGAGGGAATGTAGTAGGACTCTGAGTGAGAATGGTTCTGGGTTCTATGGATGCCTAGGATTCATCCTTCTTAATGATTTCATCTATATATGTTGTTATTCCAAGGACCACCGATCCCTTGGGTTTTGTGGATTTAAATGAGGGGTTTTGATCTATATTTTTCTTGATATTAATAAAACAAGGAAACCTATCCTACTAACCTCTACACAATTGCTGAGAAGCGGGCTGGAGAGAAAGCTTTGTTCTTGATGGTACGCAGGTTCTTACCTCTCATTTTCAATACCAAATTATTTCACAGCAAAAGGAAAAATAAATAAGGGACATCACTCTTAAACACTCTCCTTGGTAATGACACAAAAATGTTGGGTCATAAAGGTGACTGTTTAAAGAGAACCTCAATTCTCTTCATTAATTATCAACCCAGGGCAAGTCTTGTTATTTCAAGAGTGTAAGCATAATATATGCAAGTGACATCGGAGATTGCCTACTCTAAATTGTCATAAGGAAAAATTTATAATTCTCGAAGTTCAATCAAATCAACTTGGAAGTGAATTATGAAATGGTTCTGACTCTTCATGGGAGATAACAATAAGTTTGCCTTCACTCCCCCTAATACCATCAAAAATATTGTAGACTCCGCTAAGGACCCTATAAACCCTAAACTACAAAAGGTGTTTACATCATACCATGCTCCTGTGGAAAAGAATACATTGGTGAAACTCGTAGATACCTTAACATTAGACTTAAAGAGCATGTTGCCGACATATCTAGGAACATAATTGAAAAATCAGCCTTTGCAGAACATGCTTTCTCATCCTCACATTACATACGAATGGAGGATGCTAAAATTATCTCCAAAGAAGAAGATTACCTAAACATAAAAATCAAAGAGGCCATAGAAATTGAAAAAAGGCAAAATAACATGTACCATGATGATGGCCTTAACATCAGCAATACTTGGAAACCCTTAATATATCATACCTCTCATGAAAATTCTAAAAACAATAAATCTTTAAAGGAATAATTTTTCGCAAACTTTCTCTTAATTTTATAACCTACCCTATAATATTACCTCTCTAAATTATTAATCTCAAAAAATTTTAATACAATAATTCTTAACAATATTATTAATATTTAAGAAAACATAAATAAATAAATAAATAAAATTAAAATAAAATAAATAATTAATAAATAAATTAATAAATTAATAAAATTAATAAACTAAAATTACATTAATTTCTTTTCCAACCGATCTTTTTAATACAAATAAAAAATATAAAAAAATATCCTCAATAATTATTATTTATATTATGATTCTTTTGCCCTAATCCTCACAAATATTTCAAAGAATATTGGGCGTACCCCTGAAGATGGACTCACTTATGAAGTCCAAAACGTTGGGTTATTAAAAATACTTGGAACATTTTATTCCTCTATTTTGAAAACTAATTCACTTGTATGGATTATCATTTTAAAGAGAAGTGAAGTATGCATGCCACCTGGGCATTCAAATGAGTTAAGGGTGAGTTCACGAGGACATGGAGGTGATTCCAAGGAAAAATACAATGATTTAACGGAGTGGGACAAACATTGAGTTGATCATAAGTTTTTCATGCCTCTCTTTGTATTTTCTTTGACATTTCTCAAGATGTTCTTGAACTTGTTGATGTATAATTTGAATTTTCTCAATGAACTTTCAAGCCTTGTCAATATCACTATGGCCATCAATTGAAAAATCCCTCCCCTTCAATATGTGCCTCTTTCTCAACATCCTGAGTCTCTTTCCCTTCCAAGGGTGCCTTATCTCCCTCTCCCATGGTTTTCTTCTTTGTTTGTGGCACTAATGGAGTTTCCTGTAGCACAGATAGAGTTTCCTGTAGAAAACTCTGTTTTATTTGTAGCAAACCCTGCTTTGATTGCCTCTTGAGAATCTGTGGTGGTTGGTACATGTTTAAGGGATTCTAGCCTTGAAGAATGTACCCTTCTATAGGTCACAGGTGTCCTCTCAGGTGAGGTGACCTATTAAAATTTCCCTTCTTCTAAGCTTATCTCCACTTCCTTTTTGGGTGACTTCTCAATTGTTATAGGGATTTTGGTTATAGTATGTGGCTTCCCTTGCTTTACCATGGCACACTTTCTAGTTCTAAAGTACATGGGGATTTGTATTTTTCTTTTGGCCTTCAGTGGTGCGTTTAAAATGGCTAAGGTAGTAGCCACTTCTTTCTCTGATATTTATGGTGAAATGTTGGTCTAATGGAGAGAGGAATCAGTGCCCAACATAGTGTACAATGTCTCTTCCTCCCCTGTCTCATATTCCTTCTTCTCTTCTACTTCTTCCTCCTCTTTTTCATATTACTCTTTATCTTCTTCTTTCACTTCCTATGTTTCTAGGGTTTCTATGTTTTCTGCTTTAGTTTGCATATCTTCTTCTTCTTCATACTCTCTTTCTATCTCTTCAGTCTCCACTCCTTCTTCCATTCCTATCCCTCCAAGACTAGAGGCACATTTTTTTCCAGTTTGTGTACCGATGAATGATCCCGTATCTATATCTATGAAAGTGAACCAAGATATAGGGGTGTTCAATCTATTCAGAGCATATCGTATGATAAGCTTGATGAAGCCATGGTGAGCTAAGTGTTGGTACTTTCTCCCCCTCACCTTTTGGCTCATGTCCCTAATTTAATGTAGGAGGAAGTAGGGATTGTTCAATATTTGTTATATAGGGATATCTCCTTGGAGCCTAAGATCATTCATCAATCTGAAGTGGTATCCATAAAACACACTGATTCTTCCCTCACAAGAAATGTATTTCATTATCTGAAATGATACTTCATCCCAAGGGTATGGAAGGCTTCCTATTCTCACTCCATTTTTGTACTCAATGAATTCTTAATTTGATAGACAGGAGCTCTTTTTGGATGTAGTGATATGCACCCTATCTTCTCTATTCCACTTTACTACCAGAGGCAAAGTGGTCAATCTACTAATCAATTCAAGTGTAATGGTGATGGCTAGACCTTTGACCATAGTGGTGGCCCTATCATCTACCTGTGCATGCAGCACCATTGCAAATTCTTGAGCCACCTCATCATCAAAGCCCTTAAGGAGTTCGAATAATCCTTGCCACTTATGATTCCTAAAAATTTCCACCACCTCAGGGTGTAATCTAATCCTATTGATATTTGCGGGTTCCCTTCTATTAAAACCTCCCATTTTATGGTTATGTTAATACGGTGGCTAAATGGTTTTGTATGAGAATATTGGTGATGTGTGGCCTTAGAGGTTATATTTTTACATAAACTCAGACTACCATGATCTGATTTTGTCAATCAGCCTCTTAAATTCTAAATTAATGATGTGTCTGTATATAAATATTCATGGAACAAATTCACAATTTTGGTGAGTTTACATACACTTACCTCTGGCCTTTGGTGTTTCCTGTGTGGGAGATGGTGGTTTTAGGTGCAAATACTACATGTGAGTGCCTCTCATTTCAATTCTAGGAATTTTTCAACATTCTCTAAACTTTCCTCGAGCATCAGTAGTTTCCTATAGCATGGGGTTTACATGCAAACTTAGGCTTTGGTGCAGATTTCTTCGATGGATCTTGTTACCCTCCTCTAATTTCTCTCGAAATTCTCAATGAATGAGGAGAATGATCCAAAAATTCCCTTTATGGCAACTCAAACGGATTTGGAGCGGAGTGGTGACTTGGACTTCAACACAGGTTTTCCTCTTTTGTATCATTTGTCCCACTCCACTAAATCATTGTCTTTTCCCTCAGAATCATTTCCATGTTCTCATCAACTCACCCTTAACTGATTTTAATGCCCAGGTGGCATGCATACTTCACTTCTCTTTAAAAAGAGAATCCATATAGGTAAATTAGTTTTCAAAATAGAGGAATAACATGTTCCAAGTATTTTTAATAACCCAAAATTTCGGACTTCATAAGTGAGTCCATCTTCAGGGGTAAATGACCAATATTCTTTGAAATATTTGTGAGGATTAGGGCAAAAAATCAAAATATAAATAGTAATTATTGAGGAAATTTTTTTATAATTTTTATTTTTATTAAGAAGGTCGGTTGGAAAAGAAATTAATGTAATTTTAATTTATTAATGTCTTCTATTTATCTAATTATTTATTTATTTTTATATATACATATATATATTTTTTTTTAATTTTTATTTATTTATTTATTCGTTTATTTATTTTATTTATTTATTTGATTATTTTTCTATTTATTTTTTATTTTAATATTAATAATATTGTTAAGAATTATTGTATTAAATTTTTTTGAAATTAATAATTTAGAGAGGTAATATTATAGGGTAGGTTATAAAATTAAGAGAAATTTTGAGACAAATTATACCTTTAAAGATTTATTATTTTTAGAATTGTCATGAGAGGTATGATATATTAAGGGTTTCCAAGTATTGCTGATGTTAAGGCCATCATTACGGTTCATGTTATTTTTCCTTTTTTCGATTTATATGGCCTCTTTGATTTTTCTTTTTAGGTAATGTTCTTCTTTGGATATAAGTTTAGCATCCTCCATTCGTATGTAATGTGAGGATGAGAAATCATGTTTTTCCAAGATTGATTTTTCATTTATGTTCCTATATATGTCGGCAACATGCTCTTTAAGTCTAATGTTAAGGGATCTACCAGTTTCACCAATGTATTCTTTACCAGAAGAACACGGTATGATGTAAAAACCTTTTTTGTAGTCTAGGTTTTATAGGGTCCTTAGCGGAGTCTACAATATTTCTGATGGTATTAGGGGGAGTGAAGGCAATATTAATGTTATTTTTGCTTAGGATTTTGGAAATTTTATCAGTTGTTCCTTTTATGTAAGAAGAAGAAGACTTCGCTAAGGACCCTATAAACCCTAGAAACATAGGAAGGGAAAGAATAAGAAAAAGAGGAATATGAAAAATAGGAGGAAGAAGCAGAATAGAAGAAGGAAGATGAGACAGGGGAGGAAGAGACATTGGACCATATGATAGGCACTGATACCTCTCCCCATCAGACCAAAATTTCACCATAAATATCAGAGAAAGAAGTGGTTTCTACCTTAGCCACTTTAAGCACACCACTAAAGGACAAAAGAAAAATACAAATTCCCATGTACTTTAGAACTAGAAAGTGTGCCATGGTAAAGCAAGGGAAGCCACATACTATAACCAAAAGCCCTATAAAAATTTAGGAGTCACCAAAAAGGAAGTCAAGATAAGCTTAGAATAAGGGAAAGTTTAAGATGTCACCTCACCCGAGAGGACACCTGTGACTTGTAGAAGGATACATTCTTCAAGGTCAGAATCCATTAATCATGTACTAACCCCCACAGATTATCAAGAGGAAAGAAAAGGAGGGTTTTATATAGGGAAAATGGAGTTTGCTAGAGGAAACTCTATCTGTGCTACAAATAGAGCAAAAAACCATGGGGGAGGGAGATAAGGCACCCTTGGAAGTGAAAGAGACCCAAGATGTTGAGAAAGAAGCACATATTGAAGGGTAGGATGCCAAAGGAAGGAAGAGAGGGAACATAAGTAGGATCATGCCTCCCTAAAATATGTCCCTAAATACATCTAAGAAATTTCACACCTTATCCCTCAGCCAAATATTAGTTCCTTCTATACATTTATTGAAGGATGAAGAATTATTCCTCAAAAGCCTGCAGGCCCTCTATTTTATTAGCTAGAGAAAGAAAGAGCACGCACATGTAGTTGGATGCAAATTGAAAGAAAAAAGGTATGCATGAAATCAGAATCATGGAAGAATATTTCTCTAAAATGGGGATGGATTTAGATGATGTCAGACTCAGAGACCTTGTTAAAGGAGCAGATTCAAGAAACACATGCAGAAAATGCAAGGTTACAAATCCAAGTCTAGCAAAAGGACAAACATATTGCAACCATGGAAGATTTATGCATGGAGGTAATCCAACGTAGATGTCATTCAAACTCCTATGTCATCTACCTAAAATAACAGTGGTTGCAATTTCATATTAAGACACTAGCATCTCATGGATCATTACCTTTTCAAAACTACAGGTAGTTTATTTAATTTTGCAAGCAGTCCAACATAGGAGACAAGGTCAAGTTGGAAGAATTTTATATGCACAATATTTTTTTGACTGATTTAAATATTTGAGACCCTAACCCTAAGTTGGGGGAAATGGAATTGATGGCCTTATCCTCTTGGATGGTCAATCAGAAGGAAAGGGAAGAGGAGGTAAAAAGGGTGATGAGAAGAGAAAATATAGAGCATATACACATAAAGTAAAAGCTACTTATCCCTAGGGGAGTCATTAACAATCACCTCATGATAGAGAATGATGCTAGCCTTGCAGATAAGTACCTCATCACCAAAGCACAAGCCATTGCACATTTTGATGACATTTCTATATTTTTTGGAGATGAATGTGTAATGGAAAGGTAAAGAAGATGGAATGGCCTCCCATTTAGTCTGAGGAACATGGAATATAATACCCCATAGATATTGAGAAATTCCTGAGAGAGGGCACCATTGTACAAGAGTGCTATGCAAACAATGAATATCCATTGGTTTCACTTGAAACATAGTCCACCTTTGTTGATGGGATTGCGTGAGAGAAAATACAAATTTGAGGAAGAAAAAGAATGCGAATATGATATTAAATGACTATATTAGTTTTGTTGTGCTAAGTGTTTTTTTTCAGTTTATAAACATGTGCATACTTGTCTCATTAGCTTGCTTAAGGATTAAGGATTTAAAACATGAATTCTAGATGATTTTATGAGAATTAGAAGCATTAAACAAGCTTAAATAACACTGAAAAACAGCGTAAAATGAAGGAATAAGTCACCACATGAAATTTACACAACATGCATGATGAAGTAGTTCACCCCTTGATCCAGGAGGATCTTGTTTAGTGCATATTGGCAGAGAGGTCTAGTCAGCTCCAGAAGACCGACGTCTAGTTCAGTTTTCATATCGTCAGTTTCGCCAGTGAAAAGGTCCTTTATTTGTTATGGTCATCATATGTTTCAAATCTGTGTTGAGAAGGTGTAAAAGGGGTTCTAAACTACCTATGGTGAAATACCTTATAAATGTAAATCTAAAGCCCTGAACATCCAAATCCTATATAAAACCTAATTCTAAATCTAAAAACCTAAGCACAAACTTATTTGATGAGTTAAACACTTTACAAACCTTATTATAGAAAAAAACCTAAGAGATAAGGTTTGAAAACACATAATCATCCGAAACCATATCCTTTAGGGTGGTTAAAGGAATAGACTCAGATTATTGTTACAAAACAGTGTCGATTAAAATTTTCCATCACAGCTAATTACATTGATGAAGTGGATTAGATGTGATATCATTAGAAATATGTGGAATAGTTCTAGGGAGTCCTTATCTCTATGATTATGATGCAGTATTTCATAGGAAAGAACGTAAGTATCATCTCAAGAAAGATGGGATTGAATATATTGTTTGAGCACATAGAATCAAAAATCACCTGGATTTAGTTAATGATAATAAGATGAAGCACTTAATAAGTTCAAGTAAGAGATACATACTCATGCCGGTAAAAGAGAAACATAAGGATCTTAATGATGCTTGTTCAGGTTTTGAATTTCAGTATGAAGGTAATTTTGTTAAAAAGTTATATTCATTTCAATATCTAGTTAAAGAACCAAAACATCTACTTCATAAAACGAAAATAAAACATGAGATGCAGTTGATGTCTATTGCCCCTCTTTTGAATATTGGAATATATCACAATTCATTTATAGAGCATGAAAAAATAAAGCAACAAAGTCCAAGGATGGTTGGAAAATAATCCATGCGACCTAGTTCATCTCCATGCGGTTCACCCATAATTTTGGTTCCTAAGAAAAATGGGACATGGGGAATGTGTGTCAATTTTAAATTTTTTGATTCATTTAAGCAGAAAAATTTCACAGCATTATTAGACCATTAAAAACCATTTGAAGTTAAAACATATGCTAGTGGTTATGCAATGGAAATAGTGATTCACATAGATCATCAACAGCTTCAATACGTTCAATCATAGACTAAGTTAAAACAATCTCACCACTACATATGGATGAGATTTATTCAGAAAATTCACTTATTAATTAAGGACAAGAAATGTGTAACAAGTAAATCGATATGATTTCTAGATTGTCTTTGAATACTTCATTAGTACTACAGAATAATTCACTGAAACATGAAAGTTATGTAGAACAATATAGTACTAATGATGATTTCGAATATATTTATGAATCACTAACTCATGATACTCAGATAGAAGAAACCAATTATCATATTCATGACAGATTGTTATATCATCTGGGTAAGTTGTGCATACCATAGACAGAAACGGCGCAGGTTATTTGAGAAGCTCATCCTTCTCGGATTGCAGCACATTTTGGCATAAGAAAGACTATGGCACAAAGTCAAAGGTATTGTTACTGGCCTCATATGTATCAAAATTTTTTGAAGTACATTAAAGGATGTGTGTTGTGTTCGACAAGCAAGCCAAGCAATCGAAAGTTGGTTTGTACATGCCACTTCCAGTTCTTCTGCAACCATGGGATAGTATGGATTTCGTTGAAGGAAAAACATAAATGGTGAATAGGACCATGATACATATTCTTCAAGGTTATTGCAGTAAAAATCCTAAGTTGTGGGATGAATCTTTACCTTATGTGCATCAAGCTTACAATCAATCCTTACATTCTTATCTAACTTCAACATGACAAGAATTGAGTCAAGGCAAGTACAAATTGCGCCATGACAACCATCAAGTCGGTCAACATTTTCAGGTCAGAAATCAGGTATGGTTGTATAGCAGCAAAGTTAGGTTGAAAAGAGAAGGTAAGAAACTGAAATCTATCAAGTATGATCCTTTCAGGATTATTGAGAATATTGGAAATAATGCAATCCGATTAGATTTACCACCTTACATGCATATTTACTCAGTTGCGAATGTTGAAAATTTAAAGATGTATGAACCTCCAATGATTGTTGATCTCGAGGATGATACACAGATCCCTTCTATTGATGATTTATCACCTGAGTACATGAGAGAGTTGTAGGAAGATACCATATTGGACAAAAGAGTTTGTACTTCCATATGAGGATATGTGGAATATCTTTGAGTGGGACTCAAGGGCATGAATTTGAGTAAGGAAAAATGGATAGAGATCAAAAAAGTGAAAGAGTTGTATCCTCACCTGATATCTGTTTAAAATCAAACTTTTGTGGTCCAAAAGTTTTCAAGTGGAGAGGATTGATCTTGGAGGATCTTGTTCAGTACATATTGGTAGAGAGGTCCAGTCAGCTCTAGAAAAATTATGTTAAGTTCAGTCTTCATATTGTTAGTTTCTCTAGTGAAAAGGTCCTTCAGTTTTTATTGTCGTCATATGTTTCGAATTTGTGTTGAGAAGGTGTAAAAGGGGTTCTAAACTAGCTATGGTGAAATACCTTATAAATGTAAATCTAGAGCCCTAAACATTTAAATCCTATATAAAACCTAAATCTAAATCTAAAAACCTAAGCACAAACATATTTGATGAGTTAAACCCTTTAAAAACCTTATTATAAAACAAAACCTAAGAAATAAGGTTCAGGTCTATATAAAGAACTTTATATTACAATTTAAAACCTACCACAGTCTTAACCGCTAGCCTTAAAACGTGTCGGAGCTGCGTGTAAAGACATGTGAATGAATTTTTGTTTAGACCATGGTAGAGTCAAAGGTTTACAACTGTAAAGCCACATGGACTAAAACCATGACGGAGAATATAATGTGAAAATCTCTTAAAACTGTGGTAGATAAGGTCCTAACCATAACTACCGAGATCATGTGAACAGGTGTTACAGTTTGTGTAGCCAAAACTGTCGTAGATGACCAAAACTATCGGGATCATCCTTGATCACATGTCTCTGATAATCTATCCTCCGTGTGGTAATGTTGACCATTAGGGTTGGCATATATTATAAAGTTTAAATATGGGTTGTTGTACTAAATTAAGCGCTAAGGTCAAACAACCATCATCCTATGTATTAATTAAAGAGATTGAATTTGAGACTTCATCAGTTAATTTACTCAAACAATTGTTAAATGAGACATGCAGAGGTTTGAGATTATTTTATTTAAACCATGAAATCTTCTTCATGAGGGGCATTGAGAGAATTTGAGTTTAGTTTCATAAGGATAGAGGCAGTTTTGTTTTCAACATAGTTCCACCGTTCAGAGGCAGAATTGAGCACAGAGATAGACATTGGAAAGTTGAGAGAGAGAGATTTCTATTGTCAGTGACCAAAACTGCCTATGAGCATGATTATTCTGGTGTATTTTCTATGTAAATACTTCCTCGAGTCAATCCTAATAAAGCGGACGTCCACTTGAAAGCAGACCCGGCGATGTATATAATGTTCCAAAAATTAGCATGAAGCTAATTGGAACATTGATTTTGCTTATATCATCTAGGAGGTGAATACAATGGGTGAGGAGACGCGTGAGTAGGAATAAAATCCCTCATAGTGTGAAAGGGATCATTAGAGTAGCTATATTTTTCACCTTCTAGTGTGAAAAGGGGCAAATGCATGAGGACAAGGTCAAGTTTGACCAAGTCAATAGCACTGCCACAGAGGGTGTGGATCACTTCGGAAGACAAAAAAATTTGAATGGGAGTGGGAGTTAGACACCTTCTTGCAGTAGCACCAAATCCCTGAAGATGAAGCCAACAAAGTTGTAGCGCTGTATTTGAGAGGTAAGGCCTATGCCTAGTGGATCTTTGAATCCTTTTATTTAAGAAATGTAAACACTACATCTTATGCAAGTTTCACTAAGGCATAAGTGAAAATATTTGATAGGAAGGTTAAGGAGAAATATATGGTAGACCTAAACAAGGATAATCAAACAAAAACCTTGCATGGAAACTAAAAACCACTTCATGAAGCCATGGAGGAGGCTGAAAACTTGCACCATACCTTGCTGGAAGAAAGACTTTCATCTCACATATTTGAGCAAGAGAGCATGGAGATCTCCTTTTAAAAGAGGGATCCAATCATTGGGAGGTTTTCCATACATGCTTCAGAGGCTGAGCGCAACAACGTTGTCCCATATATAGATTATCTAGTGCCTCATGCAGAGGAAGGAGGAGCTCTTGCTCCAAATAGAGGGATTCTTGCATATTTGCAAGGAATTTCCTAGGATCTCATGTGTGGAGATAAAGGCACAAATCATGTTCTACATGTGACATTGATGAGGAGGTGTGGAACCATGGAGACACAAGGAGGAGGTAGGGAGGATAACCAACATCATGGGATGAGGAGTACACACCCCTATCCACCTCAAGAGGTTGATGCACCTAAGAGGAAGACTAGATTTCGCAGTAAGAGCATGGACGGATTTGTCCATTCATATATGCAATCATCTCTTGATGATGATGTCTCATTGCATGGAGACATTTCACTGAGGATACCATTGGATCAACATAGGAGGATGGATGTTTCACCAGTTGAGGCACCACTCACTGATTTTAGAGGAGTGGGGACCTTGGGAGAGCTTGATATAGTGCTAGGAGTCTTGGGTAGGCTCAAGGAGGAGAGACATGAATCTTTGGAAGAGTCAGCACATCCATCTCTTCTCTTTTTGAGGATGAGAGGAGACTCATCTATGAGCTACTCCCTTTTCATGAGAAAAACATATGGTAAGGGTGTTGATTTTTTACATAATGATTTATATAATGTATGTATATATCCCTTAACCATATATGTGCAGGATGTTGCTCCAAGGAGGAGCATTATTTATTTTAGGCTTCATGGTATACTTGCGGCCATAAGCATGATTGATGGTCATTCCCTAGGAGGACTTGGGGAGGAGGTGTATTATGGAGGACATGCTCACTCTACACCATAATTCATCCATACTTATGAGGAGATTAGGGCAGCAAGCAAGTGGTTAAAAAGCCACACATTTTATTAGTCTCTATTGCATTTTAGAGTCAAGCTACGTTGGTTACACTTGAGGGAACATTTTCCTTCTCACTTATTACATATGGCAGCAATCATGATTCTCATTTTTTCTCCCTATGTTTCTATTATTTCTGTCTTTATGAGGAGCATGCTTGGGAGAGAGACACATTGGAAGGATGTGTCCTTTGGGAGAGAAGATCTCCATATTTTTTGTAGTACATGTTATAAAGGGAGCATGGGAGACAATATGTCCACCACAACAACACAATTGTATCTTTTTGAGGGGGGCCATAGGAATGAATGGACTCCATATGATCGTGACTTCCAACTCATCATATATGGAATGGTTTCGGCCAGCGTGATTTGCAGCGTTGGAGGAGAGATATTTGGAGATCTAGTCCTCATATTGTCACTTGAGGGAAACATTATTGTAGCCCAAGATCAGCCAACAATCTACACTTATCATAAGTTGAGAGATGGACAGCATGGGGTAGGCTACCTTGTCTACCATATTTAGATTTTTAGCCCACCTACTTTGCATGAGACAAAGGTGGAGGAAAATTTTCAGGAGTTGGCTAGTTGGGGGGTGACTCATTTTGCGTGGTTAATAGCTTGGGGATGGAGGATCAATATGGGGGAGAGAGTTCCCATTAGATTTCAGATCCCATTCCTCAAAGGGATCTCTAGACATCACTTCGTTATCTTCTCGAATATTTCACCTTTACATGATGATAGCTTGATAGCTGACTTGCATGCTAAGGAGGAGAAATGTGGAGATTTGATTGATGAGATAACATATTTTTACTTGGAGGATTTCATCATCCATGGATGCTACATGGAGGGGATGAGAAATAACTTATTTTTATCCTTGCACTTTCTTGAGGACAAGCAATATTTGAGAGGGGAGGACTGTAATGTTCCCAAAATTAGCATGAAGCTAATTGGAACATTGATTTTTCTTATATCATCTAGGAGGTGAATAAAATGGGTGAAGAGACCCATGTGTAGGAATAAAATCCCTCGTAGTGCGAAAGGGATCATTAGAGTATCTATATTTTGCACCTTCTAGTGTGAAATGGGGCAAATGCATGAGGACAAGGTCAAGTTTGACCAAGTCAACAACACAACCAAAGAGGGTGTGGATCACTTGGGAAGACAGCCCAGTTTGAATGGGAGGAAGATCACTTGGTGAAGGAAACCCTAATGTGTGGGTTCCAAGGCAAGAAGTCTTTCATTTGCATAAAAGGAGGAAGAGGCAGCCATAGAGAATTATGTTTGAGTATTTGATTTTGGTCTATATAGACTCTTTGCATTCTCAGGCTGTTTAGCAGAGTTGCAGTGGAATTCATTTTTAGGATTCCTCCTCCTTCTTGAGAGGCCTCTTGAAGGATTTCACTTCATTTCTCCACATCTAGGCTCAAATCCAAGCCACCTCCTTCAGATACAATGTTATTTCTGCTAAAGTAAAACGTTGTGTTGCAGGGTGTTGTAGTGGAGATCTCATAACACCATTCCTTGGCTTGTTTTTTAGAGGAGGGAGTTTATATTCCTCTGGGAGGTTAGTGAGGAAGGTTTTAGATCTGATTTTCATATCTTGGCATCAAGCCAAGCATCTCCCATCTACTACAGTGCAGTCCCTCTCCTTGACTGCGTTATTTCAATGCGTAGATACAGTGGGGTTTTGCACCACTAGTTTAGAGGGTGAGATCTTCAGTGTTAGGATCAACCTTTCACTTGAGAGATCTATTGGAGGAGGTATATTTCATATTGTGCATCATATTCATCCATCTCCATCCATTTTCTCATTTGTAGCTGCTATTCAATCTTTGGGACTGCAACTCTGACATTTTTCCATTTTGTAGATTTCAGCCAATTCTTCTAAGGATTGTTGTATTAAGGTTCTCTGGGGTTGAGAGCTTCCTCCCCATCATTTCTTGAGCCATATATTGTAATATATTTCTATTATTATTCATCATTTTGTAGTGTCTCCAATAAATTGTGTCCTTTTATCCTGTAGAAATTCCTGTGTAGCAGTGTTCATCTATTTTAATGTACATGTCCCATTGAGGCTGCATTACCTTGCTTGAGTGTCTCTTTCTTCAAGGATTTTTATACATTTTTTGATGTATTATACATTTTATGGATATATGGATCTTAATGTACTTAATATCATAAAAATAATGTTGTTACTCCAATATTGTTCATGCATTGCTGCAGTCCCTTCATTAGGATCTTTTTCAAGACAACTAGGTGTGGGAGACTTGTTTAACCCACCTAGAGTGATTTGTTTTGAGCCTCCTCTTGGATTTCGGTATTAGATACATTTATCTAAGGGATCTAGGTATTGGTTTCAAATCCTGTTGCATAAATTTCTGGAAAATGCATTTTCCAGCCATGTATTTTTGACAGATCCCATTTGGCGATATTAACAATGTAGTCCACCACGGATGAACTCCGTAATCAACTGTTTGCTTCTTATTCTCTCTGTTTTATGATTTATTTTAATCATTTATTTTCTGATGGTTTATGTCGTATTTCAATTTAAATATCTCTTCAGTTAACAATCAATATTAATGACAAACTAATCAAAACTACCTCAGCATTTAATCGATCACTTTCAGATCACCCCTCCTGGGCTGCATCTATTGGTCCAACTCCCAACGGCATGCCCATCTTTCATTATGCTCAAAATTTTGCAAATACATGTAGTTACAGTGCTCTAATTGTTTCTTTCTCTGCACCAATGGTTCCAGAATGCTCCAATTAGTCAAAAATGACTCTTCGTTTCCTCAGAATGGACGAAAATTGAGTCTCCTACTCTTTTTCCCAGTTACACCTAAAAACGCTCCACCAAAAGTGGAGAACTCCATTTCACTGGAGTTAAAATAGTGAATACCACCACAAATAGTGCACTTACGAAGTTAACAGTTAGGTGGTGCCCACATGCACAACCCTAGACTGCTATATATGCCAACGGTTAGGCGTAAATCACATTGAAACTGTAGTTTTAAACTTGAACCACAGGTTAGTTTGTTATTGGTTAGCATTGACCATTGCATAACAGCGCGGAGACTTAACACTTTAAACATGGCATCTAATAAGCATTGAACATCGGTGGGTTTGCATAAATTTCGATGGTTATGTTTTATGTTGGGATTTGTTTAATGCCATGTGACCACCATGTGGGGACCGTTGGCGAGTTGGAATTACCGGCGGTCCCCAACCCCCACATGTCAACACATTAAACCTTAACATAAAGTTGTGACCTATAAGGTTAAGAAACAACATGTAGAGCGATTGGAAACTTGCTCGCGTGCCCAGAGGGAAGTTTCGGGGTCGAGCCCTGTGGACCTTAGCCAAAATTTTATAATTTCATTCTAGGGACATGTGGCGGCATCAGGGCTGGCCACCTGACACCCTATGATTGTCCCTCCAAAAACGTACAAGCTCATTCAACAAATAACACCTTGACACATGTCAACCCATGATTGGCCCATTGAAAAGGAATATTCTGTGAATATTCTTTTTTTTTTTTAAGTACCTCCACCCTGCTAACTGTGCATCCTAGTCAACCCAGGTCAAACTTTTTCAAAATTTACCTGTTTGTAAATTCGATCAGAACGCGATATCTCCCTCATAGGACATCAGTTTTTTGAACTGGTCATGGTGCCGAAATCAAGAAGACAAGATCTACACAACCATCCTGGTTTCAAAGAAATACTATAAATTTTAATTTTGAGAAAAATTTATGAACTGTTGATCACTCCTTCCCATTGGGAAGCTTTTGGACCGCAAAAGACTTGATAACTTGTTTAGTAGATGAGGGTACAACTCCCTCAACTTTCCAACCTCCATCCATCTTGCCTTGCTTTGTTTAGAGCCTTTGAGCCCAACTCGAAGGTAGTCAACACTTCCCCTCTTGGATTCTCTTTTCCTCCTATCAAGAATTATATCTTCTTTTATCTCATCCAGAAATTCTAGCGAGAAATATTCAATAGAAGGTAGTTGAACATCACTTCCTTGATCATCGATCAAAGGTAGCTCATACAAATGTAAGTTTTCAACATTAACAACTGGATACATTTGCATATAAGAAGGAAAGTCAAGTTGAAATTCATTATTAGCAACTTGCTTTATGATATTGAATGGACCATAACATAGGGGTTTGATATTTTTACCTTCTCCTTGCATCCTTTCTTTGCTATTGTGCAACCGTATCTAATCTCCCTCTTGAAACTTATGATTAACTCGATTTTTTCATGCCTCTCATTGTATTTTATTTGAATTTTCTTAAGATGTTCTTGAACTTGTTGATGTATAATCTGAATTTTCTCAATGAACTTTCGAGCCTTGTCAATATCACTATGGCCATCAATTGCAAAGTCTTTCCCAAAGATGAAGTCTAATGGCAATTTTGGAAAATACCCAAAGCATACTTCAAAAGATGTGGTTTGTGTAGAAGAGTGCTTTTCTTGATTGTAAGTGTGTTGAATGTAATGCAGTTTTTCATCCCACAACTTAGGTTGTTTGCTGCAATATCCTCTGAATATATTCACAACAGTTCTATTCACCACCTTGGTTTGTCCATCTGTTTGGGGATGAAAATTAATACTCTTTTTCAACTTTGTGTCCATCGTTCTCCATAGATTTGACCAAAAATTACCAATGAACCTGGAATCCCTCTCACTAACAATAGAAGTTGCAAATCCAAAATGAACCTAAACATGTTGAAAATAAAGTTCAACAATTTGTTCTATAGTAATGGTTTTCTTACATGGCATAATTATACACATTTTACTGAATCTATCCACAACTACATAAATATAATCATGTTGTTTTCTTGACATAGGTAGACCTCCAAAAAATTCCATGGAGACACTCTCCCATGGCCTTGATGGTACCGGTAGTGGCATTTACAACTCAAGCTTCCTATTACTAGGCTTAGTTGTTGCACACATAGAACAACCTCTTATAAAACATGAAACACTATCTATCATGTGAGGCCAATAGCAATACCTATGTAGATGCGTCACTGTTTTGCTTACCCCAAACTGTCCAACAATAAGAGATGAATGAGCTTATCTCATGACACTTAGCCTCTCTCCTTGTGGTATACACATCTTTCCCAAATGAAACAAAAAATTGTTATGCATGTGATAATATTTTTCTTCATCTCGATTCCCTTCACTCAAACTAGCATACACATCTTGAAAATCAATTTCATGTGTATATTGTTCTATGTAACTCTTATGTACAACAAAATAATTTCTGAGTAAAGTAGAAGCACTAATTATTTGTCTTGAAAGCATATCCGAAAATTCATTGAATATACCTTTGTTGTACCTTATAACCAAGTGAAACTGTTGAAGAAATCCCATCCACCTGAAATATCTTGATTGCTGCAATTTTGTTTGTGACTGCAAGTACTGTAATGGTTGGTGATCAGTATGTACAATAGTCTCTTTGGCCATCAAGTAGTGTTTCCACTTCTTGACACTTTGTACCAACACATATAGTTCTTTATCATATTTAGGATAATTAGTCACAACACCGTTAAAAGTTTCGTAATGGAAAGCGATAGGCTTACCATGCTGCAAAAGAATTGGGCCGATCGCATAATCACTGACATTGGTTTGAATCTTGGATGGATGTCTCAATTTTGGTAATGAAAGGACAGGAGATGAGCTGATCTTGCCTTTCAAAGCTTCGAAAGCTTGTTGTTTTTTGCCTCCCCATTGGAAGCCTTTCTTCACAATTTTCATTGCATGCATATGAGTTGTGATGGAAGAAAAGTTAGCAATAAACTTTCTCCAATATTGAGCTCCACCAAAGAAACTTCCTACCTCGTTTACTATTTTGGGTGTGGGCCAATTCATAATGGCTTCCACTTTAGAAGGATCAATTCTCAATTCTCCTCCTCCTACAATATGTCCCAAATAGACCAAAGAAGTCTTTCCAAACTCACACTTTGACATCTTAAGAAATAATTTCTATTTCTTAAAAATATCAAGCACTCTATTCACATGCAAGACATGATCTTCTCTTGTTTTGCTGAAAATAAATATTTCATCTAAGTACACAATCACAAAATCATCAAGGAATGCATGCAAAACACTATCCATAACATGCATTTCACAAACCAAATGGCATAACTAGCCACTCAAAGAGTCCTTGTTTGGTTTTGAATGCAGTTTTGCATATATCACTTTATCCAATTATTATTTGATGATATCCACTTTGTAAATATAACTTAGTGAAAAAAATTTCTTCTTTCAGTTGATCAAGAAAATCATCTATTCTTGGGAGTGGGTAACAATTTTTTACCATTATCCTGTTCAAATCTTGAAAATCTACACACATGCGCCAAGTCTCATATTTGTTTGATATCAAGACTATGGGTGAACCGCATGGCAAGGTGCTTGGCCTTATGATTCATTTGTCCAACATCTCCTTTATTTGCCTCTTTATTTCATCATTCTCCATTTTCGACATCCAATACATACTGATGTTTGGAAGAGGACAATCTTGTTGCAACTGAATCTCATGTTGAATCTCTCTTTCTGGAGGAAATCCTGTTGGCTCCTGAAACATCTCATGATGCACATTAACTACATACCTCAAATTATTCATGGTTAACATCAGCTTTAGGCTTAATCATAAGAAGAAAAAAATTCTTAATTGAATTTACCAGCCTTTTTACCTATCCAGCATTTACCATAGCAATGTTTGTCTTCTTGCGATGTCCTCTAACAATGAACTCCTTGGCATATTTGAATAAATGATATTTTTTCTCATGGCGATAGAAGATCTCTTTCCTGTCATACAAGTAAGGAGTCCCCAACACAATACCTGTTATGTCATGTGAAACCACATCTAATTCATCTGTCAACAACATTTTCATTTATTGCAAACCGCAATATACATTTCTTTGAAACCTGTAAATTTGCATCCTTACAAATCCAACCTGAAGGATATGGTTTTGGATGTGGTATGGTCTAAATATTAAGTTTCTTGACCAAGTATTTAAACATTAAGTTTTCTTGTGACCCACTGTCAAACAGTGTGTCAATATTGGTATCCTTGGATATGACCCTCACATGAAACAGTTCTATTATTTCTTCTTCATTTGTAGTATGCGTGTGACAGTTTGATGTACTTGTGCTGGGTTTAGTTTCAATTTATTTACCCTTCATTTTATTCAATCCAATGGTTTTAATCTTAGATTCATCACCTGAATCATCTCCTAAATATTGTTGAGTTCTAGTAGAAATTTTTTATTTCCCTTTGTTATTGGGTTTCTTTTGCCTCATTTCAGGATGTAATTTCCAGCAATGAGTTTCATCATGGCCTTATTTTGAACAATGTTTACAAACCAATTTTTCTCTTCTTTCTTAACAGATGCATTTTTTTTTTTTTACCTTCTGAGGTCTTGTCTTTGGCTTTACCCTTAAAAGGTTTCTTCCTACCCTCTTCGGAAATGTTCTTCCTTCTAGCTTCTAGATGTGTGGCCTGAACACATACTTCATCTAGACTATTAGGGTTAAACATGAGAATAGTATGTTTTAGGTAGCTATGTAAGGCTCCTATGTACTTGAGAAAAGTATCTTGGCTCTGAAAATATACCCCTAATAAGATATATCTTCTCCTAAGTTCTTGGGTGTGTTCTTGCACATTTTTTCCCTTTAATTGCCTAAAGTTGTTCTAGTTCATTATGGCTTTCTGCATATGAGATAATGGATAAAATTGTTGTTTAATAGCAGTAATAAAATCTGACCATGATAGAATAATCTTACCATGTTTTTTGATCTCCTCCTTTGTCTTGGTTTCCCACCAAACAAGTGCTGCACCTTCCATTCTCAATGAAGCTAATTGAATTTTGGTATCATCATCTTGAAGGTTCTAGATTCTCAAATAGACCTCCAATTGCCTAATCCAATTATCAATATTTTCTGCATTGACTTCACCATTAAACAGTGGCAATTTAAACTTAACATAAAGTTTTAAGAAAGGACATTTACCAATGTTATTTGACTTGTGTCGCTGATGTACTAAAGAAGAAGTAGAGGATGATGATGATGAGGGTGAGGATGATGGCTCTCCATTTCCTCCATTTCCTCAATTTCCCTTCTTTGACTTATATTCATCATTGTGATCTCCTAAAGATCCTTGTCCTTCCTTATGGAGTTTATGTCCTTCTCCTTCTAGTCTCTCATTCCTTTCTTGATAAACGATTCTAACCATCTTAGTCATGTGAAGAAATGCTTTCCTGAAAACTCTTTCTTCCTCCTTGGGATCAAATTCCTCATGGATTTCTTCTTCCCTATGAGACATTATTAATGAAGCTTCTTCTTATTTACGAGGTGAACTAGGTGGTGGAGATTGTGGAAATCTTTCTCTCATTTTATTTGACTCTTCTTGAGACCCTTCAACTTCGACCAATTTTCCTTCTTCTCTCTCGATCTTGAGGCTTGTAAGCATCTAAGACTTGCAAACAGTTAAACAATTATTTTCAAAAAACAACACCAGAGAATAAAACACTACCTGTGATACCAATTTTATCTGAAATTACTGTATTAGTTTTGTTGTGCTAAGTGTCTTTTCAGTTTATAAACATGTGCATACTTGTCTCATTAGTTTTCTTAAGGATTGAGGATTTAAACCATGAATTGTAGATGATTTTAGAAGAATTAGAAGCATAAACAACCATAAATAACAATGAAAATTAGCGTAAAATAGAGAAATAATTCACCACATGAAATTTACACAGTAGGCATGATGAAGTAGTTCACCCCTCCTGGGCTACATATGTTGGTCCAACTCCCAATGGCATGCGCATCTTTCGTTATGCTCAAAAATTTTCAAGTACATGTAGTTACAATGCTTTAGTGGTTGTTTTATCTACAACAATGGATCCAGAATACTCCAATTACTCAAAAATGACCCTTCACTTCCTTAGAATGGGCGAAAATTGAGTCTCCTACTCTTTTTCCCAGTTACACATAGAAAAGCTCCACCAAAAGTGGAGAACTCCACTTAAATGGAGTTAAATAGTGAATACTACCACAAATAACACGCTTTGAAAGCTACCTCCATATTTAACTTCAAAATTTAATTTAACCATTGGGCGGTGGCCACATGCGCATCCCCAAACTTTTATATATATCTCGACAGTTAGGCAAGGATTGAGGATTCAAACCATGAATTGTAGATGATTTTAGAATTAGAAGAATAAAACAAGCTTAAATAACACTGAACAATAGTGTAAAATAGAGAAATAATTCACCACATGAACTTTACACAACAGACATGATGAAGCAGTTCACCCCTCCTGGGCTACATCTGCTGGTCCAACTCCCAATGGCATTCCCATCTCTCATTATGCTCAAAATTTTGCAAATACATGTAGCTACAATGATCTAATGGTTTTTTTCTCTGCACCAATGG
Source organism: Pinus albicaulis (assembly GCA_034641835.2). NCBI lineage: Eukaryota > Viridiplantae > Streptophyta > Pinopsida > Pinales > Pinaceae > Pinus > Pinus albicaulis. The sequence continues at coordinate 429,025,564 of CM076580.1, forward strand.
CTCTATAATGCTCAAATTAGTCAAAAAATACACTTCATTTCCTCATAATGGGCTAAAATTGAGTCTCCTACTCTTTTGTTAAGTTACACCTAGAAAAGCTCCACCAAAAGTGGAGAAATCCACTTAACTGGAGTTAAAATAGTGAATACCACCAAGAATACTGTGCTTCCAATCCTACCACTAAATTTAAATGCAGAATTTAAGTTAACGGTTGGGCGGTGGGGACATGTGCACCCCCAAACTGTTATATATGATGACTGTTAGGAAAGGATTGAGGATTTAAACCATGAATTGTAGATGATTTTATGAGAATTAGAAGCACAAAACAAGAATAAATAACAATGAATAGTAGTGTAAAATAGAGAAATAAGTCACCACATGAAATTTACACAGCAGGCATGATGAAGCAGTTCACCCCTCCTGGGCTACATCTGCTGGTCCAGCTCCCAACGACATGTCCATCTTTCATTATGCTCAAAATTTTGCAAATTCATGTAGTTACAAGGCTTTAATGGTTGCTTTACCTACACCAATGTATCCATAATGCTTCAATTAGTCAAAAATGACTCTTCATTTCCTCGGAATGGGGGAAAATTGAGTCTCGTAGTCTTTTTCCCAGTTACACCTAGAAAAGCTCCACCAAAAGTTGAGAACTCCACTTAACTGGACTTAAAAAAGTGAATATCGCCACAAATAGCACGCTTCCAAAGCTATTTCTGGATTTAAGCTTAGAATTTTCGTTAACAGTTGGGTGGAAGCCACATGCGCACCCCCAAATTATTCTATATCCTGATGGTTAGGCGTAAACTGCATTGCAACCGTAGTTTTAAACTTGAACTATGAGTTAGTTTGTTATTGGTTAGCATTGATCGCTGCATAACCGTACATAGACTTAACACTTTAAAAATGGCATGTGATAAGCATTGAACCCTAGTGGGTTTTAATAACTATCAATGGTTACATTTTGTGTTGGATTTTTTTAACGCCATGTGACCACCACACCCAACCCCCACACGTCAATAGATTAAACCTTAACATAAAGTTGCGACCTATAAGGTTAAGCAAAAACATGTAGAGTGATTGGAAACTTGGTCACATACCTAAAGGGAGGACATGGGGTCAAGTCCTATAGACTTCACCCAAAATTTTATAATGTCATTCTAGGGACACGTGGCGGCCTGAGGGCTGGCCATGTGGCACCCTGCGATTTTCCCTACAAAAACCTTCAAGATCATTCAGTAAATAGCACCTTGAGACATGTAGACCCATGATTGGCCTGGTGAAAAGGAATATTCCAAGAATATTCCATTTTTGCTAACTGTACCTCCATCTTGCTGACTATGCATCCTAGTCAACCCTGGTCAAACTGTTGCAAAATTTACGTGTTTGGCAATTCGATCAGAACATGATATTTCCCTCATACGACATCAGTTTTTCGAAACGTTCACGGTGTCGGAATCAGGAAGATGATATATATGCAACCATCTTGGTATAAACCTAATCTTGTAATTTAGAATTTTGAGCAATTTTATGAACTCCTGATCAGAAGAGGGAGAAAAGAATGCAAGATTCTACCATCGTGAGGGAACTGCTTCACTGCTACTTTGGGATGTCAAAGGGACCGCTAAGGCACTAAAAAAATGAATAAGGAGGACTAAGTTGCTCAGAGGATGAGTAACCATTTGGTAGGGGGGTGATGATGAGAACCATCATTACGTATCTCTTTAGGGGTTAATTGTCACCTTTCTAGCCGTATTAGTCTCTCTTTCTCACATTTAATTACATTATGGTCATATGTTGCTTAGTGTAGATGGTGATTAAGGCTCATCATACCTCAAATGCATAATATGGTTTAAATGCATGATAATCACAAAGATATGACACTTTTTTTAAAGAATGTGAAATCAAAGCTTAGAGTAGAAAGAAAGGAGAGATTATAGGGTGGTTGACCACCTCCTTAACTCATAAAGGCATCCAAAGGATCCTTGAGATTCCCTCCAACAACTAGAAATCAAATGGAGCCAAGCAAGTGGAAGACCAAGTGAACCAAAGCTCCACTTCTCTTGTAGTCAAAGGGGACAAATCACCTACTTTTTAGGGATCTGTTGGTAGCTACCATTTAGGTCAAATAGGTTAGAGTAAGAGCTCATTAGGATTTGAATTTAGAGATAGCTAGGAGACTCTTAGCTCTTGTAATAGATGTTTGTGACTTTCATGTCTATGTAATGAGATTGTTTCTGCAATAAAATGAGTATTTAGTTTATCCTTCACTGATTTAGTTTTAGAGACTTGAGATTGTGGGTTAGGTCCAAATCCATTGGCCTCAGTCTCTCTTGTGTGTTTATATTTACTTTCCATGCCATTATAGCTAGTTTATTTCATGTGTTGTAGTTATTTTTCTCACATTTCATTTTTTCATGTTTATTTTGTTTCCATTTCATGTTGTTGTAGTTAGGCTCGAATAGATCATGGTACAGTAGAATATAAAACTCCAAAGTTGTGTGTCAAATCCTCCCTCTCTCACCTCTTCAATTGGACCTTTAGGAGGGAAGATCTTCACCACATACCAAAAATTTCTTTCAGTTTATGATTTCTTGGAAAGGATAGATGTGTTCTCGTATTTATCATGAAAATGTTATGAATGTTGAGTTAGGTTTATAATTCTAATGCATAGGTAGGTTTTCTTATTAAATTCAACTTATATTTTCACCCATCTTCATCATACATTTTCAAATTTTAATTGCATGAACAAGTAGTTTTCTTGCAGGTTTGAGTAGAGTAGTAGAGGAGGACTCCACTAGCATTGCTAGCTTTAGTTTCCACCCTCCACCAGCCTACTTTCAACAAAATTGCCTTCAGCCCTATTTCTTTTTAGATCTTCACCACAACACTGAGAGCTACCATGGAGGTGAAAGATGGGCTTTGAAAAAGGTTCTAAGCTTGGTCAAAGGGTTGGTCACCATCCATAAATCTAAGTACACCTTCATCCCACCTTGCCTACCCCTTTCCTTATCATTTCTGGCCTCAAAATACCCTCTTCCTATTTCCCATAGTGTTTCAAGTCATCCTATAGCACTATAGGAAAACCTATAGTAGATCCTATAGAAGCACCAATTAGCCACTTATTTAGCCCAGAAACCATCTCTCACCCAACCTAGATCTGACACAACCTCCAAGAAACCTTCAAATTTGAATCCATGAGTCCAAGGCCCTCTTAAGAAACCTCAACACCTCCTTATTTTGCTACAAAATAGAGTATTTACAAGCATGGTTAGCTCATGAATAGGCGCATTGTTAAAACATAGTAGTCAAACATGAAGTAGTTATAGGTTAATTAGCCAACTGGACCAAAAATGTGTGCTTAGATTGGTTTCCCTTTCTGCAAGTTTAATTCATCAATTTAATTTATGAATGCCACTTAGTTTAACTCTATTTCTTGCTTTAAGCTAATTGTGGATTTCATTTCTTGAAAATATCTAGGTGTGTCCTTATGCTTTAGACTAGTATCTTTCTTGGCGATAGAGTAGTGGTATTGAGTTATTTACATTCTTAGGTTTCATTCAGAAGTGTGAAATAATTCATCCCGTAGAAGTATCCCTAGTAGTACCACCCCTTCGTAGGACTAAGAAGAGGATGGAATGAGTGGAATGCATTTGTTGTGTATATAGCATTTTCACCTCCAATTTTTTACGAACCCTAGGTTGATAAATTAAAGTAGAGTAGCCTCTCGGAGTTGCAAACTCTTGGTGCAATACAAAGCCTCACCAATAATGAAGGATGACTAGGCCTAGGCAAGCAAAAGGTTAAATATAGGACCAAAATTTCTTAGATCATAAGCCATATTCGAGTACGATCAGAGTGAGACAAGCAACAAAGTGCAATGGCTTCTCAGTGTAAGGAATAACATTGTATTGTTCCATGATATGGACTCTATGCAATATATAGATATTGGGGTTTTGAGAAGTTTCTTTCCCCAGATAAATCTTGTGTTGTGCGATTGATTGTCTCTTTATCTTACTTGTTATGTGATTGTGCGATCGTGTTTTGTTTCCACAAATTGTGGAATGATTTAGTATTTTCATTTAGTAAATTAAAAGATCAGATTAAATCATGTGGTTATATTTTATACAACATCGAATATTTTACTAAAAATAATTTTAGAAGTATTGTAAAACAATATTGTTCATAGAAAATCCTAAAGGTCATGTATAGTTCACTTCAACAATCCATTAGTCGAGAAACTCGGATTTGGAGTTATTCAATATAACAACTCTAGTGAAAAGTCCATGTGATAAAATTAAAAATAATAACCACAATTGATGGGTCACTATTTGCAAGTTTAATTGTGGCAAAAAAATCCTAGTGGGTGTTCATTTCGGTTATTTTGGCTAAGGAAATTGGCAAAAGAAAAGGTAAAGGATTTGGAAAGGAAAAATGGAATTTTTGGCACATTTATTTATGAAAATAATGGAAATGAGGATAAAAGCGAGATGAAAGGTCACAGGTTGAATGTGAGGAGGAAAATGAATGAAAATAATGGAAAATAAAGAAAATAGAGACCTCATCTATAAAAAAGTTTCTGAGGATCAATTGGTAACATTTTGTTAGTGCATTTTTGGATCTCTCTCATTACTCTCTCTCTCTCACCCTTGGAAACTTAGAGTTTCTTGGAGCATTTTGGTATTGGACCAAGCAAGATAATAAAGCTAGAAGAAGGAGGAAGAAAACAAGGAGGAGGAGGAATCAAGCAGCTACAATAGGATTCTTGGAAGGTATCGATTTTCATGTGTGTTTTCCCTGCTATGTCTCGCATGCATGGTATTGCATATGGTTCTTTTCTGTCTTGCCATGGGTTTTTGCCAGTTGTGACATTGTTTTCAACCTAGCCTTGCCATTTTCGAATATCCATGGTGTTGTGTAGTTTCCATGTATTATTTTAGCTCGATTACTAGATGGATTCAAATCTAAGTGGGGTGGATCTCCCAATTGATATAACACATGGCCTAGCAACCGCTGAACTAGACTGTGGTTTGCAGTAAATATGGATAGTGTGTTTCCTTGGTAGGCCTAGGAATCCTCGACCTTTGAATGACAGGATATACGATAAATCCTAGAGATGGTTTTCTATCCATCAGGACTAGGAATATAGGGTTTGGGATATATGGTAAATCCTTGAGAGTATGTCTTGATTTAGGGCCTAGTGACCCTTGATTGAGATTGTGGGTTGTGGTAAATCCTGAGAGACTAGGAAACATGAAAATTCCTAATGGTTTAGGTGGAGAGAATCTGATGATATCCATGCTTGTGTTGGCATAGTGATCGAGTGTATATCACGGTAAAGAATGGTTTATGATTGATGAGGGTGAGGTGGTTTAGCCTTAGGATGTCCTGGTTGGTTTTTTTGGTTCAAGTCCCACATTCATTCTTGGAATATGGCACGGGAGTGATTGGATGAACAAAGATTTTCCTCAGCCAATTTCAATTTGAGTAGAATGTGGTAGTCCCATCTCCAATTGACATTTACATACGTTAATGAAGATCCCATTCCTTTGGTATTTTGTATGAAAATGTACTAGTTTATGTATGGATTTTTTTTTATTTTTATCCATTGTATTTTTGTTGTTATTGTGTTAGTTATAAGCATGCATTTGATCAGTGATGATGTATGGCTGTATCCATGTTTTTACCTGTAAATGAATACACAGTGTATCTATGGTAAAATATATTGTATTGCATCTTATGATGTAAGGGAGCAAGGATTCTTAGTGATTTTCATAAAAGGATGAGAACCCTATGTTAATTATGTTGTTTACACTTGTATATGCAATGTTTGCAACCTATTTGACGAAATTTATGTGATGGATAGGGGGTGTCTAGATAATTTCCTGATGATTTGATTGCTTCCATAATTTTTTTCTAAAGTTATTCATCATCCCCTACAATTTCATGAAGATCTGGGCTGTGACCTGGTATCTCGGGCTAAAAAGGTGGCACAAACCATGGAGTTTTAGGTACAGAACTGACCAAATCGAGCCCTGGCCACTACCTTGCCTTGGAATTCCCACGACTATAGGATTTTAGCTGCTACCTTACCTTTCCATGCCTACGGGTAAGGCTCAAATTGGTCAAAAAGTTAGTCCCCCTCAGGGGATAGGGGCTTCGGAGGTTGGGTTACCTCCAAGGGATGTTGTTGATATTGTGTAAGGTGAGTTTGTCTTTTTTTTTTTCAGTTCCACTTACTTAAGGTCATATAGGAGGTTGAATGTCATATTAGTAGCCTCTCATCACATGTTTACCCTGGTTAGCAGGTTACTTGGGTAGATGTGGGAGGAGGGTGTTACAGAGTGGTATTTTAGCATGGTTGTACTCTCCTTGGGTGGTGTTTTGGTTTCTTTCTCTTTGTCTAATATCTGATACCACATAGTGTTATCAGAGCGAAGTTGTGCTCTCCTTGGGAGTTGTCTATTTTTCACTCTCTTTCATTGATGTCTAGTCCATATTCTCTTTGGCTGATATTCAATACCACTGAATGGTATCAGAGCATACTTGTACTCTCCTTCAGTGGTTTTTGGTTTATGTTCTCTTTTTTTGATATCTGATACCGCATAGTGGTATCAAAGCATCGTTCAACCCTCAGACTATATGGGCAGTGTGTTAATCATGCTTTTCTATTGTTTTCATATGTGTTTAGTATGCTTGTGGTTTATATGTTCTTGTAGCGTTCGTGTTGTGTTGTCGACATGTTGTCATGATTGTTTGACTGGTTATGTGTTGCTCATGCTTATTTATTGTTTGTGCATGCTTGCTTACATATTGCTACACATTGTACATGAATTTCTTGCTTATGATAGGGTTACATATTATTCATGCTTTGGTGTTATCTGTGTATGCTTACTTATGTGATGTCATATGTGGTATACGCATTGATTGTCATGACTGGTTGTATATGTCAAGTGGGTGCATATGGTCAAGTTCACAGTGGTTTGATCGAGTTTTTTATGCATAATATCATTGTATGCAATTAGGTCATCATGATGATATTGATGTGTTATTATGATAATGTGTTTGGTGAGATAGAGCAGGAGATGCATATCATTAAGGTGGCGTTGCAAAAATGGACTTTGGTGTAAGATCATATCGTCATAAAAGTTTGTATGATTGACATGCATGTATGTGACTCATGGTCGTTGTAAGAATTAGGGTTACTTATATGTTTGTCATTCTATTATTATTATGGTTACCTATGTGATAAATTCTAGTTGATCAATGTAGTCATATGAATTATTATTATGTGTATGCCTTTCATTCTATTGATTTTATTGTTAAATACATGATAGATGTTATTTAATTAGTGTGATCATATGAACATGCATTCGTTTTTCAAGCATGATTTTAACTTGATAACTATGCTATATTTTTTTGATGAATATGTTATATGCTAACTTGTACCTATCCTAATGATTATTTTATATGTTGTTGATAAGCATGTTATTTTTTAACTTATTGTTTTTCTATGTTAGTTGACTTGATGATTAGGGTTAAAATTGCTTGATATCTTGATGTTTTATGTATCATTCTAAATTGGATTGACCTAGGAAGCTCGCTAGGGTTATGACATCCAGGTATGATTAAAATTATTTGTGATGTTATGTCATAATAATATAGGTTGACAATGCATTTGTGATTGTTATGAATGAATGAAATATATGAGCTTATGATGTGAACATGTTAGTTAGTTACTATTATGGATATCATGACCTTATTTGTGATTGATTTGATATGTTGTGAAGTTATATCATGCTAATCTAGATTGATTTTGCAGACAAGATAGCCTCCCCTAAGATACATTAAGGTATGAGCTTGCTTATGTCATCTACTTATTGTTTCAATGTTTGATTATTTCATTTATTTAGTGTCCGAGTGTTTGGTTTCTATTATTTCATTTATCTATTGTATGAATGTTTGATTAATTTCATGATATGAATATATGCCTATAATACTAAATGAAGAAATTATCTTGTTTTGAGATGGTGATACTAACATGTTGAGATGATTGGTATGTACTTGAGTATAAGTAGATGATAGTTGTAGTATTATGATTTTGACTATTATTTGATTATGGCATGGTTGTTAGTCCTGGTAAAAGTTAATTTCAAATTGATAGATATGTTATCTTGATACTTAGAACATGCAACTAGTAGGTGTGTTCACTTAAATGTTAGCGTGTTTGGCACAACAAGGTAATATAACAGGTATATTGGTATATTTACTTGTGTGTTCATAGTTATGGAAGTATGATGCAGGGGATTGCATGGCAAGAGATTTGCATGAAATCTTGAAGAAGGCTAAGGTTGATATTTCCTTGGAAGCACTAAGGAACCATGGGGATTGATTCATGATGTTTGTTGTGAGTATTTTTCTTTTAGTCTCTTGTGGTTTGTTGCGCTTGATTTGTGGCTTTGTTTGTGTCTAGTGTATGGCCATACCACTTTGTTACGGTGTCATATTGCCTTATTTTTCATGGTATTATTCTTTCTTGTTCTTGTTCTTGATTTTTCTTTTTTTAGAGTCTTGGGAATTGGTTGGGGAAAGAGAAAAGCAATGGAGGTTAGGGAGAGCTATGTGGTACCCAACATGTCATGTAAGAATCAGATGAAACTCAGTGCATGAGTAAGTGCAACAGAAGGTAAAAATATTATGGCTAGTTGGATTAGTTGGGTCCATTATGGTAAATGGACGGTGACAGAATAATCACAAGAAAGTTAACATGAAATTAAAGTGAATCGATATGATGTGTTAGATGCCTTGGATAATTTTGGAACTATGGTTCTCAATGTTGTGCATGTTGTGCAAAATTGAGGATGTCCTCATAACCTTTACCTTATGATAAATGGTAATTATGATGTGATCATGATTATGCTAGTGTTTATATATGTATAAATGTATGTATGTATGTATTTCATATCTCAAGGTCATCATGGATCATGGTTGTTTGATGTTAAACTTATATATGTATATATTTGTGTATGTATGTCGTTGTATGACAAGACGATGATTGATTTATTTCAATGATTATACATGTATGTATGTATGCATGTATATATCTATGTCACTGTATGATAGGGCTATCAGGGAACATTCTCGTGGAGGAATGATTGCTCATGCAGGTGAATGTCATGAAGAGGTTCTTGGTCTTATGAGGAATCAAGTGGGAAGAGTAACTCTAACACGTCTATGAGGTTAGTATCATGTGGACATGAATTGATATTACATTCTTGTAATATGCATATGTTTATGTTATGGATAGGTAATTCCTAGGGGTACATCAGAGAAGTGAAACTAGCATGATCTATGACATGCTAGGATAAGCATGGATATTGGAAAGAAACTAGAAGCAAGGTTTCTTGTGTGGTCTATGGATGTGCAGCAGTATTGTTGTGTATATGTTGCACATGTTGTTAAGTGATTGTACCTATGGTTATGTGTACATGTAACATATGTAGTGTTGTGTACATATGATGTTTTATGCATGTTGTGCATATATATGGTGTGGTGTATATATTGCATATCCAGTGCTAGGTATAGATGGTGTTATGTACATGTTGGATATGTGGTTTTATGTACATACTGTATTGTGCACATGTCGGATATGTGGTGTTGTGTGCATAGGGTGTTGTGCGCATGTTGGATATGAGGTGCTATGTACATATGGTGTTATGTACATGTTGTATATGCAGTGTTATGTACATATGGTTTTGTGTGCATGACTTACATATGATTCTATGTCCAAGTGGTGTTTTGTGCATGACTGTACAAGTGGTGTTGTGTGCATGTTGTGCTATGTAAATATTGTACATGTGGTGTTGTGTGCAGGTGGTTCCATGTACATGTCATGCATGTGGTGTTGTGTACAAGTGATGTCGTGTACATGTCGTTTATGTGGTGTTGTGTACATGTATTATTGTGTACACATTGTATAGGCGGTGTGGTGTACATTTGGCATTATATACACGTTGTGTAGATGGTGTTGTGTACATGTGATGCTGTGCACACATTCTTCAGGTAGTGTCATGTAGAAATGGTACTTTGTACATGTTGTGCATATGGTACTGGTATACATGTGGTATTGTGTTCTTGTTGTACGAGTTCTGTTACTGGCATGCGGTACTATGTATGTGCATGGTATAGTTTTTGTATCATGAAATGTGTATTACTTGTGTTGCACTCTGTATATGTATATCTATTATGTTTTATTATACACTAGGTGTGGGTGTATGAATTGTATGTTGGTGCAGGCGTATGCATTGTCTTTTATTGTACACTGGGTGTAGGTGTATATGTCATATGTTGGTGTGGTTGTATGTATTGTGTGGTGTTGTATTCTTGTGTGGATATACGTGATGTACACTATGTGTATGTGTAGGTGGTTTAAGAAAAGGCATTCGATGTTTGTTGGGTGTGGGAATTGATCTAGTGTGTGGAAAGAAAGAACAAAGGAATAAGTAAGGACCAATGAAGGATTACTATCAATATTTTATTTCAGTTTTATTATGAATGTGATCTATAATTATAATGTATGATGGTTACATGTGATTTATGATTATGGTTTATGAAGATTGCATAAAACTCATGATTTTGACCTGTGATGGTTGTGTTTTGAGTTAACCAAATGTGATATGTTTATACATGATGATTTGATCAAACAACTGGTTTGACTTGTGTGACAGGAAGTGAACAATATTGCAATTGTACCTTATTGACAAGCCGCCAATGAGGTATGATTTGAATTTATTTCAATTTATTTTGAATCTAATGGAGATTGTGTGCTTGGTATAGGAAAGCATGAAATGCCCAGTTGGGTGGTTGAAATTGATTGCAAGAATTATCAGCAGCAACAAAAGGAATTGAAATAGGTAGCTGTAGATAAGGGAAGGTCAGGATGAATATTTTTTTTCATTAGCATTTCCAGATGGAATCAGACGCCCATTGGGAGTGTATTTTATAAATTTCACCAATGGATTCAATCTGATTATGCAATGTACTAAAACAAGATATTGAATCCTTCTACAATATTTGCATAATATAAAACACGATTACTCAATCGCATGCAAGTAGGAGAAATAAGTGAATAAATCGTAAAACACAAGATATTTCATGGGGAAATAAACTTCTCAAAACCACTCTATCTCCATTGTATAATAATCCAAGGAATCATGAAAAAATACAATGCATTCTTTCTCACAAGAATCTCATCCACTCTACCAATCATGTCACACTCATCTAGGAAAAATTGGACAAACACAGCCAGTTTCTTGCCCACCTTCAACCTTCCTTGTTCACATAATTCATAGGCAAATAAATCCATATTAAATAGGATATCCAACCTTCCTTGACTACCCAATCCATCATGGGCATCCTATGGCTTTATAACTACATCTGGCCAGTTTGCTAATAATACAACTGATATTTATCTTACCTTTAACCTTTATCTCAACGAGGTCTTCATCAGAATTGACATGCATGCAACTAATAATATTTAATCATCAGTTATCTATTATATCCATACTTGTGAATTAAATCTAATTTAATTCACTTGACCTCTCACTCACTCACCACTTAGTGAGAACTAGTTAAATTGATTTTAACTTTACTAATTTGAGTTAACTAATTACACTCACACCACACCAGTGTATTAACTGCAACCAGCCCCCCAAATTAATACAATCACTCTACATGCCTCACCTTTGACCCTAAAATAAAAATTCTTGAGCTGACTCAGTCTTTTTGACTTAGTTAACTGATACAAGATGTTATGAGATGAAATTACAATTTATTGTCTAATTTATTTAAGGGAAAAATAAATTAGACACACATTTTCTTGTTGGTTTTCAAAATGTGCCTTGAAACAATGATTTGGTAACTATTCACTAAGAGGACAAGTGGAATGAGATTGTGCATTGGACATTGGATGCAACTTTGGCTTTGACAGCAGATTCTAGACTTCCTGGGAAGGAAGTGGATCCTGTGATCCAAATTTATGCACGAACAAAACATAATACAAATATAACCATAAATACAAATATGCATCAGAAATATCACTTCATTTCATTAATATCAAAAAATTTAAATTTGTTTACAGACAGAATGGAAATAAACAAGCTAGGGCTCTGGTAGCTTATCTCTGAGAAGAGATGTGGTGGATACAAGCCTCTGAAATCTATGTTGCAATGAGGTTCGAAGGCCTATATATTATTGAGCAACAATGGAAAACCCTAAACATCCAAAAAAATAACACTAGACTATGGGCCTCATTGGGGTAAATTGGTACATCAATTTCCCAGTGTCATAAATTTGGTATAATATCTCCTTTTGATGCACATGATATATCATTAGAAATATCTATACGAGGAATATAGCTGCTGATAGTTAATATCAATTTTGGAAGACTCATTTTCTCGAGAGGTTTCATGGCCAAAGAACATTGTTTAGGGCCTCAACAGCTCCGAAAGTTCACGACCTGAAAAACTTCCAAAAATAGTAAATTGTGCTACAATTAAGGAAACTAAAAAAATAAAATAAATAGTGGTGGGGGTCCAAGTGGAATAGGCGGGTGGCCAAAAATATTCACTGGGATCATCCTAGTACTACTTTGAAGGTGGAAGTGTGAGCCTGCTGATTCCCTTGTTGCTCATACGGGCATCGTATCCTTTTATTTGTTGGTTGAGAAAATGTGCATATGTGTACATTATTGTAAATACCATAACGAGCTATGTTATAAAGCTCTAGTACACAATATGATTTTCATTATGGTTTTTTATTTTCAGTAGGTTATTCGTTGTAAATTCTACAACTAGCTGTGTTATTAAGATACATGGAGAATAATTTTTATTTTCAACGGTATTTCTATTTCGTAGATGTTGTTGGACACTAAGGATGGTGTTCCGCCAAGGGGGAGGGTTCTGTAACAACCCTAATGAAAATTCTATGTAATAAAGTTAAGAATAATAACCACAGTTGATGGGACACTTATTCCAAGCTGAATGGTGGGAAAAACATCCTAGTGGGTGTTGATTTTGGTTATTATGGCTAAGGAAATTGGAAAAGGAAAAGGAAAAGGCTTTCGAAATGAAAAATGGAATTTGTGGCACATTTACTTATGAAAAAAATGGAAATTAGGATAATAGGGAGATTAAAGGTCATAGGTTTCATGTGAGGAGGAAAATGAAGGAAAATAATGGAAAATGAAGAAAAAAGAGGCCTCATCTATAAAAAGGATTTTGAGGGTCAGTTCGTAACATTTTGTCAGTGCATTTTTGGTGGTCTCTCATTATTCTCTCTCTCTCTCTCTCGCTCTTGGACAATTAGAGTTTCTTGGAGAATTTTGGCATTGGACCAAGAAAGGAAAGAAAGCAAGAAGAGGGAGGAAGAAAGAAAGGAAGAGAAAGAATCAAGAAGCTACAATAAAATTATTGGAAGGTATCAATTTGGATGTGTGTTTTCATTGCTTGATATGGAATGCACAGTATTTCATGTAGTTATTTTCTTTCATGGCATGGTTTTTTGCCAGGTGTGATAGTGTTTTCAACCTAGCCTTTCCATTTCTAGATAGCCATGATGTTTTGGAGTTTCTATTTTTTGGTTTAGCTAGACTACCGAATGGATTCAAATCTGAGTGGGGTGGATCTCCGAATTGATATAACACATGGCCTAGTAACCTTCAACTAGACTATGGGTTGTAGTATAGCCAGATAGTGTGTAGCCTCCATAGGACGAGGAATCCTCAACCGCTGAATGACGAGATATACGCTAAATCATAGAGGTGATTTGGTCTCCATCAGGCCTAGAAATATTGGGTTTGGGATAAATGGTAAGGCCTGGAGAGTATGTCTTGGTTTAGGGCATACCGACCCTTGATTCAGACTGTGGGTTGTGGTAAAACATGAGAGACTAGAAGATAGGAAAATTCCTCACAGTTTAGTCAGAGAAAATCTGGTGATATCGATGCTTGTGTTGGCCTAGTGCTCAGGTGTAGATCATGGTAAAGCCTGGTTTATGATTGATGACGGTGAGGTGGTTTATATTCGAGATTCCTTGGTTTTTTTTTTTCGATTTGAGTCCCACATTCATGTTTGGAATATGGCAGGGGGGTGATTGGATTAAGAGACATTTCGGTCAACCAATATATGGTCGAGTAGAATGTGGTACTCCCATCTCTAGTTTGTTTTTACATACATTAATGAAGAGATAATTACTTTGGTATTTGGTATGCAAATGTACTGGTTTATGTATGGATTTTATTGTTGTTGTATCCATTGTATTTCTATTGTTATTGTGTCGGTTATAAGCATGTATTCGATCAGTGATGATGTATGGCTCTATCCATGTTTTTACCTGTACATGAATACATAATGTATCTATGGTCAAATAGATTTTATTGCATCTTATGATTTAAGGAAGAATGCTTCTTAGTGATTCTCAGATAATTATGAGACATGTATGTTTAATTCTATTGTTTACACCTATAGATGCAATGTTTGTGAAATGTTTGACAAAATTCTTGTCATGGATAGGAGGGGTCCAGATGAGTTCCTGATGATTTGATTGCTTCTGTTCCTTTTTCTTAATGTTATTCATCATACCCTATACTTTCATGAAGTTGTAGGAATTGACGTGGGTTGTAGGGATAAAAAGGTGGCATAAATCCTCGAGTTGCATGCACATAACTGACCAAACTGGCCCATAGAAGCTACCTTGCGTTGGCATGCTCGCAGCTATAGGATTTTATCCACTACCTTGCATTGGAATTCCAATGGATAAGGCTCAAATTGGTCAAAAATTCAGACCCCCTCCGGGGACAGAGGTTTGGGAGGTTGGGTTACTTCCTAGGGATGTTTTTGATGATGTGCAAGTTGTGTTTTTCTTTTTTTCATTGGTTCCACTTCCTTAAGGTCATCTAGGAGGTTGAATCTCATATTAGTAGCTTCTCTTCGCACGTTTACCCTGGTTTGATGATTACTTGGGTAGATGTGGGAGGAGGGTGTTACACTCAAATACTTCACTAGGAAAATGTTTATAAGTATCTCATCCTCAAGGGTAAAATGGGTGGTTCATTTAAAAAATGTCGGTACGTTATAAACAAGTTTAATGCATGTTATTTCTAATTATAAAGCTTATGGAAACTAGTGTTATAAAATATGAAATATTCCTTGGTATGCCTTGTAGTCATAAGGATTTTACATATTTCCTAATGACTTGTATACCAGTATGTTTAAAATCCACAAAGTTTATATGAGATAAAATACTAGAATGTGTCTTCTAGAATTTCCCCCTTATTCAGTTTACATGGGTTTTGGTTGAGCCTATATAAACAGTTTATTACATTATAATTTAATCATAACCGTAAACTAGAGTTGGATGAAGAAAGATCACAAATATATGATTCCTTTAAGGATGTTGTCATTCATTCATACATCCTAAATTTTTTTTATCTCAATAATTTTTATCACAAGAAATATGTTTACATAATATGAAACAAAAGGTTCTAATATTTTTCAACAAAAAAATAATTTTTTTTTCTTAAGATAGTCTAAAGTTACATGTGCACATGCCATGAGGCACTAAACCTCTTAGTAAAAAATATGGAACTGGAAAAAAAAAGATCTAAATAAACAAGTGAAATCCTTTTTTAGTAGGTTTCTTTCTGTTTTTTAATATGTATTTTGCAAGGATGTCTTGATATTCCCCCCCCTTCAGCTATTGTGGTCTCTAGTGTAATATGTCTTGTTGTTGATTTAGTCCTACGACAATGCTACAACCAGTGGGGCCGAGTATCAACTACAATAAGAAAGAAATATTAAATTCATATTTATAGTTATTATTATTACAAATGTTTTATTAATAAAAACAATAGTAGAGTCTTCTTTATTTTATTCGATAGTGGAGGGAAGCGAAATAATTTTGGATGTGGCCATATGTTCCTCCTCTTGTCCAACCACATTATGTACATGCTTTGGTGAAGAAACAAGAAAGGTTATAAGTAATACACCATTTTCATTTAAGTATCTTTAATTTGATTCCATACTACCATTTTTTTATAACACATAAAATACCTCCAGTCCGAGTTGAGCATCAGTCTCAAGATTAGGCATTCCACCATTAGTAGGATCTAGTGTTGTATCTACAATTCTTGCCTAATTTTTACAATCAAGCACAATAATCTATGGCCAAAAGTAATAACTAATATATTGTACAAGTAATGATTTATAAATGTGTTTTGTTTCTTTTATTTTCCTAAGTGTTAGGTTGGGTGGTGGAGGATTGTGAAGATGTCAAGCTTATCCTCCATTCAACCACGGATTAATAGTTATACTTAAAAGAAAGATGTATGTATTCCTTCGTGGGAGCCTCCTAGAATTAGAAACCATACAATGTTGCATTAGAACATGATTTTTTCTTTTTCTATGATATTAAATTAAACTTGTTAACAATTTATAACTAGGATGAATATTTTTTTTATATACTTACAATTTTTGTGGCATGTTTCGAGTAACCATCCGAGCCAAGATGATGTTTCCCATGTCTGGTTAGTCTATCCATTGTGGCTTTAGAAGTATCTGGGATCCTATATTTAAAACATTAAAAAATTTAATAAGATATCGTAATGATGATAAAACATCATAATTAAATTATTAAAAGTTCCTCTAATGCAGAGCCAAGAGGAATAATTTAACATAAAAGAAAACATAAAATTTTATTAACTTAATTTTTGTCCAAAACTTGGCTTTACAAACCAATTACATGGCTATTTATTCTAGAGGAGGAAAAATCACGAATTCCTCAATAGAGAGAACACCTTCCTAGATATTTGGACAAATTTGAGATAAATCCTCTCAATTTTAGGAATCTATCCTAACCACTTAATATCCAAAAGATAATAAATCTCCATAAAATCTAGAGCTCTCTAAGATTTTACAAATTAAAAAAATAATAAATACAAAATAGAAGATGATCTTGCATTATAATCCCCAGGTAAAATAAATTCCTGGTCTTCCGATCATATGTCTTCAAAAACCGATTAACCTCTTCCTCGATTCCAAACTTTAGTCTATTTTTGATCATCCATTCTCTGTTGTTTTGCTTCAATGGTTGTGAATTTTAATTCGTAGGGTTTCAAAATTTTTTGTTGAAATTCTCCTCCTTCTTTGCTGATGTATACTCGGGCAGTCAAACATATCACATTTTTGTATTTCTTCCTCTTCTTGAAATATCTTGGTTTATGTTCTTTTTCCATAAGTTTCCTTAATTCTTCAATGTTAATATCCAATCTACTTTCCCAGTTAAGTTTATTGTTAATAACTTGGAATATAAATTCATCATATTTAACATTAATTTTCAAATTACATTCAGGTTCCAAATTTTCATTGATTGAACATTTCTCTTCCTTATCCACAACTTGATTAGATTCAGGTTCCATCAACATATTCTCTAGAAATTGTAATTGTTATTCACATTTCATAAGAATTTTAGGGTAAATTTTAGAAATCATATCAAAATATTGGTTTTCATCCCTGCATGAAATAAAATTAGTGTCATGTCCATCATTTGCAATACATCCTACACCCACAAACCAATTTTTATATTTAAAAACATAAGCCTTTATAGACTCAACAAATTAATTTCCCTTAAAGCCTTTATGATGATATTCCAAACAATTATCATTCTTGTCATAGTCTTTGTTCAATATTGACCCTTGTTTAGCTTCACAAATGAATACATTCATCTTCATTATGATGAAGCTTTTTTTCTTCCCTTCACAAAACTTTCAACTTGTGTTTCTGTCTCCTTGCAATCAATTGCTTGATTGGCCATATAGTTGCCTTCTTCATTACCCATCCATCTTTCTAATTTTGTAGTAGCTCCATCAACAAATCAAGCCATTCCTTCAACTCAACGATCTATTTCTAGAACTCTTCATCACTTACTCCAACTTCTATGCCATTTTTGTGGCTTTTCTATAAATTATGAAAATGACTATCCCTAGTCATCTGCATCTCCTTTTCTACGAACTTTAACTTGTTCACTACAACCTGCAATCGAAATAACACCTTACCAAGTTATATCTTCTTACCTTGGCCAATGGTTCACTTTACTTGAACCTTCCTATGAGCACTCCTTGCTCCTTTCGCTACTGCACCTCCTTAGCTCATTCACTGAGAAATGTTTCTTGTCCTTTGTACATTGTTATCTCATTGCGACTACAATTTTTGTTCCAATCACCTACAATCGTTGCAATCTAAAATTGATGAAATTACATTGACTATATTTTTGGGTATCAGGCTCCACCGATCATGCACCCAATAACAACGAATAAAATTTGACTTTGGATCAAATTCAAGATAAACATATTGACTTGACTACAATCACTTAAAATTCATAACATTTCATGTCTTCACATAAATAGAATTTTATGCTTGACTCCACTTAACTTTGTCTTCAATTTCTTTCAAACTTGATTTTAATCAATTCAACAAAATTATTTAATAAGCATTAACTCCTTAAATTTGACTTAACCCTACTCACTTGTCACGAAATTTCATGATTATTGCAACTCAGTACATAGAATTTGGAGTACATTCATGATTACCACTTTATTTTATCAACTTTATTTTTAGTTCAAGCCAATATTCAACTTAATTAAATCTCTCTCATGTTCCACTCATTCTCTCATCAAGCATTAACTCTCTGTCCCATTTAAGAGTCCACTCATCTTCCACTATTTTCTTTCATATATTAAATGGGAATACCTCCACTCCTTTCAATAAAAATAATAATTTACAACACTAATTATTTATGGTAAGTGAGTGGAAATTCCATGTGCATGTTTCTAATCAACTTTGGGAAAAAATATAAATGTGACTTCATCCTAATATCCAATGCACATCAACGCAACATAAAAACATTAATAAAGTATATAAGGCATATCAATGTAGCATACAAACATTAATGCCATTAGTTTAACTTGTAAAATGATTTATTGTGATCTCTTTCGGCCATCATGGGTTTTAGTATTCATGGCTTCACATCACCCAAATTGTCGCATCTCAACGCGGAAATTTCAGCATACTTACCTCGTTGATTATCTTACAAAATCAATTAGAATAGGTTTCAATAAATTTCCCCAACAATATAGACATGATACTCACCATTAATTATTACATAATTTAAAAAAATAACTTTGTTGTTTCTCTTCAACCCAACTCTCAACATAATGGTGTTCCTCTCTCATGCTGATACAAATTCTCTTTGGGCGATATGGAATTCATTGAAGTTTTGGCAGCGAAACGATTTTTCCTTCCCTCAACACCTCCTTTTCGGCATTCTCTCAACAGGGAACCCGCAACCTCTAGCATTTTGCAAATTCTATTACACAGACTCAGAAAATTCCTGGAATTTTAAACGTCTCATTCCAAGAGAAATTTGGTGGTCATGCTCTTGTGATGAATGCTACAATTCTAAATTCATGATGGAGCCAATCCCCTATGCAGCAAAACACACACTTCTTTACAATACCAATGAGTTTATAATGTCAAGTGACACTTCTCCAAGTGTTTCGTAACTTCACAATGGTAGCATATATTTGTTCAGTAATAAGACCCAAATTCTAAAAAATAAAAAGTTTCTGAAGTGTCTCCAGGAGTGACTATACAACTTTTTGAAAATGTATTCCAAATATTAAACTAAAAGGAACATTGGGATTTACTTACAATTATGTCTGCTTATAAGAAAACCAGATCGCATTCTCTTGTTCCACACAGAAGGATTATCCTCCACTCAAATAACATTCCTTCAAACTTGTGAGGATCGATAAAAAAAATTACTAATATTTGGAGGCATATGTATCTTATCTGCTCACTAGTACTCATGATTGCATTTTCCTGTGCATGATGGTCAATGATGTCTTTCAACATACAACGATTTAGTGAGCACTTAGCATATTGAGAATTTGGAAAATCCATAGAGGGATGATGAATTCTTCATGTGATTTGTGCTATAATTGAATAACTTAATTGACACTAGCAGGAAACTATAGTTTATTCTTTTTGACATAGATCACCATGTTTCAACCCATATAATTTCACATGATTTCACGTACAATCTTCTTGCCCAGGCATCATCGAAGCTTAATTCCTTCCACACTATTCCCCATTTTTTTCGCATAACAATAATTATTACATAGGCTGTGATACCAAAATAATGCAAAGCTAAGAGGAATAATCTAACATAAAATAAAACGTCAAATTTTGTTAAATTATTTTTTCTCCAAAACTTGGATTTACAAATGAATTACATGGTTATTTATTCTCTAGGAAGGTTCTCCAATTTCTCAAAAGAGAGAACTCCTTTCTAGATATTTGAAGGAAGTTTAGAGAAATCCCCTAAATTTTAGGAATCTATCATAACCACTTAATCTATAACAAATTCTAGAAATACCATAAAATCTAGATGTCTCTAAGGTTTTACAAATTAAAAAACTAATAAATACAAAATAGAAGATGCTTCTGCATCATCCTCATGCATTCATGGTCCTCGCGGATTCTTCCATGCTTTTCGAAGTGCTGCCTTCTCTTGTGAATATACCATGAGATCTCTTGTGAATATACCATGAGATCTCTCCACTAAATCTATGGAATCGATGGAGGGCGCCCCTTTCCAACTGAGACCTATACCAGTCCCACAACTATTTTAAATGTAGGTCTTCCTTTGAGGTAACTCCATATTTCTTGAAGGTACCGTCGCCGAAAAGGAAAACCATCATGTTAATAAGTTCATCTTTTAACTTTGAACTTTGTGATTTCCAAGGTTGTGTCATATAAACACATCTAAAATACATCATTTCCTGCAAAACAATATTATCATTAGTTTAAAATAAACACAGAATATACGTTAATTTAATTTGTGTTGTACTTAATATTTAAAACACCTCTTAAATACCTGACAGTTTATCTATTTTCATGGGGAAATTGTCATCACCTACAAAAAAATGTGATCGGTAATGATCCTGTGCTAGTAACACAGGAAGATCCATGAAATCTCACTTCAAATTGTGCAATCAGATGATGCATTTCATCCACAATATCATGTGTATATCTTGATATACTTTGTTTAGTGGGGCGAAAATACTACTGTGGATGATTTATTGGGTGTACTGGTATCAATGACCCATGACTCACTCACAGGTGGAGCATTGGAGTTGCTACCATTGGAGTTGCTACCAACATAGGTCCCCATAGTCATAGCATGAGGATCGTACTCTCCAAAAAACTCCCATAAAATATTTTTTTTATATAAATCATGATATAACTAAGTCATAAACAAATAAATGGGACGATTAAATGAGTTTCTCACGCCATACCAACAAACCTGTTGCACCAAGGTTCTAATTTCACCTTTTATCTCATCTCTCTCAAGCTTAATCAAAACTAAATAATTAAGTTTCTTGTTTTCTTTCATTTTAAGCTTCTTTATTCTCTGGATTGGATGAACAAATATAAAAATTGCTTCATAAGTAACCTCTTCCTCATGACCATCTATGGACTGCTCTAAGGTCAGTGCCTTCACCTTATCACCTTTTTTATAAATAAGTTTAATTCATCCACAATTAATCATCATTATATTAATAAAAAAACCACTACTGGCATATCTTGAAATTTATATAGAAACTTCATGTTATATTGTGGCCAATATAAAAGGTTCTAAATTTATAAGAGATTCTTGATTTTGGAAGGATCTTGCAAGATAAATTATGACAGGATCAATATATATATTCCATATTGTATAGAAAAAATAGTTTGAAAAGGATGAGGAATGAATTTTCTCAAGTTGGTCATATGCATTATGAATCTTTCATTTAGTTATATGATGCCTAAACACATGAATTTGACTTACTCTATAATGGATAAAATTCTACTTGGATATATGTCTCGTGGTCATATTATTTTACGTACAACTACACTTATGTATACGTGTTGTGAGGTTGGTGCCCTTTTCCCTTGATCAACCTGACACGATATTTTAACCATTACATATTAAAATTTTTCCTCAAATTACAATATGTATAGCAATATATTGTAGTAAATGACAATCATAACATACAATAGATATTTCTTACAAGTTAGGTAAAACTGAAAACACACCACCCCCATAATAGCAACATTTGTATATATTCTATTAAAATTGTAATCAATGAGAAACTCTTCCCTTGAAGCTATTGATTTAATGGTACATACGAGTACATGGTTTCCTTCATGTTACTTTAATATGCAATTAGGTTTCTTATTTGTGGTGACCGTGTACTATTTATAAATGCTACACTATTCCTTGGTGCTTTTGGCCTTCAATCAATACACATAGTTGCTACTTTATTTTCATCATTTTATTTTAGATGTATATAATTTGCAGCCACTCCATATCTTTGCATACTTTTGTTATATTTTACTAACCATACCCAATCATTATATTTGTAACAGGGTCTTAGATACTCCATGAATTCAATTAATCCCTCGTAACATACCTTTATTCCATCCATAGTGTTAGCACTGCAATTTTTCAAAGTCTGGTCATCATTGTAGTTGTGTCTTTGATCCTCCGTTGTACCTTAGCTTATGGTTGAAGGCCCTTTACACTTAAAATGTGTCAGTTTTTTTATCATTTTTAAATGAAATCCAAACAGTTTGAGTCCAATAGTTTGTTTTGTGTCTTAGAGTTATTAGGGTAAATTTTCTTTTAATAAGTCTTTTAACTACTTTGAGTAGTTAAGGTCATGGGTTTAGCTTGAGAAGTATTATTTACTCACAAATGATATCTTCTATCCAAAGGTAAGGACAAAATGTCAAAGTCATCAGTTATTTTAGGAATAACACAAAAATAGCTACCTTTTCTAAAAATGCAACTATTTTCTTTAGAAAAATTTGGTTTCACAAGCAACACAGAAATAACTACCTTTTAAAAAAAAGTAGTTATTTCCTTCAAAATTTGTACAAGGAGGTGAAAAGGCGTTTCTCGGGTGAAAATACACCACTCTTTGGAATAATTGAAGATCTGTTAAAACGAGAGGTATTACCTTTTTGAAAGGTGGCTATTTCTTATTGGAGGATTCATTAAAAGGAGGTTGGAAATTTTATTTGCTAAGGCTAGCTAAATATAATGCTACTCATTAAAGGTGAAATAAATCAAGGTTGAGGTATGAGTATCTATTAGTAAATTATTCATTGGAATGAAATGTTTGGTGGAGTGAGCTAGCACCAAAATTTGAATCATTTGACTTCGTGTCACTTAGCCTCATTGTGATTAAGGGCGTGCAGAGCTTTGTTTCCCATTTCCCCTGAGAAAGCTACAACAAAAAATTTCTTATCCTCTAGAAAAATAGTTTTTTATGTTGTGCCAGTAGTTAGGGCTTTGTGGATGGTTGTTTTTCACAATTTTACAGATGTCCATAAAAAGTTGAGCTAGATGTTAATATAATGGGTAAGGGTGGTAAGGTAAACCATTTAGAACTAACCAATAATCATTTCATTGATCACTGTGCAAAGCCACGGTTCCAAGCAACAATATGGTATCTATTTATAAAGAAGTTCTTAGGAGAAAACGTTGCAGTTGTTGAGGAATTTTCTGTCTTTCAATGGAGATCAGGTCAAGATGGGGTCTCAGACATTTAGGATCACAGAGACCATCTTTGCATGAGCTACCGAGATGTCAGCTATAGTTGAGTCCTCGTATAAGAGAAAAAAATTTCTTAAAGTAGATTTAAGTCCCTATCTTAAGCTTGAGCATGAAGATGTAGGTTGGACCCCTATTGTCGACATTTATTATTTTAGGCCTGAATGGCAAGATGTTATTACCACAGTGCAATGTTATATTAGCTGTGAAGGCGGGTTTTCCATAGTGAATCAATAACATATGAGGTTTATAGCTCATATTTAAGGTTTAAAACCAATGAATCTCCCATTCTTCCTCTATAAATCTATGTTCAAAATGTCTTAAAAAATACAAATAACCCCATATTATTCTCTTCACAATATTTATCACAGGTATTTAATAAAAATTCTGGTGGTTTATCATATGAAGAAGAAGAGAACCAGATGGGAAAAGTTCCTAACATATGAAGGTTTCAACAGTGTTAATTAAATAAGGAGGGTAAGAATGCATTTAAGAAAAAAGATCCAAGAGGAATAGTGAAGCCCTGCACCTACATTGACCCCTTCAAAAACTGGTAAATATTCATCACCATCAAGCAGACAGACAAGGAACTTAGCTAGGAGAGCTAGAGTTCAAACCATCACTCTTATGCCTATGATGCAACTAGCCAAGGAATTTTATACTATAATACTACCTAAGGAGCCACAAACCTTGGAGTCTTTCAGGCGGGAGCATGTAATAAAGCTTTAAAAAAATTTTACTCTCCCTGACAAGAATTCTATGTGTAAAGGCAAATAAGAGGTAGCCTCCTCTTCAAAGAATAAATGTAGGAGAAAAATTATTTTGATAGAGGGATATTCAGTGGAAGTGACCCCTAAAACATTAGCACCAAGCTATGTTATAGATACTAGACACAAGAATGAAGAAGTCAATGCCACTCAAGCAACAAAGGAACGAACACTAGCACAAGTCTTTTCCTCTCCCAAAACATCAGCTAAGGGGAAAAGTAAAGTTTGAGAGACTACAATAGAAGGACCAAGTATAGACTAGTTTTATTCATCTCTCAGTTCATCAGCTAAAGGAAAAAAGAAAGAAATAATCCATTGATACTCATATTTTCAGGAAGAGAGAAGTGAAACAGAGTTTACTGAAACAAATTTTGAAGAAGGGCAGTCAAGCAAAATTATCCATTGAAGGAGGGCTTCATACATTCCTAATCCATACATTCAAAGGCCTCATACCAGATCAGAGAATAATCTCAGGCTAACAAGCAAACTCATAGTCAATCTTGCACTTAGAGATGAGATAATAAACATATATGAAAGTCTAGAAAATGATCCAGGGAAGAAGAAGGTTCACGAGAAAAAGCAAGTACAAAAGAGAAAGCCAAATAAGAGGGTTACTAAGGTAGAAGCTATTAGGATTTTTTCTTCTATACTAGATATTTAATGATTGAATATCTAAAACAATGAAAATCTGAAGAATCATATCATTTTTTCTTTATCTATAGAATTGTCAAAAATCACTACCTTTTTCCAGAAAGGTAGCTATTATTTTCAGAATTTGTATAAGAGGATGAAAAGGTAGCTTTTTTATTTGGCTTTGAGGAATGGCACTAAGTGGTGATAAAGTGTATGCAACCTCAGAAGTAATGGTATTTTCCAAGTCTTATCCAGTGAAGCTATCTTCCAAGTGTCATTTTCAGTTGGTCACTCCTACACTTTTGTGGATAAAGATCCAAGTGTCCTTTTCAGTAGGCAGTTGCAATTTTTGTGGAGGAATTTTTTCCAGAAAATGAGAAGCACTTAGCCACTTCAGGTCAACCATTTCGATCTCCATGATTGTCATGTTTTATCTTCATGCATGTGAAAACCAATTTTTTTATTTCGAACTACCTTTCTATTATTTTTAAGATAATTTTTACTATATTTAGATATTGTAATAAAGTCCCTGTAATAGACTTGCACTTTTTGTGGAAGCTTTAATAGAACACATTTTTTATATATACTATGAAATGAAATGAAGAAAGAGTTTGTTGTTTGTTCATCTTATTGCATCCTTTGTAATCTATTTTTGAGCTTATCATATCCAAAAGACAGTCTTGAGGACTTGTGAATTATTTAATGTGTGTATTTTTTATCTCCTGATGTGCTTCCATAATTTACAATTTCATTTGAGATTATGATCTACATATGATGTTTCATGTTTTTTTTAGTATTGTGGTATAGATATACATGATTATCTAATTTTGTAAGTATTCTTTTACAAGCTTTCTGGATACAATATGTATGGTGAGATTATTCATAAGCTTTCCCTGTTACAAAAATATTCAAATGTATGGTGAGATTCCTGTAAGTGTTGAAGAAGCCTTCTTTCATCAATATATTATAGGTCGGAAATAATTTGTCTTCTTTTCTTCTTAACGATGGACACAAACTATTCTTTCACATTCTCCTAACCATTAGAATACAAACTAATCCTTGCTACCACATCAAACAATAGTAACCTCATATGTGCGAGTGATTTTTCAGTTTGAAACCCTTTAATTTTCCAGTGTGTGTGAGAATCTCAACCACTTTCCAAATCATAATCCAACTATAAGAAAAGCCCTTGAGCTTAAGATATTCCTGGTCAAGCGTTTGTTAGAATCCAAGTTCTGATTCTAGCACTAACATCTTTTGGTGCGTCTGCCGGGAGACGAATATTTTGAACTCAGTATTCTCCCAAAGTTTTTGCATGAATGACTGGTACTAGTTTTTAAGGGTGAATAAAAACTATTCACTTTTTATTCTTGTAATTGGTTCACCTAGTGACTCCACAAAGAGGACGAGGGGTTTTAAGACTGCCTAATACAAGCATAAATCAAAGATCACCTCCTATGACTCCAGTCTCTGACCCAGAAAATATCATAAAATACGCAAGAGGGAAAAAGAAATAAGTTGAAGCTACAACACATTTAGTGAAAAAGGTGCATTCAAAGTACATTCCAAAAGAAAAGGTACCATCATCTATCTTAGAACCTAAAGAAGTTTAAGTTTCAGAAGCCTCTACTGAAATATTTCAAGTTGAAATTGCTTCTTTGAAACATAAAGATGATGTTAGCTTAAATTCAGCTGAAATTACCTCTAAGTCATCATTTAATAAATCATAAACAAGTATTCTCCAAGTGAAAGAAGAAAAATCAGAAGTTTTAGGTGTCAGTGAAGAAAAATAACAATCATAAGCCTTTGTATTGACAGAATGGGAATTAGAACAAGTGTTGGAAATTGCACCCTTCCTAGATAGGGCTATTTTAATTGAAGAAGATATTAAAACAATTCTAAGCTTCCTTCAAACTCATCCTTAATATTAGTCTTATCTTAGCCCACAATAAGAGTATTTTCCTTTGTTTCAAAACCCAACTATTGGCTCCTCCTCTTCTCATCGAGGAGAAGGTAACTTTCTTGAAATTTTTACTTTTAATCTCTCTGAATTTTTAACTCAGTAGAAAAAAGTTGAATTTTCCTCAATCCTTTAAGAATGTACATATGAATCTGATTCTCCTAGAGAGGTTGAAATAAAGTCTTCTGTTGTTCATTTATTTGAAAATCCATTGTTTTCAGCTCTAAAACCTGAAAAAACATCCCAAGAACTTCAATCTTCTTCTATTCTAAAACAAATACAAACTCCAAATACTATAATTTCTAGCACTCAAATGTCAACATCAACAAGTATTCCACTATTTGTACCTTACCAAGTCATGGCTCAGTCTCCTTGTACAAGGATGCAATAGATTGTTGTTGCAAGATATGTACCACTCACCCTTCCTCAACCTTTTCATCCTCTTCCTTATGGGGATTATCTGAAATATTTTCCCAAATATACAGGGGAGGGAGAAGGATTATCTTCCGAAGAACACCTAGTTTCCTTTTACAATTATTCTGATAACCAAAACATTGAACATGAAGATGTCTAGTCAAGACTCTTTGTTCAAAGCTTAGATGGAGAAGCTCATAAGTGGTTTAGAAATTTTCCACCAAATTCAATAACAAGAATAGATTCTTTGGAGGAAGTGTTTTTAAAGCAATGGGGTGACTGTAAGGATTACTTGTATTACCTTACAGATTTTGGAGATTTAAATAAGAAGACGGATGAGTCATTGGCATAATTTAGAAAGAGATTCAATAAAATCTATCAAAATATTCCTGTGGAAGTCAAACCTCCTAAAACCAGAGCCATGATAACCTTTGCCAATTCCCTGGACTCCAAGTTTGCATTGTGGTTGAGAGCTGAGAAGCCACAAATACTAGTGGGTTTGTGGGAGGCTGCTATTGGAGTGCAGTCCAATATTATGGCCTCAAAAAAATTGAAAATAGAAGAGGGGAAGGGAGCAAAGGATAAAAATGAAATGAAAGAGGAGAAACCCTGTTCTTCCTCTAAAACTTTCATAGCTGAAGAAAAAATTGATCAGATGTCTAATTTTATAAAACATCTTGCTTCCAAAAATGACAAAGTTGGAATTAGAAAATAGGCATGTTGTTAAGCCCATACAAAATGAAGGAAATAGAAATCAGGCTCCTTTTAGGAGAGACTTACAACCTCAACAAATTTTGCAAGGCCCAAGAAGAAATCCTGATGATCAAAATATTCAACCTCCACTGAATAATATTTCTGAATAAAACCAACAAGAACAAGAAAAGGAGGATGAAGAAATAAATTTAGTTGGGGAGACATCACAGTAAACTTGTTTGACTTTGCAAGAGTATGAAGACCAGTCTAGGATAAATCTATTTTCAGATGATGAAGATGCCCATATTCATGCCCAAAATGAGAAAATGCATATTGAAAATGATATAATAAATTATAGTTTAAGGTCTAAAGGGGTCGTCCAACAGTCCCAAGAAAAACAAGATTTTGAAAAACATGCTGCTAAGCAAAAGGAAAAAGTTAATGATGTTCCTTCATCACCTAATCTCTCCCCAATCAGTAAAAATATTGTAGAAAATAGGGATTTGGTTCCTCTCAATTTCAGTTTTAAGTCATAATTTAATAAAATCAAGATTCTAGTTCCACTCCTTGAATTGTTGAAAAGTCCAGCCTTAAGAGAGTCATTTAAAAGTATGTTACAACGATCTCTTGCAATTGATTCAGTCAATCTAGAGGACGAAAATCCTACCATCTACTTGGACAACCATTTCCAAGATCAAAATGATGATAATTCTCGACCCTTTTATCTTTCACTCAATATTCATAACAAACTGATGCATAACTACCTATTAGATTTTAGGGCCTCTCACAATCTAATGCCTAAGAAAGTGATGGATGAAATAGGGATGGAAAGCACTAAAAAATACCATGATCTTCTCATATTCGACTCTAAAATGGTCAAGTGTTTAGCAGTGATCAAATATTTGGTAATTCTCTTACCCAGCTCCCCATGAAAATTCTAGTGATGGATGTTGAGCCCCAAAGATGTCCTTTCCTTTCACCAAATTTCACTTCATTCCATTTGTACTTTATCATTTATAGGCTTAAAAGATCAATAGGATTGATTAAAGTCACTTTAATAATGCATGCAATGACTGACTTAATATACTTTTATGGTTTTGTTGTCATAGTGATTTTTGATCAGACTTAGCTATAGAATGCAGCCATTTTGTAGCTAGTCACATATTCTGCAGCCATATTTATGTTCACACAGGTTACATGTGTGAATTAAAGGAAAAAAACATATGGTTGAATTCCAGAACTCTTCCACATCATTTCTTTCCCTCTACGAAGTCTAAGCAAAAATCTGCAAGTGGTTATGCACGTGGAGGAAGCCAAAACTAAGAAGTAGACATCTATAAGGACAAGGAATCTGCAAATGTCTTTAGAAAAGTATGAGTCCTCAACAGGAGTTCTAATTCGATTTTGATTGAAAAAGACACCTATGCCTATTTCCACTCAATGACAGTTATGTATTTTGGCTTATAAGAATAACTCGGTGAACCGAGAGACAATTAGCTAGTTGATGTTTTGTTGTTAAGTTTTCCAAGACTGTGATACTCTATTTCTGAAGCGTTTTCCTTCAATGAAAAAAGTAGAACTTTGATGCATGATCTGAAGCAATTTTAAGAAGTTAAGGATTCATGTGCCAATATGATGGTAGAGGGCCCCTACTGTTCGAAAGGCTTTGTGCATATTTTCTAGATAAGTGACTTTTAGCTCTGTTTCGTTCTTAATCTAGCCAGTTTTTTTTTTGAGCATCATGTTTTATGCTTACTTACATCGAATATTATATTCAATACTGTTCTCATAAAATGTTCCAATATATCACTAACACGTGAATGAGATAGAGTTGTAGTATTTCAGAGGTTAATTGCATATTAGTTCAGTTCTGCTCATTGTATTTCAAGTTTTATTAATTGCATTCTAGTCCTGTTAAATTAGACTTAAAGACCTTCATTATTTTACAAACTTCTCTTGTTATTAATCTCTTCTAACACATCATTATCATATGGACAAGAATTAGTTATATCATTTTGGGTTCTTGATTGTTCTGCAATTTCTCATAATTTTACTAACAACCTTTTTTTTTTTCCAAAGTTATGCCAAGAGATCTCTAACTCTTAAATGAGGCTTGATAGTAACATTTTGAGTTGCAGAATGGGTTAATTCTAGATTCACAAGTTATTTTAGCATAGGGTTCCTTACTATGTTGCAAATAATCTTTTCTCAAAATGTTCCAACAAATTTCTAACCATGGATGAGATTTTCTCTGTGATATTGTAAGTTATTGTTTACTAAAAAGAACCTCATTACATCAAACTTATCCTTTTCTCAAGTTTTTCCAACATACTTCTAATGAAATGAATTGGACTGAGTGTAATGTTATGAGTTACTTTTCTTGTCAAGTTTTGCAATCTATGAATTAGCATTTTCTGTTCTTAGGTGACATACATAGTTTAGAGTGGATTTTGTTCTGTTTTATTTTGACCAATAAATTCTCTATGCCAACAACTTATTTCTTTTCCTCTTAGCATAAAAACACAAAACCAAAAAAAACACTAGAAAAACACTAAACACAATGAAGTAGGAAGAAGATACCTAGGCACATATAGTGCTCTTCACTTCAACATGTTACTAGCCCTGGTTGACAGTTTATGACATCAATTTAGGAACACTAAGTTGAGTAGACAATGGAAATAGTGGTTGCTGACATACCATCTAGATTTGGAATGCTTCTTTCCAAATCCTGGTCTAAAAATTTGGGAGGCAGTCATAAAATGGATATGACATAAGCCACTATCCCAGTCTGTGGAGGAGAATTTAGGAGATTGTATAGGGAAGCAAAAATGGCTTATATCATAAGTTATCACCAAATTCTCTCTAATCATCCTATATATAAAGAGGATAAGGAGTTAGGCTCATCCATATTGCACCTTGCTACTGATGACAACAATTTTCAACCTGAAATTAGTAAAAAACAGGATTTGCAAGTCACAAAAGAGCAGAATTTAGAAGCAGGGAAGGTCTGGAAATTATATTTTGATGGAGCCTCATCAAGATAAGGATCAGGGGCTGGTGTAGTTCTTATTTCTCCCACTTAGCAGGTAGTGAAGCTACCATACAAATTACAAATTTTCACTACTAATAACATTGCTAAGTATGAGACACTTATTTTGGGTATGAAGGCAACAAAAGATTTAGGAGCTGAACAGTTGATTTTTTTTCATGATTTAGAGTTGGTGGTACAACAGGTGAGAGATAATTATGAAGTGAAAAATCCAAAATTGGAGAATTACAAAAATGAAGTGTGGGATTTAATTGAACATTATTTTTTAGCATTCAATTTGAATTTTATTTCTAGAGAAGAAAAATGAAATGGAAGATTCAATAGCCATAGCTACTAGTGATTTTAAGGTTACTATTGATGTTAAAGCAACATATGATGTTCAAATTAAAAACAAACCTTCCATTCCTGACAATATAAATACTAGAAAGTATTTGAAGATGATAAATAAATTCAATTTTTTTTTGAAATGTGTGGAGGAATTTTTCAGACATTCAGGTCGATAATGAGCAAGACATAGTTGAAAGTCAGAATAACAAGCCATTCAAAAAGACTATAGCTAGAAAAGAGATTATTGATCTAAAAACAAATTTCATTCCTAAAGGTTTGGTTCCTTTATAGAGGCTTGACAATAATGAAGTAATTTTAAGGCCTGATAGTAAAATAGATGGAGAGAGTGCAGTTGAGTGAAATATTGGTACACAAAATCAACCTATATATGTTAAAGTTCTAAATTTCTTCCTCAAGAAACTAGAAATAAAAATGTCAATTTTTTGGAGCAATATGCAGACATTTTTTCATGGTCCTATAGTGACTTGAAGACATATGCCATAAGTATAATGGAACATAAAATTCATCTTAAAACCGAAGCAAAGATTGTAGCACAGAAGATAAGACATATTAATCCTATGTTACTCCCTATTATTGAAAAGTAAATCAGAAAAATGTGGGAAGCCAAAATAATTATGCCTTTAAGATTTTCCAATTGGGTAGCTAATGTAGTCCTGATTCGAAAGAAGAATTTTGAGAATATAATTTGTGTCGATTTTCGCAATTTGAGTTGGTGTTTGCTGAAGGATAACTATCCTTTACCCAAAATGGACCATATATTTGAAAAGGTTTTAGGATCAAAGAGGTTGTCAATGATGGATGGTTCCTCAGTGTATAATCAAATCTCAGTTGATACATAAAACAGGGAGAAAACAACTTTTACCACACCCTGGGGAACATTTATGTACAATAAGATGCCTTTTGGTTTAATGAATGCAGGTGAAACATTTCAGAGGGAAATGGATATTTTCTTTGCAAGGGAAAAGGACAAATTTGTTGTCATTTACTTATATGACATTACAGTATTTTCAAAATATGATGAGGATCATTTAAAACATTTGCAGAAAGTGTTTAATAAGGGCAGAAAATTTGGTTTATCTTTAAACCTAAAAAAATCATGCTTTTTTGTTCAAGAAGGAAATATTGGGGCATATAGTAACAAAAAATAGAATTTGCATTGACCCAGGGAGAGTTGAAGCTATACAGAAAATTGGTTTACCCAGAAATAAGAAAGAGTTACAAGTCATTTTTGGGTAAAATTAATATTCTGAGGCATTTGTTTCCAAACTTTGTAGAACTAATTAAACATATAAATGTCTCGTTGAAGAAATATACAGAGTTTAGGTGGAAATATGAATAAAAAAACTCTTTCATAGCAATCAAATATGCCTTCATTGAAGCCCCAATGTAAATCAACCCTAATTTTGAGAAATATTTTCTGACTTTTTCATATGCTTCTGAGGAAACTATTGCAACATTTTTAGTTCAAAAGAACAAATAAGGCTTGGAGAAACCTATTTATTTTTTTAGTTGTGCATTAAGAGATGCTGAGTTAAATTATTTATTGATTTAAAAACAAGAATATCCATTTCTAAAGGCTTTAAGTCTCTTTTATTTTATGTTCTCAATTCAAAATTCATTCCTTTTCTGCCAAATATTGTTGTCAAGGATGTATCGTTGCAGCCAGATACAAATGGTAGGAGGGTAATATGGTTAACAAATATTCTTGAATCTGACAATGAAATCAGACTAACTAAGTTGATAAATGGATAGGGCTTAGCCCACTTGATGGTAGAATTAAATTGCAAAGCTGTAAATCTAAACATGGAGAAACATATAAAGAAGGTATATATGATTACCCTGATATATTTATTCCAATTGGTATAAGGATATAGTGTACTTTTTATTAAATACTAGTTTTCCTCGAGAAATGGAAAAATCAAAGAGAAGGGATTTTAAACTTAAGGCCGTTAAGTATTGCATAATGGAAAATCATCTTTATTGGAAAGACCCTGTAGGAATTTTGTTGAGATGTGTAAATGAAGCTGAGTCATAGAAAGTTATGTCAGAGATACATGCAGGGGTGTGTGGTGGACATTTATGCTCGAAATCTACTGCAAATAAAATTCTAAGAGCTGGTTATTATTGGCTAACTCTTTTCTCTCATTTTTTTGCTAAAGTCATGGCTTGCATTGAGTGTCAAAAGTTTTTTGGTAAGCAAAAGCTTCTTCCACTACCTCTCAATCCTATTTCAACAGACACTCCTTTTCATCATTGGGGGTTATACTTCATTGATGAGATTCATCTGCCATCATTTGGATAGCACAAGTGAATTCTTACAACCACGGACTATTTCACCAAGTGGATTGAGGCCATTCCAACCTGAAAGACCACTGACACGATAATAATTAAATTTATGTTGGAAAATATTATGTCTAGATTTGGTTTCCCTAAAACGTTGCTAATTGACAATGCAATGGCTTTTAAATCTGCCTAGATGAACAATTTATGTCAGAAATATAACATTGATTTGACTCATTCTACACCTTATTACCCACAAGGTAATGGGTTAGCTGAGTCATTAAACAAAATCCTGGTAGGAATCATAAAGAAGATGATGCCAGAAAAAAAAAAAAATGGGATACTCAGATAGTTCATGCTCTTTGGGCCGATAGGGTGAGTAACAAGATATCAATTGGAGTTTCTCCCTTTCAACTTGTTTATGGTACTGATGTTGTGATGCCATTACAACTGGCACTTCCAGTTATGAATTTTTTACAAGATGAAACTGATGATTCAAATACCATTCAGATAAGGATGCTAGAAATTATAGAAGCTCATCAAATTCGGGAATCCCTAATGGACAAAGCAAAAAAATACAAGGAAAAAGTAAAAGTTGTTTTTGATAAAAGGGAAAACCAACAGGTATTTCAAGAAAATGTTTTTTGTGATTTGTTAGCTGATGAAATTCATGCTTTTTGATATTTAAAATAATTTGGGAGGAGGAAACAAAATCGAAGTTTAATAATTCACAAAATACTCCGATGCATTTACCTATAGCGCACCAATGTGAAGATTTTTTTTTCTCCATTTCTTACATTTTAATCTCTATCAATTAATATTAATACCACATTATTCACACAGTAACTAGTATGTTACTTTAGTATGTGGCACGTTGGATTTTCCAGTCAACGTTGAAGAGGTATTAAATATGCATTAATATATTGATGGTTGTGATGATTTTCCAAGCTAATGATGGAGTATTATATGTAGTTAGTTCAATTTTTGAGTCAAATGAAGGGTGAAACCCCTAGTTATATGAATATTGGCATATGTTGTGTGGCTATGGGTTTTGTTAAGGCCCTATAATAATAGGGTTCATAAAATTTTGAATTGACTTTGATAAGTCTTGTAAATATGTACATACCGTGCTTTCTGCAAGTTATTTTCCCATATTTGAAAAATGAAAAAAATAATAAAAAGTCAAAAAGAGGGTAAAAAGTCCTAAAAGAAAAATCAAAGGACTTATAAAAATATAGACCCCAAAATAAAAAGAGATAAAATAAGACTTGAAAGTGAGAAAGATCAAATGCCACTAGTTTTAATTTTACTGCAAGAATAATGATTATGTGCAGAGTGTCAATAAATTTCATAATCCATGGTTAGTTAAACAATTTAATCTTAACTTTCCATGTTTTCAATTTCATGTTTTAGATAGAGAATAAAGATTTGTCAAAATGTTTAAACTTGAAAAATCAGTAGATAGGTAGAGAATAATGAGGATCTCAACAGTTTAATCTAATCCCTTAGATGAAATAAGATAGAATTAGATATTTTTATGCTTTGAAAGAAAATGTTTTAAGGTTTCAAGTCTAAATTCACCTGCAAAATGAAGAAAAAATGTTAGAAGTAAAGTTGGGTAGGTAGAAAGCAATGGCACAATCATGTAAATAAGACATCATTGGGAAAGATCACTAATTTCCCCTCCCCTATAGGTATTCAGTATTCTAAACTTTCACTCAAAAAGGCTCAGAGAATTTCTCTAACTTTTGTTGGGACTGGACCCAAGGCTCGATGACTAATAAGTTAAAAATATTGAATTACTACCTTAAATCCTCATTCATAAACATTTACCCTTCATTCATACATTAAAACACCTTTTTCTAAGTAAAGACACATTATTACTTAGTAAAATTGTAACCCTAAAATAATTAACTTCATCCCTTCAAAAGAATTCATAAAAACCCTCAAAAATACATTTATCCTAAGTATTAGTGAAAGAATTATAAAGATGAGCAGTGCTTGATTTTATACTATACTTAGAGATAATATGTATTTTGTTTTTATTACACTACCATTTCATATTAACCTTTAACATACTTTTATTAAATCCCTAAGAAATACCCTCCCGTAGTTATTAATTTCCTTATATTTAAAATTCCCCAAAAAAACCCACTATTATAACGTTTTGACCAAAGTCTATTATCCCCATGTGCACAAATAAAAACCCCAAATTATGAAGCCCTTTGGTCTAAAAACTATCATTATTCTATGTATCCCGCCCCTATGGTGTTCAAACCATTGAAAAAGGTTTAAAAAACTATATAATATATATTAACCTGCTTGCATATGTTTTATTAAAAAATTTCATAAATGCTTTAAATAAAAAACATTAACCCCACCTATATTTATATAATCTGAAGTTTGTTAAATTAAAATGTTTATTCATAAAACCTTGGACACCTAAGCAAAAACACCCTCCCCACATATATTGATTAAAACCATAAATATATGTGTTAAACCATATATCCCCCTGCCACATCATAAACCTTCCGCCTATGCAAAGGCCCAGTCCCACTTTTCCATTTCAATGCAACTCCTGGAACGATCTCAGCCCTTCACATTAACCTCCCAGATCTGACGGTCAAAGGACTATATTGCATAGAAAATATGCAAGATTGCCCAAAATCCAAAGCCACGTGAAATGGGTGGTTTCACCCATTTCTCTCCCATCCACGTGGCCTTTCCTCACTGGAACGCATGGGTTTAGTTCAAAACAACTTACTGCTAGATAGCCAAGCGATAACCACCAATTTTAAACACCTTTGCATTATGAAACCACCTCTTGCCAGACAAGACCTGCATTCAATGCAAATTGATATGTTTTGATAAAACCTTTGGTTCATGCATTTAGTCATTTATCTTGCACGCTTAACCTTTGCATTACTTCTCCCGATTGTATAAACTCTGTTAAAACCCCTGGTTGCCAGTTTTATGCCTTGAACCTTCGAAATTTACCAAAGTACACCCGTGAAGACAGTTGAGGTGTTGTGCCTTGCTCCAGATAAACTGCTGAAGCCATCAATTCGACCATAAACTATAAATACCCTTCCAAAGCCGATAATTTCATTGAAACATGTATTTTTCTCAGAATTCAACCTGAAATCACGTTGGAAAACCATTTTTAAAGAAGGAAAAACGTTTTAAGTTAAGAAATTTAGTAATTAAATTCCCCATAAGTCCCAGAAACAGGCCAAACTGTGCCAAATTTTTTCCAGAAACCCTGCTTGTCTGCTGCGCAGTTTGTCAAGTAAATTTATCAATTTTTCACAGTTTAGTGATCCATTTCAAGCTCCAAAAGGCCATAAAACCTTTGCAGGTATCCTGAAACCCTGTATTTTCCTTTTCAATAGTTTTTTAGCCCCATTTCTTAGTTAAAAAGCTCAGAAAAACCCTATTTTCTGTTTTAGATCAATTTTAAAGCCTCAAAACTGCTTTGATAAACCTAATTGGGCAGAAAACTCAAAAAGAGACTTTATTTTGCCAAAATTTTCCCAATTAAGCCTCTACTAGAGTAAAATTTCCTCTGCAAACTATTTAAACTTGCAGAAGCAAATCAAGATGCCTAAAAAATAGAGTGTAAGCAATACTGAAGGTTCTAAAGCTCCTAAACCTACTCTTGCCATGACTCCAAATACTTAATATGTGGTCAATCCATTACAACCCCCAGTTGTTGATATTGAACACATTCCCCTTGTTGATATTGACTACAAAATAGATGATCCCATAGTTGAATTCAATCTGTTAGATATCCATAACTGGTGTTTTGATAAGTCTTTAGATGATTATGAAGAATTCCATATTTAGGAATCCAATATACCCAAATATTTAGTCCCTCTAGCTCACCCTTGTCAACAAATTATCAGATTATGTCACCAGTACTATATTCCTAGACAAAGAGATATTTTGAATGCCAGTAAAGAAGTCGTATTTACCATCACTGCGGTGTCAATAAACCAAATGTTGCAACTTCAATCAAACCCCCAAGCAGTCCCTTTGTCTATTGAGGCCCTCACGAAGCTATACATTGGCTTAGATTTTCCTAAAAGGTTTATGATTTTTCAGACTTTTATGACCCTGGATGTTGAAATTCCCAAGTTAAATCCTCCATATTCAAATTATAAATTCCCTGAAGGTTCAAGGCATGTAATATCCATGCTTTCCTTCATACTTGGGTATTTCACTGGTGAGCACACTAATGAGTCTATCTTGGGATTTTTGTCCACCTTTTCTCCAAGTCAACCACCTTCAGTTATCATTGATTCTGTTGGTTTCATTGCTGATAGTATTCACTATCAATTAACTAATTTACAGCTGGAAGGAGTATTCAGATATACATCCTATCTTTTCCACATGTTTCTTTTCTTCCAATGAGATAGCTTTCCAATTTCACTTCAAAAGTTGGATATAGAAGGAAAACCTATATCTGTCATCTTTTGGACATCCATACTAAAAAAAGAAGGCACAAATTTCAGTTATTTAGAGTTTGCAAAGTTTTTTTTACATCTAATGACCATCATGTTGACCAAAACAGAGGAGCCTAGAATAAGTGAGGAAATGAAGAAAATATTGCAGTTATCAGAGCAACGCAAAGTTGGTGACTGGTATTTGTATGAGAAATTCACTGATATTAGAGTTTTTGGGTAAAACTTGTTGCCTTACAAGTTACCCAAACATCCATCAATGAGGATATTTGCCTTGGAGTACATCAGGCATATCCTAAATTCTGATTCTATTAACTTCATGGCAGCCAAGAAGAAGACCCAATTCAAACTTAAAAATCAAATTGGGCCATTCATATGTAGTCACAGAGATGCAGAAAAGGAAGCAACAAATCAACTACTAGAATACAAATTGGAATAAAGTTTCCCTTGGAACTGTGATCCACAAGGGATCCTAAGTAAACTAAGGGTAAAATGTAAATTGACACCCTTTATCCATGAATCAAAACCAGAAATACAGAATTTTTCTAATCAAATTGAGTGGGTTGAAAACACTTTAACAAAGGTAGTAAACCAAAGGAATACTAGTCACACTTTGGAAATTTCCAAATAGCCAGAGACATCCACTAAGAGAATCAAAGAAGAGGGAGCTTATACTACAGATACTACCACATAAAAAAAGTTCAAAATAATTTACAAAAAGAGGCCAAAATTAGATACAATAGCTAAAGGTGAAGTGACAATAGATGATGAAAAAAAAGATCCCTTGAAAACCAACACTGATTTTCCAGAGACCAATGTAGCTACTGTAGTTATCAGTGAGCCAAATCAGAATTAAGAACAACTCAATAATGAAGATACACAAATGATGGAAAGGTAGCAAAGTATGGAGGATTCTTCTTCAAAATCAACTGAGGAAAAGGATTTGGATATTAAGGATAAATACAAGAAAATCAAGTTGAATAATGAGGAAATCAAAACTAAAATTTACTCTCAGTTTTTGAAACAAAATCCAGGTAATCAAAATAGATTCCTATCAGCATTTTATTATTCAAGTAAAAAAATTATTATGTCAGTATTACAACCCACAGTATCGGTGCCAAAGACAGTTGCTGACTATAAGAAAGTGGATATGGAAGTATTATAGACAAAATCCATGAATTAGATCAAATAGAGTTTCATAGGAAAACCTCAAAGATGTTATATTCAACAGTTACAACAAAAGCTATGAGTGCTCATAAGCTTCAAAACACCATCTCTAATATGCAAGATCAAATTAATATGAATAAAGCTTCATTATATGCAAAGGATGTAAGGATAAAAGCCTCAGAAGATTTAGTATTGTAGGTAGCATATGATCCTACAAACATCAAAGCAGTAGAAGGATTGGTAAAGAAGAAAAATGAGGATATAGCTACCTTGAGGAAACAACTCAAACTTCCTCAAAGTGAGCATCCTTAGACAAAGGAAGTATTACAGGAACAAAAGGAAAAATATGAAATGATGAGTTTAATACTTCAACTGACAACTCATATTAATGAAATGGAAGTACTGATGGACAAACTTGTCCAAGAAAAGGATACATTAAAAGAACCAGCGATTCCTACATTCATCCCAGTCATCACTGCAGTAGTGCCTTCAAATTTAGGAGAAAAGTTGGCACCCAAAGAACCACTATCCACTGCAATGCTCGTGAATCCTACAACAACTTCAGCTACTGAATCCTCTACAATAGCATTGCAACCTACAGATGAAAGTAGTCAACTAGTGAAAGCAATGGAAGAGATATCTTTGAAGACAAATGAAATTAACAAGTTGACAAAGATGATTGAAAATCTTGA
The DNA here is from genome assembly GCA_034641835.2 of Pinus albicaulis. NCBI lineage: Eukaryota > Viridiplantae > Streptophyta > Pinopsida > Pinales > Pinaceae > Pinus > Pinus albicaulis. The sequence continues at coordinate 429,065,745 of CM076580.1, forward strand.
GAAGAAAAATAAATCAACTCAAGTAAATGCTAAAATACATGAACAAAATGTAAACAGATTGAGTGAATAAGTAAAGAAGTTACAAAAAGAATTAACTCTCAAAGATCAGATATCATACATAAAAAATTACCTATGGAATAATGTAATTGAATCCATCCATGATGTATGGCCTTCAATTCAGGTAATTTTTGACAAAAGAGAGTTATTATTGGCATCCTAAGCAGAAATACAAAAGAAAAAAATCGATTTGGATGATAAACCAAAACAGGTTGTAAAATTAATCAATTTCCTCAACAGCGAGAATAGACAGGAATCGAAAGAACTAAAAATAAATGATAGGAAAACAACTATGCTAGAGATTAGGAAAGTTACCACCAAAAGAAATTTGATGAGGTAGCTTGAAGAAAAATGTGAAGGTATTAATATTTCTATGACCAGATTCATGGTTAAGTTCACCAATTTAAGGCAAAAAGGACTTCCTGATATCATGGTTATTAATGATAAGTTAATGTCTAAAAATGATTATAGCAAGAAGATAAGAGAATATGCCAAGGAATAGATGAATAAGCCAACAAGTCAAGGCATCCCCATAGGAAAGGTATTACTAAAAAGTTTTGAAGACTTGTGTTATTTGCAATATGAGATCAAACACCTATTTGTCATCAAGCTAGCCATTGCTAGGTATACTGAAGCTGATGAAAATTTTAGGAAACTATAAAATATTCAAATTCCTAAAAATGAGGATTGGCAAGTAGTTATTGATTTATTATGAAGAATGAAAGACAAACGAATGAAAAAGAAAAAATATGTTTGTTGATTTCAATGTCAAAACAGATTTTACAGCAGTAAAGTAGTTTGACTAATGGTTAAAGAGTATCTGACATGAAAAAGTATCAGTAAGAAAGAGTATCAGTGAGAAAGAGTATCAGTGAAGGCAGCTTAGATTCCAAAAAAATATCTAAGAGCCAGCAAGGAAGACACATAGGTAGCTAGCTACTTCTTATCCTAAAACAATTTCTATTTCTTTTGAAAAAAATAGGACAACTTGTTGATTTGTTAAACAACTTTCAATGTTATTGTTGTAAGATATTTTATTTTCCTAAGTTAATTCCTAGAAGTCATCTAGGATATTTTTTAAAACATTATGTATAAAGAGTTCTCTCTTTTGAAGTATTTTGTCTGGAATAAAATTGCTGGAGATTACTATAGATATTTTTTTGAATTGAAGGCTTTGGATTTCGATTTTGAGTAGCAGACTGGATCAACTATTTGGCATCATACTTCAGGATCCCTATGATAAGCTATCTGGAGTGAATTACTCTCTAAAAATTTTCATTGTTATTCTTCTGTGTTACAAGCATACATCTGTGTTTTAATTCTAACGCTGAATGTATAACTAGGATTATTACTACAGGACATGTTAATAGCACCTTGTTTTTAACTAGTTATCATTTCTTTGTTTTCTTCTGATTTACAGTGTAGGGAACCCTTAATTGCACCCTCTCCTGTTCGACCTCTATCTACTACTTCCCTTTTCCTGATCAAAGGATCCTCAAGTGCCCTTTATCCTGATCATACCACCTCCGAAAACCAATTTTCAAAGATCTCCAAAGGTTATCTATCTTTCCCTGAAGACATTTGAAATTTTAGGCCTTGATCCCAGTTCTGTGAGCTTGACTTAGACTTTATAGCCCAATGGACAAGTATATTTCCCGCTATCTATCCCTCCAAGTGAAATTTTCCCACCAAATCAAACAAAACCAAACCAAAACTACACTTTCATAGGTAGCCTAATATTCACAAATTAAAACAAAGATAAACTTTAAAGAGAGAGCCCTATCTGAACTCTAGGAAGGCTAGATCCTAGAATTTGAAGTAGGTTTGTGGTTACATCTAGTATTCTCTGACTAAAAAAACCAAATCCCAAAACTTAAGAATTTACTAGAGTGATAACATTACTAGCGACCATACTAGGGAAATAACCAATCCTCAGTCATAAAATTAGTCTTAAAGGAATCATTTAATTCATATTTTTACTTTAATATTGCTTTTATAGGTTGTGGGTATTAAAAAATTGTAATTCTGGCTTCTAGGAAAGTCTATTATACCAGGTCTAACCCAGATCCTAAGCCTACTATTATAGTAGATAACCCAGACTGAATTGGTAAAAATGAAAATCAAACAAAAAACTTAGAGGTTGAAATATCATTAATAAGAGTCAATTCATTACCAAGAGAATTAGTAATTCTGCAAGATATTGATTTTGATCTGAAATTTGAGCATTCCTTATTTAAAAGTAAATCTGAAAGTGATTTGAAAACTGTTGTTTTAGACCCTGCTTTTATTTCATTTTTGGATGCAAAACATAAATCTAATGCAGTAAGTTATAAATCGAAGAATGCTGAATATCAGACTAAAGTTGAAGAAATTAATGTTACTATTCTAAAGGATATTGATGAAGCTATTGAATTAGCTCATTTTTTGACTTATGCAAATAGACCTCCAATTTCTCAATTATGCACCACAATAATACTAGCTAGATATTCTTCTCCATATGCTGTTACATCATTCATAAATTCTACTACCAGCTCATATACAGATCCATTTATCCCTAGGTTACCACTACAACCTAGAGTATTATTTCCACCAATAACTTCATCCACTATATCAATCAATTCACCTTTTGATTTTTTAAATACATCATCCTCATTTCCCAACACCTCAAATACAATCTTTAGTTCATTTACTATCATTTTCAGTACAGCTCCAAGCAGTTCTACCTTACCTCCTAGCCAAGCTAAGCTTCAAGCTATGGCTGCTAGATATGCTCCCCTTGACTTATCACAACAACTCCATGACATGCCATAAGACTATCAAAATAAAATACCACTATTTGATGGCACTACCCAAAATACTGCTCAGCAACACATTACTAAGATGACAAATTTTTTTGAAATTTATGAAATTGATGACTTACATGTTCAAATGAGACTGTTTGCTCAAACTTTAACAAGAGCAGTTAAGAAGTGGTTTAAAGATTTAGCTGTCTTTTTTACTTTGTTTTTAAATAAATGGGAAAAGAAAAAGAACCCCCTCCAAATTTTGTCTGAATTTGATTCCTTAAAAAGAGCTCCAAATGAGTCAGTCCAAGATTGCTGCAGCAGATATAATAGTTTCTATAATTCTATCCCTGCAAATATTAAACCTACTCCTTATTCAGTTCTGCTCAAATTCCCTGATGGATTTGATACAGATATGGCTTACCAATTAAGGGAAAGAGATACAGGCACCTTAGAAAAAATGCAAACAGACGTAGTTAGTGTAGAAGTGAACATTTTAGCTAGAAAATCTAGACTCGGAAATTAAAGAAGAGTGACCATTAAAGAAGAAAATTCCAATTCAGACTAAAAAATGGATGTGATAGCTAAAAAATTATAAAGAGTGATTCATATACTAGATAATATAGAGAGAAGACCTTAGTGGGATAACCAACAACAGATCAGAAATCCCAATTTTAGAAAAAACATAAATTTTGGAAAAGCAAAAGAAACAGCCCCAGACCAAACAACTAGGCCTCCATTCCAAGAGAACTATGCTGAAATTTCTCAAAATAATAATGATGATGAGGATGCTATAAATATCATGGGAATAGATGACAATAATACTATTTTCCTTACTCAGGACGATCAAGAATTATTTGAACTCCAACAACTCAAATTAGATTCTAGTGCATCCTTTGATTATAAAAAAGGTTGTGATTATGCAATAAATGGAATACACAGTCAATATAACCTTAGAAACAAGAAAAACAATGAGTCTTATACCAATAAAGATTCCCAAACTCAAAATCATAAAATAGTAGAAGCTCCCAAAACAAAGGTTCTACAAATTCTCCCAAGGGAAAATAAGAAAAACTCAAATTCTTCCCAAAACATTTCTAGTCCTAAAAAAGCATCAGGCCCTAAAATTGTTGATATTAATGATGAAGTTGCTTAAGCTGAAAAATATTCACAAAAATATATTGCTGCTAAAGCTTCTAATTCTATAAAAAGAACAAATTTAGATCCTAAAAAACCTTCTCCTGATCCTAAAACAATAGATCCAAAAAATGTTACTTCTAAAACATCTACTGCTTCACAAACAGTCCCTAAAAAGAAAGTTAGAAGTAGTAAAACACAAGAAACACAAAAAGAGAATGTCAAAACACTTGAAAATGAAAAAACAACTGTATAAAAACAAGACAAACCAACACAAACTACAGTTACCAAAGAAGAATTGATTCAAATCAATAAAACTCAACCTACACTCAAAATACAATTCGAAATTGCAAAGCTTAAAATACCAATTCCTTTGACTGAATTGGTAAAAAATGACTTGTATAAATAAACGAGAACTGAAACATTAAATATGAATGATGGAGAAGACTCCATAAATCTAAATGATGATCATCCAGAGTTGATTTTTGGCCCAGATGTGAGTGGAAAACATGCAGATGGTTCAGGTCCTCCATTTTATATCAGTCTCACCATTCATGATCAAATTCTATGTAACACAATGCTAGATTTAGGAGATTCCCATAATCTAGTTCCCAAAGCCATCATGGAAACTCTGAATCTAGAAGTTACAAGGCCATACAAAGATTTTTTTTCTTTTGATTCAAGTAAAGTTAAATGCCTTGGTTTAATCAAAGATTTGTGTGTAACACTAGTTCAATACCCTGGTAAGAGTATATTAATGGATATTGTAGTAGTTGATATCCCACCAAAATATGGAATGTTACTTTCTCGCTCATGGGGAGAAAAGTTACAGGGATCTCTACAATTGGACATGTCTTATGCTACTATCTCAGTTTTTGGCCAGCCTAAAAAGTTATATAGGGAAACATTGATGAAATACATCGTCAATAGTGCTAAAAGATCTATAAACTACCTAATTTACTCTACAGCAACTGACCTTGATTCTTTTATCCTGTGTAAATATGAAACAAATGAAATCCAAACTGAAGTAGTAGATAAAAAGAGAGCACCAAACAATGATAATGTTTTTTATGAATCTCTATGGCATTTAGAATTTTATGGTTCAGTGAATAAGTTAGGAGCAGGAGCAAGAGTTTGGATAAAAAATATGGAGATTAATCACTCTGAAGGTCACGCTTTTAGGCTCAATTTCAAACGTACAAACAATATGGCTGAGTATGAAGCCCTCATCCTAGAACTCCAAATAATTAGGAACTACGGAGGAAAAAGAATTTTAATAATGGGAGATTTAGATTTGATCATAAAACAAGTAAATGGAGTTTATTCTGTTTATAATCCTAGACCAAGGAGATATAGAGACACTGTCATAGATTTAACTGATGATTTATTGGAATGTAAATTTGCTGCTATACCTAGAAAACAAAATATACAAGCTCATTGTCTTGCAAATTTTTCTAGTACATGCAATTTAACATTCGAACCTAATCATAGATATACTGCTGAAGTCAAGCATAGGCAAATAATTCCAGATAATCATAAGTATTGGAAGATTTTTTCTCAGGATGAACAAGTTTATGAACAATGAAGGAGAATTTCATAATTGTAATATAGATATGGATTGTACTATAAATCATGATTTGGATTGTGAAATAGATTTAAATAAATTATATGTAAATATAATAAAGTTTGATAAACCTGCTAGATTTAGTCAAGCTGATATAGATAGCTTAGAGAAAGTAGAGATTGAAGAAATTATTGAAGATGAATTAGACATTATGAATCTTAAGGATAATTTTTTACCTAAAGGTTTAACCCCCTTAGAAGGTCTTTTTGACTCCAATGATGTATCTAGAAAACGAAAAATGGAGCTAGTAAGATCTGACATAGAAGAATGTAACATTGGTATAGAGCTAAAACCAAAAATAATAAAACTGTCCAAAATTTTACCTCAACAAGAAGGATAAACATATTGAGCTTTTAAAGGAATATCAAGATGTGTTTTCTTGGAGTTATCAAGATTTAAAACCTTATGATACAAACATAATACAAAATCAAATTCCAATAAAAGAAGATCAAAATCCATTCAAACAAAATTTGAGAGGGATTAACCATGTGCTATTACCTTTGATTGAAAAAGAAGTTAAAAGAATGTATGATACCCAGATCATTGCACCAATCAAATATTCTGATTGGGTTTCCAACCTATTCCCAACAAGAAATAAAATAGGAGAAATTAGATTGTGTGTTGACTTTAGAAATATTAACAAAGTATCCTCAAAGGATAATTACCCTTTACCTAAAATGGATGACATATTACAAAGGGTAGTTGGTTCATAAAGGATTTCACTCTTAGATGGTTTTTCATGATACAACTAGATCCTAGTCCAAGAAGAAGACCAAGCTTAAACAACATTTACTACTCCTTGGGGCACTTTTATGTATGTGAAAATGCCTTTTGGTCTAATGAATGCAGGAGAAACCTTTCAAAGGGCTATGGACATAAATTTTTCAAAGGAAATACATGAGTTCTTAGTAATTTAATTAGATGACATAACTATTTTTTCCAAAACAGATAATGAACACTTGGATTATTTGAAACACGTCTTTATTAAGTGTAGGAAATATGGCATCTCTTTAAATCTTAAGAAAAGTCTATTTGGATTAGAAGAAAGTAAGTTACTTGGACATATAATCTCAAAAGAAGGAATTACAATATATCCTGCTAGGATAGAAGCGATTATGAACATTAGCCCACCAAGAAACATCAAATAATTACAAGCCTTTCTAGGTAAGATAAACTTTTTAAGAAGATTCGTATCTAACTTAGCTAAGATAATTAGAGAATTGAATAACATGCTAAAAAAAAAATCAGTTCTTAAATGAACTGTTGAGGCTAAACAATCGTTTGACTCTATCAAACAAGCCTTAACCAAAACTCCAGTCCTAATAAGTCTTAATTTTAAGAAAGATTTCATGGTTTTTTTATTTTCTTCAGAACACACCATTGCTGCAGTTTTACCGCAGAAAAATGACCAAGGGTTTGAAAAACCCATAGATTTTTTAAGTAAGGCCCTTAGAGATGCCCCTTTGAAGTACAATGAAAAACAAGCCCTAGCTTTGGTAAAGTCTATTAAAGACTTCAGAGTTTATATTCCCTACTCACACATTATTGCCTATGTCCCAAATTTTATAGTTAAAGACATTCTTACTCAGGATGGTCCTCATGGAAGAAGAGGTAAGTGGATTTCCACTCTCTTAGAATATGACATAGAGATAAAACCCACCAAGCTCATTAAAGGTCAAAGATTAGCCATAATTATGGCTGAATCTAACTGCAATTCCCTAGACATAAATTTTATTGCTCAAGTAGATGATGAGGAAGAGATGGCAACTCCATCGATCAATGAAGCCTTTTCAGACTCACCTTGGTATACATATATCATATTTGCATTACAAAACTTACAAGCTCCTCCTGGATTTTTAAGATCCAAAGCTAGATTTTTAAAACTTAAGAAGTAAAATTTTGTATCTTAGATAATGTACTTTTTTGGAGAGATCATAGTGGGATTTTACTAAATTGTTTACTAAAGGAAGAAGCTGACAAAATACTTGAATAATTTCATGCAGGTGACTGTGGAGGACATTTATACTGGAAAACTACTACAAACAAGATCCTGAGAGCTAGTTTTTACTAGCCTACCTTATTTTCTAATGTAAAAAAATATGTTACTTCATGTCATAAACGCAAAATTTTTTATGGTAAGAAGAAATTGTTACCCCTCCCTTTAAAGCCTATTCAACTGAAATGTCATTTCAACAATGGGGTTTAGACTTAATTGGTGAAATTCCCCCCCCCCCCTCTTTAGGCCAACATAAGTGGATTTTGACAGCCACTCATTATTTTACCAAGTGGATTTAAGTCGTACCCTCCAAACAATCCACAGATACTGTCATTATTTCCTTCCTAGAAAAAACAAAACTCTTTCAAGATTTGGATGTCCCCAAAAGATAATTAATGACAATGAAGCAACATTCAAATCCAAGAAAATGATTGAATTTTTCCACAAATACCATATTACCCTAGGCCACTCTACTGCATATTACCCCCAGGGTAATGGCCTAGCTTAATCCTCAAACAAAAGACTTGTAAATACCATCAAAAAGTTACTTGAAGATAATAAAAAGGCTTAGAATAAGAAGTTAGTCAATGCCTTATGGGAAGATAGACTTACTACTAAAAAATCCATTGGTACTTCACCTTACGAACTAGTTTATTGAATGGATGCTATCTTTCTATCCTCCTTAGGTGTACCAGTGATGAAAATTATCCAAGAATTAGAGGTTGAAACAAATGACATCCAAAGAAGGATAAATCAAACTATTCACTCGCAACAAACAAGGGAACAAGTTTATATCAAATCTCAAGTCATTCAGGATAAGATCAGGAAAATCTATGATAAAAAGACTAAAGAGGATGATTTTTACATAGGAGATAAAGTGTTAAAATGGGATTCTAGAAGAGAAGAAAAAGGAAAACATGGAAAATTTGATTTTCTATGGAAAGGACCTTATGTAATTTATGGATATAGAGGTAGTAATGATTTCTTTCAAAAATAATTGGATGGAACAGATCTACAAGAAGGACCCGTTAATGGCAGAATTCTGAAGCACTACTACTCCCCTAAGTTAACAAATAGTTAGTTTTTATTCACTTTGATCATCATACATATACATTGCAAAGTTAAGATTGGAATGGATGTTTCCTTAGCAAAGTTGAAGCCCGGAGAGAAGGCCCTAAGATTTGAGAGGTAAATATCATAAGTATGAATAAGTTGTAGATATCAGAAGACATTTACAGGGTCATCATAGTCGAATTTCCAAGGCTACTAGTCTCAAGTTTCTTGATATTTCACCGGGAAATGTCGTCCCCATGTGAAGCCACTGTTAGGGTCCTATAATAATAGGGTTCATAAAATTTTGAATTGAATTCGATAAGTATTGTAAATATGTACATACCTTGCTTTCTGCAAGTTATTTTCCCACATTTGAAAAATGAAAAAAATAATAAAAATTCAAAAAGAGGGTAAAAAGTCCTAAAAGAAAAATCAAAGGACTTGGAAAAATATAGACCCCAAAATAAAAATAGATAAAATAAAACCTGAAAGTGAGCAAGATCAAATGCCACCACTTTTAACTTTACTGCAAGAATAATGATTATGTGGAGAGTGTCAATAAATGCCATAATCCATGGTTAGTTAAACAGTTTAATCTTAACTTTTCATGTTTTCAATTTCATGTTTTAGATAGAGAATAAAGATTTGTCAAAAAGTTTAAACTTGAAAAATCAATAGATAGGTAGAGAATAATGAGGAGCTCAACATTTTAATCTAAGCCCTCAGATGAAATAAGAAAGCATTAGATAGTTTTATGCTTTGAAAGAAAATGTTTTAAGGTTACAAGTCTAAACGCACCTGCAAAATGTAGAAAAAATGTTAGAAGTAAAGTTGGGTAGGTAGAAAGCAGTGGTGAAATCATGTAAATAAGACATCATTGGGAAAAATCACTAATTTTCCCTCCCCTATTGGTATTCAGTATTCTAAACTTTTAGTAAAAAAGGCTCAGAGAATTTCTCTAACTTTTGTTGGGACTGAACCCAAGGCTCGGTGACTGATAAGTTAAAAATATTGAATTACTACCTTAAACCCTCATTCATCAATATTTACCCTTCATTGATACATTAAAATCCCTTTTTCAAGTAAAGACACATTCTTACTTAGTAAAATTGTAACCCTAAAATAATTAACTTCATCCCTTCAAAAGCATTCATAAAAACCCTCAAAATTACATTTATCCTAAGTATTAATGAAAGAAATATAAAGATGAGCAATGCTTGATTTTATACTATACTTAGAGATAATATGTATTTTGGTTTTATTACACTACCCTTCTATATTAACCTTTAACATACTTTTATTAAATCACTAAGAAATACCCTCGTGTAGTTATTAATTTCCTTATATTTAAAATGGCCCAAAAAAACCCCACTATTATAACACTTTGACCAAAGCCTATTATCCACATGTGTGCAAATAAAAGTCCCAAATTATGAAGCCCTCTGGTCTACAAACTATCATTATTCCATGTATCCTGCCCCTATGGTCTTAAAACCATTGAAAAAGATTTAAAAAAATATATAATATATATTAACCCGCCCGCATATGTTTTATTAAAAAATTTCATAAATGTTTTAAATAAAAAAAATTAACCCCACCTATATTCATATAATCTGAAGTTTGTTGAATTAAAATGTTTATTCATAAAACCTTGGACATCGAAGCCACATCATAACCCCACGTATATTGATTAAAACCCTATATATATGTGTTAAACCATATATCCCCCCACCACATCATAAAACTTCTGCCTGTGAAAAGGCTTGGTCCCACCTTTCGATTTCAATGCAACTCCCAAAATGATATCAACCCTTCGAATTAAACTCCTAGATCTGACAGTTGGAGGACGATATCACATAGAAAAGATGCAAGATCACCCAGAATCCAAAGCCACTCGAAATGGGTGGTTTCACCCATTTCTCTCCCATCCATGTGGCCTTTCCTCACTGGATCGCGTGGGTTTAGTTAAAAACAGCTTACCGCTCGATAGCCACGTGATAACCACCAGTTTTAAACACCTTTTCATTCTGAAACTGCCTCCTGCCGGACAAGACCTGCATTCAATGCAAATCAATATATTTTTGTAAAACGTTTGGTTAATGCGTTTAGTCATTTATCTTGTGTGCTTAACCTCTACATTACTTCTCTCGATTGTATAAACTCTATTAAAACCACTGGTTGCCAGTTTTATGCGTTGAACCTCTGAAATTTATGAAAGTACACTTGTGAAGATTGTTGAGGAGCTTCGCCTTGCTCCAGATAAACTGCTGAAGCCATCAATTCGAACATAAACTGTAAAGACCCTTTCAAAGCTGATACCTGCATTAAAAAAAGTATTTTTCTCACAATTCTATTGAGCCTTTAATTAAACTGAGAGGGGGGGGGGGTGAATCAGTTTAATACATTCCCGATCTTTGAAAAAAAAAAATTTCATTAAACTATTTACACCTTCATTTCATATCCAATTTAATGTGTGAGTAATCTTAGAATGCAAGTAGAAAGTATTAGTTTAATATAGCAGTAGACTTAATATGAGAGTTGCAGGTATTAAGCAGATAATACATATCAGATTCAATACATAACTATCATGCTCAGAGACACCAGATATAAGTGGAAACCCATAATGGGAGAAAACCACATCTTATTATTGTTTTGATGCAAAGGCAAGCTCCTACTCCCTCTCACCACTATTTTTCTGTAGGCACCAACCTACAGGAGGCTCCAACCTCAATTATGCAAGCTGCAACTTGCAAGGAAGCACCAACTCCCTTCAATTTTCTGTACGCACCAACCTACAGGAGGATTCAACCTTTGTTAGCTACAACTGACAGCTATTAAGGTGAATGTTTGCTGATTTACTTCAGATATCAGCTCTATTCTATATATGCTCTTCTTCTCTTAATCTTCTCTGCTTTATTCTTCTATATTCTGCATTCTCTATATTTTCTCTCTCTCTCTCTTTCTCTCACTATATCCTTTTTCCCCCTTTTTTTTTTTGCTTATCAAATTGATGTTATATATATAGAAGTTCTCATATGACTGTTTTTATTCCTCTATGAATTTGGAATGGATGGTCATACCCCTTGGTCTTCTGCCTCCTCATTTCTTTATCCAACTCAAATTAAAATCATAATAATATGCACAATATTTCATGCTACAGTGGGATTTTTGTCTTTTCCTTAGGATACTTGCCTCTGCATCACAAACAATAACAATAATTACAACATTTACATTCAAATTTTTAATTACATATTTCAATTTCACTCAGCTCTTTTCCTAGATTTTGGCTTCACTGGATTTGTCTTTTCCTGTTGCAGTTAAGAACCCGTTCTGCATACCTTGGTTCACTGTAATTGTGTGCACCTATGAATGTATTGCTGTCAAACCTGTAATCTATGTTTATCTCTGCATGCTCTCCTCTTCTTTCTTTTTTTTCCATATTTGCATTTTAGTTTCATGCTCAATCATATTCCAACCCGGGCAATCTTTCTCTCTGCACTTATTCTATGCTGGAAACTCAAACAAATAAGTCTGGTTTATTTTAATGTCTTAATTCATTGAATTGGGATATAATTTCATCATTCCTCTATAGTTATAGCCCAACAGTCCATTGCATACGCATATGTGCCAACTTCGCATATATAACTATTATAATCGGCATAGTACTTTGACTATTGAAACCAGGTAAATTTTCCCTCGGCACGTACATATATTAATCCACGTAATATCCATATATCGATTATACGTAATATTTCCATATATATTCCATCGGACCTTATAATGCGTCGACTAACGTTAATAAACCAACTCCTTACCTATAACTCTGTCGAACCTTATATTAATGTTAATAAACCAAGTTCATAACATAAATCTCCATCCCGGGCCCACAATACCATCACGAATGCATACACCGTACATTACTTATCGTCCATGCACTTTTGTTAATCCTCGTGCAAGTCCCGCGAGCGCCCACCATTGGATAGCCTTTCTCCAGATAAACGAACCCTATATATATTTCGCTGGGCATCTTCTGTCGATCCTTAATGCGCGAAGGCACACGTTAACTCGTCGCTTTACAATACCACCGGGACACGCGGCGGCTTCCCTATGGAATCGCTCCAATTCCACAAATACCGCCTGCTCCGGAAAAGCAGTGCGAAATTGCAGGGCGGTTTTCGGCAATCCACGTTCACTGTTCATCGGTCATGGTTCCATTCTCCCTCATGGTTCCGCTCTTCTCCCTTACGCTACGGTTCCGCCCATTGGGTTCAACGTTTATTCAAATTTGATATAATTCTCGTGCGTCTTATCTCCTTGTTCTATAGTGCTCGTCTGATGAGCACCACTTCCGCTATACATGGGTTAAAGCCATGCCTCTATTGTGGCTTATACTCGTGGCTCTATCACCCCCTTGTCGACAGTATCGACATTATTTACATCAATTCCGCTTATTGCGTGCACAACACCATTCATCACATCACAGGTTTTTAATTGTCACCGCTTCGATTATTCTCCCATTAAATACAGAGCCTCGTGCAGAATTTTCGTTGGAGTTAAGTGATTCCCGGAAAGATATAACGACTCTCTGCCTCTGTCTCTACCTTCTGATAACGGTTCTTCGCTGTGCTTCTGTGACTGTTACATTTTGACATTCTTCTTGCTGCCTCTGCAACTTCTGTCGCTCTACCTCTGCCTTCATTTGCTTCTTTGCTGCCTCCATTGCCTTCGCTGTGCTTCAGTGCTTTATCCTTTTCCATCAATGACAACATTTCCAATAGTCTCCCCCTTTGGCATTGATGGCAACAATCCACTTTATCTATTTGCTTTCTCTTTTTCTTGTTGCTTGCTCTTCCTGTTTGCCTGTTTTTCCTCCTACTTTTTCTTCCTCCCCCTTTGACATCAATGGCAAAGGGTTGCCTTTTGTATTTCATTTGTGCTAGATTGCTTTTTGTATTTTATATGTTTTATAACTATGTTTCATCTGTACTAGATTGCAGACAGGGATAATTCATTTGACAATCGAAAGGTCCTTGTTGCTTTCTCATGCTGAATGCTGATAATACTGAGAATATTTTCTTATAGCTCTTTGATCCTGTGAACCTGTTTTATGCTTTCCTTGCTGGCTGTTCTCCCTAGAATGATATTTTTGTTTTGTTCTCCCCCTGACATTGTGCTTTCTCTTTATATTAGAGAGTAGCATCTGTAGATACTACCCTTAGTTTATTTCTCAAGTATTGAAATGGTTCTCTAGCAAGGGGTTTGGTAAATATATCAACTGTCTGTTCTTTCGTTGGTACATATTCCAGCTTTACTATTTTCTGAGCCACTTGTTCTCGGAGGAAATGATACTTGATTGGAATATGTTTAGTTTTTGAGTGAAGTACATGATTTTTAGATATACTTATAGCACTTGTATTATCACATTTGATTGAAATAGGTTCATCAATGCTTACCTTCATGTATTGAAGAGTTTGCTTCATCCACATGACTTGTGTACAACATGCTGCTGCTTCTATATATTCTGCTTTAGCTGTAGACAAAGAGATGGATGTTTGTTTCTTGCTTAGCCATGCCACCAGACTTTCTCCTAGATAGAATGCACCTCCACTTGTACTCTTCCTGTCATCCACACAGCTGGCTCAATCTGCATCTGTGTATGCTGATAAAGAGAAGTTTTTTCTTTTAGGATACCAAAGTCCATACTCTGTTGTTCCTTGTAGATATCTGAATATTCTTTTGACTTCCAGAAGATGGTTTTGTTTAGGTGTTGCTTGATATCTAGCCACTAGTCCTACTGCTAGCATGATGTCTGGTCTTGATGCAGTCAGATACAATAGACTTCCAATCATGGATCTGTAATGTCTTTGATCTATATCAGCAGACCCATCATTAGCACACAGCTTGCAACCTGTGGTCATGGGAGTTGACACAGGTTTACAGTTCTCCATTTTGAACTTTTTCAACATTTCTTTTATGTATTTTTCTTGTGAAATGAATGTACCTGTGTTCTTCTGCTGAATTTGTAGTCCCAAGTAGAAACTGAGCTCTCCAATCATAGACATTTCAAACTCTGTTTTCATTTCATCAGCAAACCCTTTTGCAAGTTAATCTTTGTTGCTTCCAAACATAATGTCATCAACATACACTACAACAATCAAAAGTTCATTTTCATGGGCTTTTATATATAGATTGCTATCTACTCCACCTCTCTTAAAACCCTATTTTTGCAAATATTTATCCAGTCTTGAGTACCAAGCACGAGGAGCCTGTTTCAGTCCATATAGGGCCTCCTTCAGTCTGCATACATAGTCTTCTTTGTATTTTAATGAGAAGCCTTCTGGTTGTTCCATGTATACTTCTTCTTCTAGATCTCCATTAAGAAAAGTAGACTTTACTTCCATTTGATATACCTTGAAGTCTTGGTAACATGCAAATGCCAGGAACATTCTGATAGCTTCCATTCTAGCTACTGGGGCAAATGTTTATTTATAATCAAGTCCTTCAATTTGTGAGTATCCTTTGCAGACCAGCCTGGCTTTATTCTTGATTACTTGTCCTTGCTCATTCATTTTGTTTTTAAATACCCATTTCGAACCAATGATATTCTTCTCAATTGGTCTAGGAACTAGTTCCCAGGTATTGTTCTTCTCAATTTGGTCCAATTCTTCATTCATTGCTTTTACCCAATACTTGTCCTTGTTGGCTTCTTCAAACTTCTTTGACTCTATTTGTGATAACATTTCTATGTATACTTCTTTAGTCTGTTCAGTTAGCCGCCTTCTTATTTGCACTCCGACACTCTTGTATCCAATGATTTGATCTTCTAGATGGTTCTTTTGAGTCTATCTCGAGGGGGTTTTCGAGCTTAGTTCAGTATCTTCTGATGTCTTGCTTGCTTCATCATCCTCTTGGTCCTCTTCTTCATAATTTTCTGAATAGATGTTGTAGTCTGTATCTCTCGTTTTTTTTGGGAGTTCTTCATCAAATCTTACATCAATACTTTCTACAATTTTTCGAAGAGTCTTGTTGTAGCATCTATATCCTTTACTTTTGGATGCATATCCTAAGAATATTCCTTCATCTGATTTTACATCAAACTTCCCCAGATTTTCATCATTATTTTTTATGTAGTATTTTCTGCCAAAAACTCTAAAGTGCTTGATTGATGCTGGTTTACCATGCCATAGCTCATAAGGAGTCTTATCACTATTAGGTATTAAATGAGCCTTGTTTATTATATGTACTGGTGTGTGTACAGCTTTTGCCCAGAAGGTTTGAGCAATATTATTCTCTTGCATCATGGCTCTGGCCATTTGTTGTACAGACCTGTTTTGTCTCTCTGCTACTCCATTCTGCTGAGGTGTCCCTGCAATGGTAAATTGTTGCTTTATTCCATGTTCATCACATAGGTCTGCAAAGTCATAATCTGTGAATTATCCTCCTCTATTTGATCTCATACATTTTAGCTTGCATCCAGTTTTATTTTCAGCGAATGCTTTGAATATCTTAAACTTTTCCAGTGCTTCTGATTTGTTCTTGAGAAAAGCAACCCATGTCATTCTGGAGAAATCATCTATTATCAGCATAAAGTAGGATTATCCACTTGGTGTCTTAGTTCTAGTAGGTCCACACAGATCCATGTGCACAAGCTGGAGTGGTCTTCTTGTTGATAGCTCATCTTTAGATTTAAAGGATGTGCGAGCCTGTTTCCCCAATTGACAAGATTTGCATATGGTATTTGAAGGACTTTTTACTTCTGGCATATCTCTGACAGCTTTATTCTTGCTCAGTCTAATGATATGGTCGAAACTGAGATGTCCCAATCTCCTATGCCATAACCATGACTCCAGTTTGCTAAGATGATAGGCTTCATCCTCCTCTTTTACTATGTACACATTGCTCTCTGTTTGAACACCTTTGAGTAGAGTCTTTCTTGTTGTGCTTGACCTGAATACACAATCTTGTGCTCTAAAGAGAACTTCACAGCCTTTATCACACATCTGACTGATACTCAGTAAATTTTCTTTCAGCCCATCTACATATAGTACATCTTGGGCCTTTCCTCTGCCATTGTCTATGCTGACTGATCCTTTTCCCTTGATCTTTCCTAATTTGTCATTTCCAAAAGTGACATTGCTTGATTTCTTATCATCAAGATTTATAAACTTGCTTTTGGCTCCTGTCATGTGTTTAGAGCAGCCACTGTCCAAATACCATTGACTCTTCAAATCTTGAGCAAGCAGTTAAGTCGTTACTTATTCACCTTTTCTTATCCACGTGGAGTCTCTCTTTTTGTTTGGTATTTTAGATATTTATTGAATTATATCCCCCTTAGAGAACACTTGAGGATATATGTCCAAAATTTTGATTGTATATAATAATATTTGATTACAGTTTTTATAATTCGTATTAATGAAAATTGCTTTGACTCATAAACCTCCTCGAGGTATTGAACATCAGTCTTTGTCCATACTTTCTACATTCAATAATTCTATGGCCAAAATCCTTACAATAAAAACAATAACCATAGAAATTACTTGCATACCTGATGTAAGGTTGTCTCTTCCATGCTTGCATCTTTTGCTGGTTTGAGTCATTCCTCCTTGCATGATAGTATGCAACAATGTGTCTCAGCTTGTGGCAGACATAACAGATGGCATTCTTCATAGGAGGCAATAATCTCCTTTGATGGCTTCCAAATTTGATATACTCAGGGGTATATGATCCTTTCTCTGTTGTCTTAGTATTTGTTACAATTTTTGTTATTAGAAGTTTCTTCTGGTCTCTTTCTTTCTCATTACATGTTTCTTCCTTTGTAGGAATTATTTGAGCTGCTTCATCAGCCTTCTTTGCTTTCACAAAAAATATATTTTTGTTTTCCTTTTCTTTGCCTTTACTTGATTCTCCTTCATAGCCTATCCCAGTTTTTATTAGAGGAGATCTTTGAACATCTAAGATTTCATTCAACTTACTAGAACTTGTCATTTTAGAAGGGTATATAGAAACTTTCTGTTGAGCATTTTCTAATTTCTTTCTCAGACACAGAATTTCTTCTTCCAGCCTTCCCTGTTTTTTGGTTTATCTTTACATCTATTGTGCAACATGCCTTATCTTTTCTTGCTTCTTCGTTTACTCTTCAAATTTATGAGGACTTCTAAATTTTATTCTTCTTTTCAAGTTGGCCATTTAAGGAGAATCCTTTTTGTTTTCCTCGTATTTTATTTTGAGTCTCCAATAATCTCCTCTGCAGTGACTTCAGCCTTCGTTGTCGATTTCTTCTTCTTCTTCAGCAAAGAGTCCTTTCAAGATCTTCTCTATGGCCATCAGTAAAATTCGCAGGTTCTCCAGCTACTCGAGGATTCATCCGAGTCCCCTTCGAAACGCAATCGTCGTCTTGCCATGAAGGATTTTCCGCCGACCCCTTTCCTTTCCGCGCTCGACAGCCTTTCTCTCGATTCTTGAGTTTGATTCTCCTTACTTTTCGTGGAGGACACGTAGCGCATAATGTCCAACTCTCTCCACAAGAAGCATTTACAAGGAAGTTTACCTTTGTATCTACCTGAGCCTCTATCCAATTTCTCGACAAATTTAGCCTCTTCTTCATCAGAGCTGGAGCATATGTCTTCCTTTTCTTCTTTCTTCTTTTCTGTTTTGAATGCTGCCTCCCTTGTACTTGGCTTCTTCTGTGGGAGCCTCATCTCATATGCTGTAAGATTTCCTAGTAGCTGGTTCATGGTCAAGGTCTCCCAATCAGCTGTTTCTTTTATTGCAGACACCTTGGGATTGAATCTGGATGGAAGAGATCTTAGAATCTTTTGTACAATTATACCTTCTGGTATTGTTTCTCCAAGAGCTTTCATACTGTTAACAATTTCTGCAACTTTTAAGAAGAAGCTGCCAACATCTTCATCATCATTAATTTTTAAATTTTCAAACTGGGCTCTATATACTTGAAGTTTGGTAGTCTTAACCTTTTTATTTCCCTCATGGATATTCTCTAGAGTGTCCCACATTTCTTTGGTAGTCTTACTGTGCATTATTTTGATAAACTCAGCTTCACATAGTCCATTTAGGATTGTATTCATTGCTTTTGCATTAGCTACAAAGCTTTGTTTAGCTTCTTTCTCTATATCAGTTGACTTTGTGACATATCCAATTTCCACAGCATCCCAAACTTCTAATCCTAAGGACATTATATAAGCTTTCATTCTTATTTTCCAAAAGGCATAATTTGCACCTGTAAAGAAAGGGGCTTTATTGGTTGAGCTTCCTTCTTGACTTGCCATCTTGAGAGCCTAGGATCTCCTTTCAGTTGTTAGACTGATATACAAGGAACCTGCTCTGATACCAATTATTGAGCCTTTAATTAAACTAAGAGGGGGGGGGGTGGTGAATCAGTTTAATACATTCCTGATCTTTGAAAAAAAACTTTTTCATTAAACTATTTACACCTTCATTTCATATCCAATTTAATGTGTGAGTAATCTTAGAATGCAAGCAGCAAGTATTAGTTTAATATAGAAGTAGACTTAATATGAGAGTTGCAGGTATTAAGCAGATGATACATATCAGATTCAATACATAACTATCATGCACAGAGACACCAGATGTAAGTGGAAACCCATAACGGGAGAAAACCACATCTTATTATTGTTGTGATGCAAAGGCAAGCTCCTACTCCCTCTCACCACTATTTTTCTGCAGGCACCAACCCAGGAGTGCTCCAACCTCAATTCTCGTGCCGGCAACTCGCAAGGAAGCACCACCTTTTCAATTTTTCGTAGGAAAACTAAATCCACAGATCTTAACTTTTGGTTTGCCTACAACTCAAAACCATACCGAATGTTTGGCCGACGACGCGATATCAGCTCTGTTCTGTATATGCTCTTCTTCTCTTAATCTTCTCTGCTTTATTCTTCTATATTCTGCATTCTCTATATCTGCTCTCTCTCTCTCTTTCTCTCACTATATCCTTTTTCCCCTTTTTTTCGCTTATAAAATTGATGTTATATATATATAATTTCTCATATGACTATTTGTATTCCTCTAGGAATTCGAAATGGATGGTCATACCCCTTGGTCTTCTGCCTCCTCATTTCTTTGTCCAACTCAAATTAAAATCATAAGAATATGCACAATATTTCATGCTACAATGGGATTTTTTTCTTTTCCATAGGATACTTTCCTCTGCATCACAAACAATAACAATAATTACAACATTTACATTCACATTTTTAATTACATATTTCAATTTCACTCAGCTCTTTTCCTGGATTTTGGCTTCACTGGATTTGTCTTTTCCTGCTGCAGTTAAGAACCTGTTCTGTATAGCTTGGTTCACTGTAATTGTGTGCACCTGTGAATGTATACCTGTCAAACCTGTAATCTCTGTTTATCTTTGCATGCTCTCCTCTTCTTTTTCTTTTTCCATATTTTCATTTTAGTTTCATGCTCAATCATATTCCAACCCAGGCAATCTTTCTCTCTGCACTTATTCTACTCTGGCAACTCAAACAAATAATTCTGGTTTATTCTAATGTCTCAATTCATGGAATTGGGATATAATTTCATCATTCCTCTATAGTTATAGCCCGACAGTCCATTGCATACGCATATGTGCCAACTTCGCATATATAACTATTATAATCGACATAGTACTTTGACTATTGAAACCAGGTAAATTGGCCCTCGGCACGTACATATATTAATCCACGTAATATCCATATATTTATTATACGTAATATTTCCATATATATTCCATCGGACCTTATAATGCGCCGACTAACATTAATAAACCAACTCCTTACATATAACTCCGTCGGACCTTATATTAATGTTAATAAACCAATTTCATAACATAAATCTCCGTCCCGGGCCCACAATACCATCTCAAATGCATACACCATACATTACTTATCATCAATGCACTTTTGTTAATCCTCATGCATGTCCTGCGAGCGCCCACCATTGGATACCTTTCTTCAGATCAACGAACCTTATATATATTTCGCTGGGCATCTTTTGTCGATCCTTAATGCGCGAAGGCACACGTTAACTCGTCGCTTTACAATACCACCGGGACACGCGGCGGCTTCCCTATGGAATCGCTCTGATTCCACAAATACTGCCTGCTCCGGAAAAGCGGTGCGAAATTGCAGGGCAGTTTTCGGCAATCCACGTTCACTGTTCATCGGTCATGGTTCCATTCTCCCTCACGGTTCCGCTCTTCTCCCTTACGCTCCGGTTCCGCCCGTTGGGTTCAATGTTTATTCAAATTTGATATAATTCTCGTGCGTCTTATCTCCTCCTTCTATAGTGCTCGTCTGATGAGCACCACTTCCGCTATACATGGGTTAAAGCCATGCCTCTGTTGTGGCTTATACTCGTGGCTCTATCACCCCCTTGTCGACAATATCGACATTATTTACATCAATTCCACTTATTGCATGCACAACACCATTCATCACATCACAGGTTCTTAATTGTCACGGCTTCGATTATTCTCCCATTAAATACAGAGCCTCGTGCAGACTTTTCGCTGGAGTTAAGTGATTCCCAGAATGATATAACAGCTCTCTGCCTCTGTCTCTGCCTTCCGATAATGGTTCTTCGCTATGCTTCTGTGACTGTTACATTTTGACATTCTTCTTGCTGCCTCTGCAACTTCTGTCGCTCTACCTCTGCCTTCATTTGCTTCTTTGCTGCCTCCATTTCCTTCGATGTGCTTCAACGCTTTCTCATTTACCATCAATGACAACATTTCCAACAAATTCAACCTCCAATAAATTTGGAAAACCATTTTTAAAGAAAGAAAAACATTTTAAGTTAAGAAATTGAGTAATTAAATTTCCGAAAAATCCCAAAAAGAGGACAATCTCTGCCAAAATTTTCCTAGAAACCCTGTGGTCTGCTGTGCAGTTTTTCAAGTAAATTTATCAATTTTTCACAGTTTAATGATTCATTTCAAGCTCTAAAAGGCCAGAAAACCTTTGGAGGTATCCTGAAACCCTCTATAATCCTTTTAAACAATTTGTTAGCCCCATTTCTTAGTCAAAAAACTCAGAAATCACCTGTTTCCCATTTTAGATCAGTTTTAAAGCCTCAAAACATCTTTGATTAACCTAATTGGGCAGAAAGCCCAAAAAGAGACTTTATTTTGCCAAAATTTTCCCAATTAAGCCTCGGTTATAGTAAAATTACCTCTGCAAACTGTTTAAACTTGCAGAAGCAAATCAAGATACCTAAAAAAAAGAGTCTAAGCAAGCCTGAAGGTTCTAAAGCACCTAAATTTACTCCTGCCATGACTCCAAATACTTAAATTGTGGTCAATCCATTAAAAACCCTAGTTGTTGATATTGGACACATTCCCCTTGCTGATATTGACTACAAAATAGCTGATCCCATAGTTGAATTCAATATGTTAGATATCCATAAATGGTGTTTTAAGAAGTATTTATATGATCATGAAGAATTTCATATTTGGGAATCCAATATGCCCAAATATGTAGTCCCTCTCACTCACCCTTGTAAAGAAATTATCAGATTATGTCACCAGTACTATATTATTGAAAAAAGAGCTATTGTGAATGCTAGTGAAGAAGTCATATTTACCATCACTATGGAGTCAATAAACCAAATGTTGTAGCTTCAACCAGACCCCCAAGGAAATGGAAGTACAAATGGACCAACTTGTCCAAGAAAAGGATAGAGTAAAAGAACTAGTGATTCTTACAGTCATTCCAGTCATCACTGCGGTAATGCCTTAAACTTTAGGAGAAAAGTTGGCACCCAAATAACCACTGTCCACTGCAGTGCTACTGACTTCTTCAACAACTTCAGCTACTGAATCCTCTACAACAGCATTGCAACCTACAGATGAAAGAAGTCAACTAGTGAAAGCAATGGAAGAGATGTCTTTGAAGACAAATTAAATTAACAGGTTGACAAAGACAATTGAAAATATTGAGAAGACAAATAAGTCAACTCAAGTAAATGCTAAAATACATGAACAAAATGCAAACAAATTGAGTGAAGAAGTAAAGAAGTTACAAAAAGAATTAACTCTCAAAGATCAGATATCATACATAAAAATTACCTATGGATTAATGTAATTACCTATAACTAGGATTATTACTACAAGACATGTTAATAGCACCTTGGTTTTAGGGTGAAAATGTGAAGCTGGGTTACATTTTTTGCCCTTTTTTAAGAAAAAAATTTCATTTTTTTCTGTTCTTCAACTTTTTGCAAACTATAACAATTTTTCTGTGTAGAATTTCATTTTGCGATTAAAATAAAAGTTGTGAGAAATTTTGTTAGCTTTCTATTACTTATTTTTTGAAATCTTTTTATGCATATTTGATATGTCAACTTAGCATTTCTTTGAGTGTGTGTTTCTTAACGATCGAAGGATTCATAAGAAGTCATGTTATGACGCAATGTTGTATTCATTGAAAATTTGTGTTTTTGAAAAAACAAAATGTGTTACAACAATCTAGACAAAGTCTACTTTGTTTTCGTCATATTTAAAAAGCCAATGGATGCATATCATAATTACTAGAATTTTTTGAACTGGTCCAATACAAAAAACTGCGTATTTTGGATATGTTTCATGTCGCAAGAAATTTCTTAACATATAAGTTATAAACTAAAAATCTAAAAGCTACCCATTAGAGACGACGGACCAATGTAATGCCCCATAATTTCTTCAATTTTTTTTACAATGTATTTTGTGAGATACAAAATTTTGATTTCACTGAATTACAATGACCCTCAGAAATTGTTTGCACCCATTTTATTAGAAAAATAATTAAAATTAATAAACGTTTATGAAATTCCATAAAATTTATATTTCCTGAAAGTAGATTCAATTATGAAAATGGTTGTCTTGGTTCTGACTGTTAATTAACAACCTTTCATGGAGTTTAATCAGTCCAAAGTTGCAGAACCGTTTTCAGAGCCTGGTTTTTGCGTAATTGGTGACACGTTAGTTCGGTCGAACTTTTAGTACAAGTTCGGCCGAACAATGTTTTCCACTTAAGGCTCGTTAAATATAACGTCTTAATAGTTCGGCCGAACTTCTGATCAAAAGTTCGGTCGAACTATTGTATAAATTTTCGTCGGCCGGAAAGTTTTGCGGAGCCCCTTACTAAAACACATTTCGCGTCAATATAAATTGCCGTGAAATGATTCACAATTTTCGTACATTTCACACACTTCATCTCATTTTACAAAGATCTTGGTTTGGGTTCAAAAACTTTTCTTCAAAGTTTGGGTTTAAAGAATTTTTTTGGAAGACATTTCTTGAAGGCGGCGTGATTTGGGTTCAAAAACGTTTTTTCAAAGTTTGAGTTTAAGAGCATTTCTTGGAAGCAAATTGATTTTACAATTTTGGGTTTAAAGAATTTTTTTGGAACACATTTCTTGGAGGCAGCGTGATTTTGACAAAAAATGTAAAACATTTCTTGGACGTACATTCAAAAGACATTTCTTGGAGGTATGTACGTGTTTTGAGTTGAAGTAAATCTTTTGAGCTTCATTTCATTTTTACAAGACATTTTTCTCTCGAATTTTTTAAAATGTGTTTTTTGGATTGGAGTATGTATTTTTTACAAAAAATTTACACTAAATTTTCTTAAGAATTTTTTTAAATTAATTTTTTTGTGATAATTTTTGTAATTGAGTTATTGTCTAATTTTTTGAAGGAAATTTTTTGAACTTCATACCCTATTATCATGGGAAATCGAAGAACTTGTGCGAGAAAATATGATCGAAAAAGATACCTTGAGGCACGTAGAGAATAGACGAGACAATCTCGCAAAAGAAAGTTAAAAGTCCTCTCAAATATTGAAGAGGAAAATCAACCTCAAGTAGAAATTGAAGCAGGTATGTAAATGTAAATATTATGATCTATTGATTATATTTAAAATTTTCCTAATGTAAAATGTGAAGCTTAATTTTTATTTGATGAACTAGTTTGAAAAATATTTTGTTTGATGTAAATAGATAGAGATATTCCTCAAAATATTGAAGAAGAAAATCAACCTCAAGCAAAAATTGAAGTAGGTATTTAAATGTAAATATTATGATCTATTGATATATTTTTAAAATTTTCCCAATGTAAAATGTGAAGCTTAATTTTTATTTGATGAACTAGTTTGAAAAATATTTTGTTTAATGTAAACAGACAGAGATACTCCTCAAAATATTGCAGAAGAAAATCAACCTCAAGCAGAAATTGAAGCGGGTATGTAAATGTAAATATTATGATCTATTGATATATTTAAAATTTTCCTAATGTTTATTGACATATTTATTAATTTAGTTATTTATTGAATATGTACTATTTTTTCAAATATGTACAAATGAAATCACTATCGATAATGAGATGTTAGAAAATTTTGACACTCATACATATGGAGATATAAAACCTGACCATGTTATATGATATCGTGTCGACTGCATTTTTGAAAAGTATTTCTTAAATGAGCAAGTGACAGTTCAGGCTCAAATGTTGAAAGGTATCCTATCATCAAAGAAATTAAAAGAAGCAACGACACTATTGGGTATTCGAAAATCAACCAAAGATAAAAAAATGAAAGAAGAGGTGATAAAAAATATGAGTAGTGCTATAAAGTCAATTAAGAGATCTAGAGATAAAGATGTTTCAAATATACGTAGAGGAATACAGATGGCAATGGTTCCACCAAGTACTCAAGAGAATCGTTTGATAACATCTATGGCACGAGCACTGGGAACCTCGCGAAAAAATCTGCACAAACAAAGAAAATTTTGACTGCAAATAGATGTAAATGATGAACTCGCTTGTTGGAGAGCTATTTTTAGGCAACCATACAAAGATAGACTTGGAGAAAATGTTAAAAAAATAATATATGAATCTTGGAAGAACAATTCGTGTGTTTCACCAACTGCAAGACATGTGATGCGAAGAAGAATAACACGAAATCAATACGAAGAACATGAAAAACATCTCTTGGAAACCACTTAGATAGAGTTATTCAACAATTTCAAAGAAGAGAATCGTCAAATTCATGTTTCACTCAGTGCTTTTGTTCAACAAAAAACATGGTATGTAAAACCTATCACCGTACGCGACACTTGTTGTTGTCGTTATCATGTGGAATTTGAGTTATATTATGACACATTCCTTGATTTCGGTAGAACATTATGGAAGGATTCACCTCCTCCTTCCACAATCCGTGATTTCATATCTCAAATTCTATGTGAAAGAGAAAGCGATGAACTATTTTACAAAAATAAATGTGTTGGTGGTAAAAAATGCGATGATTGTGGAAATTTGACTAAATTTCAAAACAAATATCATATTGATATAAATGATCAATCATTGTCCAACATGAAAGTGAAATGGAAGAGATATGAATATATTGATACATCGATTCAAGGTGCAAATAGTGTTAAAAGAATCGAATTACGAGAAGACGAAATTTTTCTGATAGACTTTTTGAGAAAGTTTGGGGCAGAAATTTACAAATACACCAAGCATTCCCATAGAGCTCGATGGCAAGACTTGCAATTCAAAAAATCTCGTGAAATTTTTCCACTAGGGACCATTTTTTCAGTGATTGATTTTGCAGAAAACTACACATTTGTTCTACAAAAAGAAATTTGGAGTGAATACTATCATTCTGACCAAGTCTCCATGCTCGTCCATATTCTATATAGACATGCTGAACAAAATGTCGATCATATAGAAAGCACGAGTGAAAATCGACATATCGTTAAAGAATATCACTTTTATATCAGTGACGATCGTACACATGATACATGTTTTGTACAACATTGTTTTGGAAGAATTTATGATTCATTGAAAAATCGTGGAATAACATTCAATGAACATTGGATATGGTCAAACGGATGCGCAGGTCAATTCAAATCTGCACGGTCATTCTTTTGGTTGTGTTGTCTTCATAAGAAAACCTGCATTAAACATTTTTGGAATTTATTTGAGACTGGCCATGGAAAAGGAGAACATGACGGTGTAGGAGCATGCATAAAATGAGTACTTTGAAGATATCAAATGAAGCACTCTGCACACCGACTTCTGAACTCTGAAGAATTTGTTCAATGGTGCATCGCTGCTCTAATCCATGAGAAAAACCCATCAAGAGAAGTGTGAAGGTGCATTCAATTTTATTTATATTGGAAATCTAATTTTAAACATTGTACATTTATCATGCAATGATTATTTTTAATTGTATTTTAATATCATATTTACAAATTCTTTTTCTAATTTTCCATATAAAGGTTTTTCTGGCATATTGGAATCGAAGATGTAGATAGATCAATTGGAAATGACGTTGAAACAATAAAAGGGACTCGAAAATTGCATTCAATTCAAACAAAGTTGTCCAGAAATGTGTTTGCATTGGATAAAAGAAAATATTCTTGTTTTTGTGATGTTTGCATAGACAACATAAAATCCAATGACATTCGTGAAAAAAAAATGTATGTGAACGATTGGAAACATACAAAGCTAAATAAAAAGGGAAAAATGTCTGTTGCAATGTTTGAATAAATGCAATCAGAGGAAACTACAATATCATCCGATGGTGATTGAGTTTCTGATCTTGTTAGAGAAGGTAACATTTGAATTACTTTCTAATGGTTTAAAAATCTAGAAATAAATTTAAATATGCATAATTAAATGTTAAATTTATTTTATTGTGCAGGAGATGTTTCTGCTGTAATTTCACCTATTGACAACGATGAAAATGTGAAGCATTATTTGATGCGTTGCACTGAACGAAAAATTAAATTATTACAAGACTATAATGATCACGGATTTCAGTATGACAGAGGGTCTATTATACTGAAAGGTTATTTTTTTAGAAAAACTCATCAAAGTGGAGACTTTATTTACTTTGAAGACTATGAACCTAATTCCATAAGTTGTCAATATAGTCACTTGGTGTGTGCAGCACGCATAAAGTTGATAGAAGTTCAATCAAAGAAAAAATCGAAAATTAAGAAATCGAAAATGTCAAAATCCGATCATGAACGGATTATTGAGGATGGAATTCCATTAGAATTTTTTTGAGTGAATTGTCCAGAAATTTATTATCTTTGGATTAAATATGTTTTAGAACTTCCAGTACTCAACTAAAAATTGAGCTGCTTATGTTATTTGTGGTTTTCACATGTTACAAATTGTTTGGGTACAAGCACGTGCTCTAGTATCAACTGAAAGTAGTTTTTCTATACATGTGCATTGATGAAAAATGTTATATGTATTGGATATATATATATATATATATATATATTCTATAATGAAATTAATTGTTCTTGTATATTAATTGTTCTTGTATATGTTTTTCGACCGTATGGTACAAATTATTTCACTTTATTTTGTAAGGTCAGATTCGGTCCCCATATGGCCTAGCCTCCAAGGGACGAGATAACAAGTGGTTGTCCCCACTTGCCTGAATCTCAGCTTTTAAGTACAATTTTACTGTTTATGGCAAGCATCTTACATGATGTCCTAGCCAAGGATAGATTCTCTTTGTTTCAAGTTTCCGGTAAAAGTTGTCACCGAATGACCTACTAGGATATTATAAATACTAGCTTTGTAAGATCATTTGGCATTCGAAAAAATTCGAAAGTCTTAGAGTCTATCTGAAGTTTAGTTTCCCTACTCTGCATATGCGAGAAGTTTCTCGATCTGCTTGCATCACGGTTAGTTGCATTGAAAAACTCTTTTTTCAATTAGAGCTCAATTGATACATGGTTAGTTGCATTGAAAAGCTATGTTCTTCCTATTGGAAATTTTTTCATTCAAACAAAACTACATGGAGAGATAAAAAGCAATCTTAAAATTCCAAATGTACTTCAACCATCCAAAAGGGATTTGTGAAACATTATTTGACATGCCATGCCAATTATAGTGAACAACTATCCAATAGAAACATTTAACATTATATACCACATGTGCCAAATGTAGATTGAAACCATCCAAAACTTTAAAATTTTAAAAACTTTTGATAATATATCGTGCAACATTAAAACATTAAACATCACATGCGAAATGTAGATTGAAACCGTTCAAAACTTGAGTTTAAAAAACTTTAAATTATATATAAATCGTTACTTCACATGCCATGCCAATTATAGTTCAACTAGATCCAATAGAAACATTTAACATTATATGTACCACATACATGCAAATGTAGATTGAAACCATCCAAAACTTTAAGTTTTAAAAACCTTTTGATTATATATTGTGCAACATTAAAACATTAAACATTTAAATCTCATTAAATATCACATGCAAAATGTAGATTGAAACCATCCAAAACTTGAGTTTTAAAAACTTCACATGCCATGCCAATTATAATTCAACTATCCAACAAAAACATTTAACATTAAATATCACATGCCAAATGTAGTTCAGATGACAACATTAATTTATAGATGACAACATTACTTCACATTCACATGCCAAAACTACTAAAACCATCCAAAAATTAAATAAAACAAATTATATAATAACAATGTAATAAAATATGTCCAAAAATTGTAAATCTCGCAAGTATCTCGACCATTGTGACAATTTTTTGCGTATGTTCGGAGATATAATCAAATTTCGATGAAAGTTGATTATATGACACGTTTTCTTTAAAAGGATCTAACAATTTTGTTAAGGTATGAATTTTCAATTTTGTGTGGCTCTCTATCAACCTTCACTACCTCATTTCTAGAAAAAATATACTTGCTCATTCGTATACCCACTTTCTATTCAAATGCATGAGCTTTGAACTCTCGATAACTATGTTTTTCCACACAAGAAAATTATATGTCACATTTTATACTAAAGTTCTAAATATTATTTTGAGGTTTGGATTATTTTTATTGTTTTATATAATTTAACGTTAGATATAAGTTTAAATTGAAAGCTACTTAGATGAAATATAGCTTAGATATGGCTATATATATAACTCAAGGTCATACATTGTGTTCATTTACTAAGTAAATTTTGTTTTGTTTGAGTTTATACCCTATATGGTATTTTTCTTTTATAAAATATTTTATTATGTTTGTTGTTGTCGATATGTGATTCCGTATATAGTGTTATTTAAACTATGTTCTCTAGGCAATGTAATAAGAAGTTTTAAGGGTGGTATATTAACTCAGCATTTAGCTAGTACAACATAGTAATAGTTTTGTGGTGTTTACAAATGAATCTCTTCTAGGTTAATTGGTATTCTGAATTGTACCTATTTCATATGAAATATTTTTGAACTCTAAATATACATGAGTTTCAACTATAGTTACTTTCATTATTTGTAGCTGAGTTAGACTTATCTTCTGCTATTACTCATGAAGGTTGTCTCAAAACTGGTTAAGCATCTCTCTATCGATATCTCTAATGTAATTATAATTTCAAGTTTTATTTCCCTAGAGAGTATCTATATTGATATGGTTTCATTACCCATATCCTTGTTAGAGATTTATATTCTTCTATAGAAACATGAGAGTAGATGATATGTTTTCCTTCTGCTCATGAATTATAATGAAGGTGTCTATGCTTATTGCTCATGAATTCTAATGAAGGTGTCTTTGATTACTATGGCATGTAATTAATATTATGATTTCTTACTATAGGATATAATTAACACTCTGTTATTGAACTTTTTTTCCTCAGGAACCCAATATTATCTACAGCCACCAAGTTTATGTATATAGATTTATATTCAACCTACCTAAATCCCCTCCTAACTAAGGGAATGATATAATTCAGTTCTTGTTTTTCTAGTACTGGTATGTTGTGGGCGCAAGTTTTTACTTCACATGAGAAATTGATATGGTTAAATAGGCCTCATGAGATCATAACTAGAACACATTTCCTCTGTCATAGTTATGAAAAATATAACCGATTTCAGCTACAGTCATTCCACCCCGATTTCAGTCTATGAATGAAAAACTTAAAGACTTACTGGTTTAAAATTAATTTTCCTCACTTACCAAGCCTTGTTACAACCTCTACTCATAAACATATCTAGGTTATTTTAACGTTTGTCTATACTATTGTTATGAGCACATAGAAAAAACAATTAATATAAGCTCTAAATATATATTAATTTTGCATATAAAAGGATACAAAAAATTATTTTCAACCTACAATGTTATGAGAGAAATATTTCATCAGCTCCCATGAGTCCTTCACTAAGATACAAATCTGAGCATACTATATTTATTCATAACCTATTTTTGTTTCAGATATAGTGCTACTAAAAAATCAAGTTATTCTCATAATTCAACACAATACATACATTAGAATTATAATAAATCAAAATAACTTATATATCAAGATGGTAAATAAACTAAACATTCTTTAATCATCATCAACCGATACATAGCTTAGTTAGTCAAACGATACAGAGAGAGTCAACGAGTGAGTAGAACATACCCGAACACAACGAGTAGACTACCAAAACCAGTGAGTAGAACATACCCGAACACAGCGAGTCGAAGAGTGCGGATGGGATGGACAGGACGAACACCAGCACGGCCAGAAGGAGAAACAAAGCGAACACAACAGCAGTAACAGAGACAAAAAATGCGCAAACAATGAAATCCATAAACCACAATCCTTCGCGGGTGATTTATTTATAGAAAATAGTTCGGCCGAACTCTTTTAAAAGTAAAAGTTGGGCCGAACTTTTTTTAGAAGTTCGGCCGAAATTTTGTTGCCGGTTTTCCAATCTCCGGAAAAAATTCTGTTTGCTCGCGCCATCAGTGTGCCGTCAGTCTAAACGAAATAAATATTTCGGCCGAACTTTTTAAGAAAGTTCCGCCGAACTGTTACATAGTTCGGCCGAACTATTACCGAAAAAAAATTTCTGCCCCCGATTCTCATAAAAGTGTAACCCAGCTTCACGTTTCCACCCTTTAACTAGTTATCATTTCTTTATTTTCTTCTAATTTCTGGTGTAGGGAACCCTTAATTGCTCCCTCTCCCGTTTGACCTCCATCTACTACTTCTCTTTTCCGGATCAAAGGATCCTTAAGTGCCCTTTATCTTGATCATACCACCTCACAAAACCAATTTTCCAAGATGCCCAATGGTTATCTGTCTTGCCCTGAAGACATTTGACCTTTTAGGCCTTGATCCCAGTTCTGTTAACTTGAATTGGACTCCATAGCCCAATGGAAAAGTATATTTCCCTCTATATCTACCTCCAAGTGAAATTTTCCCACCAAATCAAACAAAACCAAACCAAAACTGCACTTTCATAGCTAGCCTAAAATTCAGAAATTAAAGCAAAGATAAAATTTAAAGAGAGAGCCCTCTCTGAACCCTAGGAAGGCTAGATCCTAGAGTTTGAAGTAGGTTTGTGGTTACCTCTAGTATTCCTTGACTAAGAAAACAAAATCCCACAAGTTAAGAATTTACTAGAGTGATAATAGGTTCTATAGGTTTGGTTTATCGATTAGTTATTCTTTTTGTACAATATTAATATTACAACATATTTGTTCTATTTACAATACTATATATGTGTTGTAACATATTATATATATTACTTAAGTTTCACAATGTGTTTACAAAATGTTTAGATTTTAGTTTTATATTTTATAAGCATTATATATATTAATATTGAAAATAATGTGTTACATTGTGTTATATTGTAGAATGTATTAAAAATTATTATAGTGTACAAATTATTTAGAATATATTTAAGTGTTTGAATTAAATGATTTTGGGCTTTAGCTCTTTTAGTTATATTTAATATATTTACATTATTAATTCTATAAAACAAATTAAGGTTCACCTATATACAAGTTTTATAAATGTAAATATTACTCACAAAATGTTGTTTGAACATTTATATACCTGTGAGGGCGCGTGGACTATGAAGGTGTCATGAAGATAATTAGTCCGACCAAACTCATCAAACAACCTAAAAGAGGAATTTATTGAAGTGTACTGTTAAAATATTGAAAACAAACAAACTTTCCAGTCATAAGCAAAGTTTTCCAAGCAATGTAGAGGAAATGCACATCATGTGATGCCCATTGCAAAAAGAGAAGGTTATGTGGCAATCAAAGGCGCCACATCACCTTTACGTGAGCAATGTTGTCATGAATATGGAGGATAGGAAACAATCCCACAAGCCAAAATAATAGCCATGATGCAACATAAGAAATAAGATCAAAAGCCAAGAAATAGTAATCAAAGAAGTCATCAACTACAAAAAATTCCCAAAGTGAAGCAATAAAAACCAAAGAAATCGTGTTACATGAAAAAATCAAATAAAGAGGGAGTTTAAAAAAAAATTAAAATGAAGGGTCCTCATGATTTTGCCGAAAAATGATGGGGGTTGTGTCCAACAAAACCTTCAACTCACTCGAAAGAAGAAATTATCTCTAGTTTAAAGATAAAAAACATGTAAAAATTAAGGACTTATAGTTAAATGTTTTGACATAAAAAATTCAAATGTCTTAGTTGTTTCATCTCTATCATGCACTGTTAATAGAAAAAAATCATATCCATCATTGTTCATTAACTTAAAAAATTTACCCCATGAATTTAGTGTATTCTAGCCAAGCCATCATTTTCCAAGTAAACAAGGTAATCAAGTAAAATATATTGCAAAATTGACCTCCATACCATAGGCATGGCTGTTGCTGCTAATAGGTGCATATAGCATCGACAGGATGCCTTTTAACCATTTTTTATGCGATAAATGCATAGTTAGATGACAGTTTCAAAGTTTATTTGATACCAACTAAATATCAATGTCCTAGCTTGGTAATCAGTTAATGACAATGGAAATAGAGTGAATAAATCAGGTCGTGATTAGACCTCTTGTCCTTCAACCTTGCATTTGAAAGTCGTTACCTTGGATTGGTGACAAATAATGGTGATGTAAAAAAGTTAGAACCTATGATCATGATAGGTATGCTTGTGATGAGACCTTCTATCCTTCAATTGACCATTTTTGTTTTTAGTTTTAGCTATGATTATTGTTAATCTCATAGTCTTTACTTAACAGATGGGGTGGTAGATTGATTCTTAAGAGCGAGGGATGATGTAAAATTTTTTAAGGTTACTAATATTTACTTCATTAGACTATTTCCTCAAGAGTTAATGACCTTAAGTAACTGTATATAAATGTATTTTTCTCTCTTGAAAAAGGGTTAAAATATAGTTCATTAGAAAATGATGGAAACACTTAAGCACAAAGAACCAAAAGTAGGGACTTCACTAGTTAGGAAAGATGAAAATGGGCATAACGAAATCATCTTAAGAAGAAAATTTCTTTAAATATAAGGTTTTGTTTATAAATAATAGAGCATAAAATTCATATCCGATGATTATGCCAAGGTGAATGAAATAAAAATATTCCCCCATTTTATTGGAAAGTGAAATGAAAAGAAAATAAAACCAAATTGAAACAAATGATAGCAAATTAGAAGAGTAGCAATCGAGAGAATGAGCCCTAGGATAAATTTTACAAGATAACATAAAATAAATTAACATAAAAATGTATAAAATGATGATTATGTTAAAATTGAATATCTATATTGTAAAGTAATTTGTTAATAAGGGTCATTCGATAACCTATTTATGATGCATCTGTAGGATATTTCTTTCTTTTCCAAATATTTATTAGAAATTATTTTTGAAGTCTTTAAAGATTAATTTTTAGGAATAAGATTAACAATCAGTTTCAAAAAAGAGTATAAGAAATATTTGAAAGAAGGAAAAGGGAACTTCATAAATGCCATATGATGGTTGTTGTTCCTAAACTATTTTTTCTAGCAAAAAAAAATCCTTGAACCAATGAAAACTTGCAAAATTAGAAGGAAAGGACAAGAAAATATAACTAAAAGAGGAAAAAAAGAGAGGAACTAAGAATAAATGAAGATCAACATATATAAATACTTGAGAGAAATTCGTACCAAATTACGTTGTGACTTTTGACATCCTTGTATGAAGAATATATATATATAATAGGAAAGACAAGTTACATTTATCTCCCACTTTACAAATTGAATATCATAAAATTAGGTCTAAATTCTTAGAAATACTACAAGGATTCTCAAGGAGAGATAATAAATTTTGGGATATGAGTAAATGAATGATAAGATATTGTATGAAAAAATTAGAAATGAGCATTATATTAGATTTAACATCTTAGAATATGGGGTTTACCATGGTAAATTAATGATAATGATCAAATGAGAAGCTTCACGAATGATAACCCATTATAAGTAAGATGATAACTTAATGAATGGTAAAAACTCATTTATATTTATTAAATACCATAAGTTATTTATTTCAATAGATAAATAAATAAAAAAAGTACTAAGCTAAATTTATCTATACTCTAACTCTTTTGAACGAAAATGATTGGGTATAGTCATATTTCCAATGAAACCAAGAAATAATTTTATTCCCTGCAGAAATAAACATTACATACATTAGTAAGAATGATGAACCAAATACTAAACTGTGTAAAAAAATGCTAAAGACAACATTTATATTAATTCCTAAGAATAAATATAAAAGGAATCTATAAATAGAAAACCTTCTATTATAAGAGTCATCAAATTCTAAATAAAATTTATCAAAATATGTAGAAGCTAAAGGGTTAGCAATATCACCTTTAAGAAAGCGATAACAACTAAAAAACCCAAGATTGTCTGAAAAAGTAACAGGGTCATTAGATGGTTGCAACAAGCCTTTAACATAACAAGTATCATATTTAAGTTTTCATAATTGACATCAAAAACTTGTATTAGAAACTGATGATCCAAATCTGAATAGAAGGAAGGAGGTTTGTGCTTAGAAAATCAATCGAATGATCTAAAATCATAAGTATCGGGATATTTTCTAAGCATCACATCATTTTCCCGTAGTTTAAAATAATCTTAAATCTTGTGAAAAGGATGAGTATAAATAATTGATCATTTAAAGGTACCCCTTGAGTTCCATGATATATTGCATTCTTAAGATTTTAACTAGGTAATATTCCAACAGGTTGACCCATACAGTGATCAGGTTGCAAATAATAATAACAAGAAAGAAAATTAAGGGAGATTCGCTCAAAATAATCATTTTTAATTTCCTATTTTATTAATGTGTCATTATTATCAAAATAGATCCTATCTCATCTTTTGAAGAAGAGTTATCATCATGATTCTTTGTTAAATGTTGATGTTGTGTATAATTCAATTATATTGAACTTGACTCACAAACATAAGGAGATACAGTAGAAACACTTTAAGATGTAATATGTTCTCCTTATGTTGATGGTTGATGAAGATCATTATTTTCATTTGAGTGTTGAATAAAAGTAATTGTAGAATCAAGATTTACTTATGGAGATTCTTTTTTATTTTCATTATGAATTCATACATTATGTTCTTGAAAAACAAAAGTAAATTTCTCAATTAAAAATTTCTTAGGGGGTAAGCCCTCATGACGAAATATGTAGCAAAATAACATGAATCTATTGGAAAATTCGCTAACAATTTCATCTTAATAGATTGTCAAGTTATCAAATTCTAAGAGTAGTTTCTCATAGTTATAATTGTGATGAGCTAAAAAGAATACTTGCATGAAGTGATTCCAAGAGTGAATGCACTTAGAACAATTTCTCATAGTTATAATTGTGATGAGCTAAAAATAATACTTGTATGAACTGATTCCAAGAGTGAATGCACTTGGTTCATAGCATCTTGTACCAATCCCGAATCCTTCCTTCAAGCGCATGAGTAAATAACTTGAAATTTTCATTTTATTTAGTCATTTTAAAACATTTGAATTCATGTATGAATGTATCAACATGATCTAACACAGAAATGGAACTATCACCGTCATATTGAAATTCATTTATGGATTAATTTTTTCTTTGTATATGCTTCTAGTAGGCTTGCATGAGCTAAAAGCGTGACCAAAAGTAGAAATGTATACAAAAGCCATAGCTAGTTAAAAAATTTAAAATAAGACTCCACATGGAACAACTGGTAGAGGCCCTCCTTCTAGCACCAAAAATGTTAATGGAAAAAATGTCCTCCATTAACATTAGGGGAGACCACCCGGTCAAGGCTGCAATTATACCGTTTTTCCATTGAAGTTGGTGGTTCTGACTCGTTATGGGTCCAGTTTCCCTATCACCTAGGACTAACATAAGGTTAATCTATCCTAATAGATTAACCTTACTTATAAGAGGTCAAAATGACAATAATTATTAACCCTATGCAATACTATTTTAAAGAGATGTTAGTAGTAACTTAATGCTAAAGTTATTTTGCCCATAATAGTTATCTATATGGCTATACTAATGTTAGTTATCAATCTACATTAATCATATGTTAATATATTCTCTATGTAATTGACAAATCTAATATAACATATAAGCTACATTAACTAACCATTCTATGCTAAACCATTTATTAATCTTATTATTATATTAATATTACAAAGAAATATTATATCTATTTTAATATTAATTCTAATAGTACACTATTTTTATAATAATATTTATTAATCTTAAGAAACTAAAAGTTAATGGTAAATTAGTGTTTCTTTTTTATATATCACATATCATCATATCTAATGTTATTATTTGTTTATACAATGTAAATGTAAATTTTTATGTGAAAATAATTTTATTAACTTTAATTTTAAATTGAATATTAAAATTAATCTTAGAAAGAAAAAAATAGATAAATGTCTTTAAATGAAAAATATTGAATATTATTAAATAAAAAGGGACAAATTTATATACAAAATATACAATACTTTTTATATTGATCTTTTAATGATATAGATTAAAGATTTGGACCAACATAATTGTTGAGTGACTTGAGAGCTTAATCAAACCATTATCATGTGTTTTTCTCCTTAAGAGGAGATTTTATGAAAAGCTATAAATGCAGATACAAAACTGTTCGAAGATGTAAGAAAGAAAGAAAAATCTATCTTGAATAGAAGAAAAATAGTTCTACTCCTACTTAAGAGAAAATTACTTAAAAGATAAGAGAAGAAACTGGAATTAGAACTAAAATCAAGATGAACCTATATGCCATTAAAATAGTTCAATGACTCATAAGTTATTTAATTGTGTAGAAAAATAATTTAAATAATTAGTTACAAAAACCTTTTTTCAGATATATGTTGACCCAAATTTAGTATGAGTTCATTTGAAATTTTATGTGCTGTAAGGGAAATAGTTCTAACTACAAAACATAAGTTTTAGAAACACAAATTTGTAAGCAACCAATAAATAATTATTTATCAGCACAGGTTAATTTTCATGAACTTGGATTTAGCCTAGATATAAACCCTGCTAGGGTGCAAAAGATAGCTCCAACATAATAACAATAAGCATTAAAAAATCAACAAAACAAAAGTGCTTCAATTGATTATTTTTATACTAATTGGTAAAGAATTTAACCAAAAATTGGCATAAGCCACTAAAACTGTACAATTTCAGAAATTCTTACAAAAGTGAAAGAAAAATGAGGCTTGTAATAGAATCCAATTGTCATTTACATTCAGTTTTCATATCTTGAACTCCAAAAGTATTTTGAAAATAATGCCAAAAAGCTTCTATACAAAATTGGAGATCTAACAATATTAGATAAAAAGAGAGCTTACTCCGTACCATTTTCTTCTTATTATTTCTCGAGTCTCTCCTCCCTTCCTGGATTCGAATCCGCCACAAATATCACATCCTGCGCTCCCTTTATGTAGACACTCGAGCTAGAGGCTACTTTTGATCCTTGAATTTCCCCAATCCAAATTAGCAAATCAATCGTTATTGATTGGCTATACAATCGAATTCAATTCCAATCTTCCATTGATTGGCATAACTGATTTGGTTCTGCAACTGTTTTTTCGTGGATTTAAATCATTCATTTCTTCATTTCTCTGCATTCCTGGGGATTAGGCCTACTGCGACTAGTTTTCCATTGCCAATAGGTTATTGACTTATGGCTCCGTTGTGGCCGAATGCATGATTTGTGCGTGCCTTTGACTGAGATCCACTTGCGTGCACTACAAACTTAATTAGATTTTGTGGTAACAATATTGAAACGGACAACGATTTTTTGTGATTTGTTACTTTGATGAAATTCATTTTTTTCGACACGCAAACTCGTTTGGCTGGAGGCAACAAAATCGTCATTTAATAATTCACGTTGAAGAGGTACTTGGCATGCATCACCGTGTTGATAGTTGTGATGAGTTGTCGAGTCGGTGATGGAGTATTATATGCGGTTAGTTTGAGTCTCGACTCAAATGAAGGGTCAAACCCCTAGTCATCATTATCAATATTGGTATTGGTTTATCGATTAGTTGTTATTTTTCGTCCAATATTAATTTTACAACATGTGTTGTATTTACAATAATATGCTTGTGTTGTAACATATTATATATATTACTTAAGTTTCACAACACGTTTAAAATATATTTAGGTTTTTGTTTTATATTTTATAATTATTATATATATTAATATTGA
Source organism: Pinus albicaulis (assembly GCA_034641835.2). Taxonomy (NCBI): domain Eukaryota; kingdom Viridiplantae; phylum Streptophyta; class Pinopsida; order Pinales; family Pinaceae; genus Pinus; species Pinus albicaulis. The sequence continues at coordinate 429,104,904 of CM076580.1, forward strand.
CAATAGTATATATATGTTTTTTTTTGTAAATTTGGTAGGACCATACTATTTTCTATTTATAATTGAAGGACATGCTACAAAATATAAAATTCAGGCTGTGACCTCAACCTGCCCGTAGGAAACCAGGTTTGTTGGTCACCTAAAAGCGTGAAAAGCATACCAAAACTGAAATTGTTTCATCTGTTTATAAGTCTCATGCGCTATCTGTCCTACTACTGCAGTTTGTACATTCATATAACATAAGAAGAGTCATATCTAACTAAAAAGTGCATCAAAATTCACAATACTTAAAACTCCTATCCATCTGAGGAGGAAATTGGAGCTGGGTCTTTGACATTGGACTCACGCATTTCAGCTTGTTGAAGCTGTTGGAGCAGCTTCTCCATACGGCCAACTCTATCACCCATTCTGCTTATACGATCAGCTGCCTGATATTGTGTTATCTTGATGTGCTACAACTGGTTCTGAATATCCTGAAGCAGGTCCTGAAGGCGAGGGTCTATCTTTGCTGGGTCTGCCTTAGCATTAGCAGGCTGAAAGCTCTGAATAGCTTTCGCTATAAGACATTTGACTATCCAGTGTGTGTGGATAGTCTGATTGAATAAAGTTAGGTGGCCACGAGTATTGCCTGGATCTGTTATAAAATCTAAAATCTCTGCTTCCGCCTCATTGTCTTCAGGGTCTGTCTGTATATCCCTTTCCCACCCACGAATTTCTTGACGAACTATGGAGGAATTCCCCATCACATAATTTGCTACTAAAGTCTCCAAATGCTCCTGGTTCATTTTGCGACCACGTTTCTTGGGGGTAGGCTCAAACTAAACTTTATGTTTTCCCTTGGCAGCCTCAGCCCTTGACCATCTTTTTCCCATGGCTGGAAAGATCCTATATAATAACACAGACACGAAAAATTCAACAGCAAAGGAGTGAGGAGTGATATTTATACAACCCGTGTGCCACCTTTGAGCAATGATGAGGTGAGTAACATAGAAACATAGGAAGCCAAACCACCAGAGCCACCTCTGCAGCCAATGCGGAGGGCCAGAACCGTGGGTGATAGACCCCTTGACTATATACAAAAAGAAATTCCAGAAATTGATGATGCAGATAACCTTAAGCTTAATATGCCTCATACAAGAACATGCGACCGCACAATCTGAAATTGTGAGTCCTGTGTGCAAGATAGACATAGGATGATGAGTTTGGGGGCTTATGGTTGAATTTAGAGAGCTAAGGGGAGGGTCTGTTTGAATGGCGGAGGAACAGAGAACCCCCATCCTCTTCCAGGAACCTCCCTGAAACACTCTAGGATTGAGCAATTGGGCTTCATATGGCTACGTCCTGAGGATGCTAGCTCTGCTGTCTGAGACCAAACGGAGAGTAAAAGGAACATGACACTGTTTGCAACTTTGAAACTTGACCCATTGAACAACCCGACAAAGCAAAGTCATCAGTAAACAATTTGGAAACTGAACATGACCCAATTTGCAACTTTGAAGCTTCACCCATTGCACAGCTTGACAAAGCAAAATCATAAGTAAACATTTTCAAAACTTTCTCCCAAGATTCCAGTGTTTGCATGAGATAGATAACAGAATAATGGGTGTTGTACTACCATGAACGACAACAGGAGATATTGAATGGACAAGCAAACTATAGGGGTCGCGGAAGCACGGTTGGACAGGTTGCAGTTTGGGGATAACACAGAGAAACTTCACTAACCAGTCCAAACCAGCCTTTATGTACAACAATATAAACAAAGCCACAACAATTGGCACCATGAGAGCAAGAAAAATGGCAGATACATACCCTGACAGGTTTGAAAGATTGACAGAATGTAAAATGCTCAGTCTCCTCCTCTGTTGCCTCCAGAAGCTTGCATGCAAAAATTAGTGCATGAACGAATGAAGGAATGGAGGGAGCGCACATACCTTAACAAAAACTTACCTTCGGCGTTCTAACGAAACAGCCTGGCCACCCTGCGACATCATTCGAATCCAAGTGTTCACACACTTCGCCAAACTGGGATGACAATCCCTCATTATTGTCCTTAATTGCATGGAGAACGAGCGTGCGCCATGTTACCATGGCGAGGATGCCTTTCTGACATTTGTACACCCCGATCGGGGGGTTGTAGATCCTTATTCACAATCAATTGGAGAGAATGAAGTTCTACATCCTAGATAGCATCAGTGGGGCGGGCATCTATGGAGCGTTCTACATTTTGGCATTCCCAATTAGCCAAGTAATCCGTTGCTGCATTACCTTTTCTTCTAACATGGCAAGGGATCAAATACTAATTTTTTTTCACCAATTGACTCACTTCTTCTAAAAGGGCTGTTGTTCGCCATCTTTGGGAGATTTTCTCCCAGGGTGTGCCCTATTGCAGCTTTTGGAGCACACTTGTTACCATTGCTGAATCTCCCTCAACAATGAGTCTCTGGTAATTTTCCCTAATTGCTATAAGAATACCTTGTTTGACCGCCATAAGTTCTGCTTCATTATTGGTGGCATGGCCCAAGTCGAGTGCATAGAATCTGCATACTGCCCCCTGAGAGTTGCGGAAAATCCCTCCTGATCCAGCTTTCCCTGGATTGCCTTTCGAGGCCCCATCATAATTAAGCTTAAGAAAACCTGGTTGAGGAGGTAGCCAGTGTTCCTCAATTGAGTGACTTGGTGGTTTGAATTTCCAGAGACCTTTATAGAGCATCTACGGTTTGAGGTTTAGGTATTCTAATATCTAAGATTTGATACCCACTGTTTGCCAATCTTAATCTGACCAACTTTATGTTAAAATGGTTTCTTGATTGTTTTCTATGGAGCGCTGCCAAATATGAGACATTGGTTGTGCTATTTCTTGGAAGACTCTTTGATTCCTTTCTTTCCATGTATTCCAAAGAAGGAAACCAAATGAGAGGATCCATGCTCTATTAATCACCTGACAATGAAACCTCCCTTTTCGCCAGTTTCCAATGGTTTCTGTTATGCTGTCATTGTTTTTATCTGTCTGTTGAAACAAATGTGCCAAGTTCTCCTAGAGTGGTTGCACCATTGGGCAGGAGTTAAGAAGATGTTCTGTTGTTTCAGTTTCAATAAGACAGAAGGGGCAGCGCGAAGGGCCTATCATTCCTCTCTTCTGTAGGTTCTCCCATGTTAGAATCCTGTGGTGACTTACTAGCCATAAGAAGTATTCCACCTTAGGCCAATGTCTCAATTCCTAGATTTTTTTCCATATTGGTCGAACATTATCCTGAGCTTGCTGAGAGTGGATATAGTAGCCTTCCTTAATTGTGAACAACCCTCTAGTTAGATGTCCCCATCTCAGGATATCTGGACCTGAAATGTTTCTGAGTTTTCAGGTTTTGAGCTCTCTAGCTAAATTATCCCATTGTTGCATTGCTGGAGTGGACGGCCACCAAGTTTTATCTTTCCATTTCCGCCACATGCCGTTTTGGTTATGACACTAATACTACTGCACAAGCCTATTGTTAGGGGTATTCGTATAGAGGAAAATTTCCCCCAAGTCCAATCGAGTAAACAGTTTTTCCCGCTGTTGCCAAGAGTCTTCCCAAAAGAAAGTTGTACTTCCTTCTCTAATTTCCCAAAAACTATTTGCGCGGATTAAATTTATGTTCATTGCTGCTAGATTCCATATTGAGGAGCGTTTTGGTATCCTATCTGCCTTCAATCAACCTGAGACTGTAAGTGGCATGTCATATTTTGTTTTCCATATATTCTTCTAGAGATCCTACCCTCCCAAGAGCCAGCGCCACCAGAATTTTGCTCCCAACACATTATTTAAAATGAAACGATCATGGAGGCCCAACGCACCTGCAGACTTCGGTCTGAGTAATTTGTCCCAAGAGAGAAGCGCCCATTTCCTGTTAGCTTGGGCTCCCTGCCATAAAAACTTTTTGAACATGCCTATCAATTGAGAGGAAATCCCTTTCGGGTAGGCCCTCCCCGACAGCTGGTAAATGGGTAAGGCTTGCAACACATATTTTAACATTATGAGGCGCCCAGGTGCATTCAGGACTCTGAAGGCCTAGTTTTGTATCCTTTTCTCCACTCTTATGAGAATATCTTGCCAATCTGCTATTCGAGTGGGTCCTAAATTTAAAAACATACCTAGGTATTTCAGGGGGAAGGAGCCCCATTGAAACCCTAAGGTCCTAGCAAGATAATTTTGCATCGCTACTATACAGTTGAAGAAATAAACATTGGACTTGTCATTATTGATTTGAGTGCTAGAAGCGTCCATAAATACTTCTAGAATTTTGAGGATGGTTTTGCATTCTTTTAGTGACGCCATACAGAATAATAAAATATCATCAACGAATTGTTGATGAGTCAGTAGAAGATTAGGTCCCCACAATTTCAGACCTTGTAGCTTCCCTTCTGCTACATGAGCTTTAATGAGTCTACCTAGGCCTTCTGCAGTGATGATGAAGAGGAATGGGGAAATGGGATCTCCTTGCCTGACGCCTCGCGAGCTGTTAAACAGAACAGAAGGACTACCATTCAAGAGTATTGAGAAATTCAGGTAGGAAATGAATGAGCGCAACCATTGAGGCCATATTTCATCAAACCCAAAGGCTCGCATCACCTCGATCAGGTACTGCCAGCTTATGCAGTCATATGCTTTGGATAAATCCAATTTAATTAACAAAACTTTCCTTTTGTATTTCTTGAGAGAATGAATTGCTTCCTGAGCAACCACTATTCCATTCAAGATTTGTCTTCCTTTCACGAAACCAGTTTTTTGGGGGGAAATTAGCGTGGGCAACAGGGGTTTTAAACGATTTACCATAATAGTGGAGAGAATTTTATAGATGACATTACAGAGAGCTATTGGTCTAAAGCCAACTGGAGTATCTGCATTTTGTTGCTTAGGGATAAGGGTAAGGAAGCTAGCATTCAAAGCTGGATATACCATCTTGTTTCTTCGGGATTCTTCCACAACCTCTAAAATATCAAGACCTATGAATGGCCAAGCTGCTTTGAAAAAATCACTTGTAAACCCATCAGGCCCCGGGGCTTTATTCTTGGGTAACTACAAGACCACCTCTTCTACCTCTTGTAATGTTACGGCTCGTAGCAGAGCAAGGTTTTGTTCTCGAGTGATCACTCGAGGAATGTGTGTGATGATCTTCTGAATAGCTACGTGGCGGTTAGGGAGAGGTTCCATAAGTAGATATTTAAAATGAGTAACCAGCTCTCTTTCCATATCTTCATGTTTGATTAATTGCTCTCCATTTGCTGCTTTTAGAGAAAACATTCAGTTATGCTGGCGTCTCTGTAACATGGCTTTATGAAAAAAAAAATTATTACAGTCTCCTTCTTTGAGCCAGTTGACTCAAGATTTCTGTTTCCATAGGATCTCCTCTTGTTTTCATCGCTACTCTTGTTGACTGAGAGTACGGCCTTCCTCCAAAGCTAACTCCTCTGTTCGACCATGGAGTATAATTTGCTGCTGAATCTCTTTCATTTTTTCACTCAAGCAAATTTGGTCCTGGTGTATGTTACCAAATTCTATACGATTCCAACGTTTTATTTTAGCTTTTAATTGTTTCAGGTGAAGCTGGAACGAATGCATCTTATTGTGACCCCTGACTGGATTTGAGCACCACCCGTTTTTAACTTTTTCCATAAATCCAGGGTCCCGTAGCCAAAAAAGGTTCAAACCTGAAAGGGTGGTTCTGTCGACTTGCATTCACATCAATCTCCAGTCTGATCGGCCAATGGTTGGAGCCTAGGGTAGGAAAAATAGCAGGTTCATAATAAATATCCAAGCTCACCAAAGCTTCAGTCGCTAAAAAACGATCCAATCTGGAGGCAATCTGATGCCGCTCTCCCCTGTGATTATTCCAAGTGTACTTTCCATTAACAATAGGGATATCTACAAAGTGTATATCATTTACTAATTCTCAAAAAAGAGCCATTTCTGGGTCCTCCCTTCTTAACCCTCCCTTTTTTTCAGAGAGATTTAGAATCATGTTAAAATCTCCACCTATAAGCCAAAAATTTTCATTATGCATTGTACTCAACATCCGTATACTCTGAAGAAACTCTGCTCGCTCTCCTATAATTGGATGTCCATAGACGGCCGAGATGAGGATCCTGTCCTCAGATCCAATCTGACGGAAGGTTGTTGTTAGAATTCTGGGGAAGCCTATCCATCCCTCTGCTCTGATCTCAACACCATTCCAAAGGATGGCTATTCCCCCCGACGTGCCCACTGAGTTAATAGCCATAACCTCATATTTCATTTTAAAAGACTACATTATAGATTGAAGCTTTTGCCCCAAGACTTTTGTTTGTTGTAATAACATAACCTGGGGTTTCTCGACTTGTAATTTTTCTTTCAAATGTCGCTGCTTGCCCTTGCTATTCGGACCTCGTATGTTCTAGGAGAGCACCTTCATTAAGAATTTTTGGGTAGTTGTTGAAATACTGTTGTTAACGGTATTATCTTTCCTGTATTAATCAACATTTCACCAACTAACTGTATTGATTCCTGCAGGGTTCACCGTCCTCTCTTTTTTGTTGGTTTTGAAGGAGGGGGTGCCTTCTTACTGGCTGCCTGTTCTCGTTCTTGGGCTTCTTGCTGGGCTTGTACTGTTAGATAATGCTCAAAATTTTCTTTGTACAATTTCTTCTGATCTACCAGAATGAATCAATCATCAAGATTTTTCCATTCAAACAAGAGGCGTTTCAAAAGTTTCTCTTCGACACTCAAATCATCTTTGGATTGTTCTACCTCCATTGGAATGAGTTCTTGCAACATACTTTCTTCAGGTGCATCCATTTCCTGCCCTGCTTTCCGCTTTGAGGATTGATTTTTCTGTGAAATCTCCGCATGTCCATCTACTGGGCCCTCCCCTGCTATCTCTGAAACTGACGGTTTGCCTTCCTCTTGTAAAACCTCGTACCTATTTTTAGTTGTCTTCAAACCAGGAGGGTTTTGTTTTGTAGCCGACCCAGGGCTGGGGTTCACTGTACGAGATGGCCATTTTTTAGTAGATACCGGAGCAAACCCTTCTTCATCCTGTCGGGGTGGCATCTCGGGGCCATTGACACGAGAAGGTTGTTTCTCTGGGGCATTTAAGGGACAATATTTGTATAGATGCCCATACTCATGACAACGACGGCAGCGAAAGGGGATATGCTCGTAATCGAGCAGCTGAAGCCAAACTTTACCTTCGTATTCCAATTCTATCATCTCTGGTAAGAGTTCAGAGATATTCATATAAACACAGATTCTTGCAAAGGATGTATATCGATCCTGAGCAGTGGAGTTTGCAATTTTAACAAAAGTGCCTAAAGAATTTCCTATTCCTTCCAAAATTTCAGGGTCCCAAAAATCCATAGGTAGCCCAAATAGCTAAACCCAAATTGGAGCAGCCAGAAATTGCTCTTGTTCAGGGTTGTAACATTCCTCCCATTGTCTGAGAAAAAGCCCTACATTGCTGTAAAAATAGGGCCCTCCCTCAAAAATACATTCTTTATCTTGTAAATTAGAAAAAATAACTGTAAAAAAACCTTTCGCCCCTAATTTCAGATCAATATGACCTTTGGGCTGCCATTTTGTTTGAATCCATTTTAGTAATTACTTTTTTGAAGGCCAAATACCTATAAACTTACAGATTAGAGCATGATTCTTCATATATACTCGATACTCGTCCAATTTCGACGTTGGGATAACAAATCTTGGTTATTTTACTACCCTTGGCAAGCATTGTCCTTTCATCTTGGCTTGCCATTCTACTCCCAAGACAGGGGCAGCATTTTGTTGAGCAGATGCTGAATGGTGTGGCTATTGTGAATGGTCACCGCTTGTGATATTGCGGTAGGAGGGTGGCGGCCCTCCTCCCGAGGATGCAGCCATGGGGAAACCAGTCGGCTATGGCGGCTTGCACTCAAACCCTAACGAAATCTACTGTATCATTACCGCTATCTTGGAACCTGCGTTCGCATCGTTCGTTCACAGTTCTTTTTTTTATATCAAGATATTGAAAATAGTATATTGTGTTACATTGTGTTATATTTTACAATAGTAGTGTACAATCTATTATAAATTCTTACAATGTACAAATTATTTACAATATATTTAAGTGCCTGAATTAAATTATTTTTGGTTTAGCCATTTTAATTGTATTTAATATAATTACATTGTTATATTCATAACATTTAAAATTAAAATAACTAAAATAAAATTAATAATATTTAAAAATATTCACATAATTTTAATTAACAAATATAATTAATATTTAAATTAATAAATTACAATATACTTAATTTTATAAAAAAAAAGTAAGTTGCATTATATATTGTTATATTGTTGGGAAAAATATTGAGAGGGGGTGAATGAGTGTTTTAAAAAATACATAATTTTTTTCTTTTTTTACTCTGATTTTTGTACGTGACTTTACTGAAGTAAACATACATGTGTATGTACTCGACTGTTATGCAGACAACGAACATATATTTAGTGAACCTATATTTCATTTTATTCTTCATTTGTTTAACTTAAATCAGTGCATCGGTGATTCATAATACACTTGATAAGAAATGTTCAGTAAGAACAAAATTAAGCATCACACACAAGAACACTAGTATTTAAGGTGGAAACCCAATGTGGGAGAACACCACCATTGTTGTGGTCTTTGTATTCAATTTTATTGTTATAAAAAAATCATACAATCATGTAGTAATGCAGACTAAGACGAGCACGCAAGCACCCACCTACAAAAGTCTACAACCTTCACTCGTTCTCCAGCACCCACTAGAAAGGAGTTCGAACCCATTGATCTTGTTTACCAACACCCACTGGAAGGAAAATCCAATCCCCTGATCTCATCACCAACTACTACTGGAAGGAAGCTTCGACTTCCTCACTAAAGGCTCCAATCCTCAGCACCATCGTGGACCTACGTTTCATAAATTTTTACACTAGATCCACCTACTTCAACACATCACAACTTGTAGGACACTTTTCATCAAATTTTCAAACTTGACCCACTACTGTCATTTAATCCCAATACCATATATCAAAACTAAAACTAATCATTGTACCAAATCACTCAACCAATTACTGAATCAATGAATCAAACAACCACTAAACCAAACAATTACTAAACCAAAAACCAACTCAAATCAACCAACCTCTTCTTAAACATTCAAAACTGTGAGATCATTGTAACCTGAACATCATTATTGAACCCAAAACACTGCATCAACCTATTGAATCAACTACAACCATGATCAATCATATGAAAAAATATGTATGCTACTTTGATTAAACAAACCTATGTGTATACATGTTTTTAATGAATGAGACACGCGTACATATCTCAACATACCAAATTATGAACTACTGACAATCTAAACCAGAAAAAGGATTGCACACAGACATACTGAATCATTTTGTCAGATCACAGATCTTTGAACCTCATATAATTAGTTTCATCATGGACATTCTTCAACAAATCAATACTCAATCAATTCAACTTCCGACATCAATATTAAGCCCAAATCAACATGAAGACTCCATTAATAGACAAAAGAAATACAACATGATTTATTAGGCTGACTAGACAAATTTTCAACAAAAACCCTAGCTTCCATACATGCTTATCATAAATCTCTCTTACATGTATACAAAATTTTCAGAAATGAAACCCGCGTACAGATCTACCCATACTGCAAAATCGATATGCTACTACTCATAAGAGTATTCATGTGTGTGCGCATCTTATTAGAGACAAAGCTGCGTACATTTCTACAATTTTCAACATATAGCTATGCTGCACTTCAGAATTTCAGACATACCAAGATCATGACATTCAAATATATAAACACACGTCAAATCATAGATCTAGTAAACCCATAAGAAGATCATACAATACATAGTCATTTCAGGTCTAATGATCATGATTCATCATTGTATTATTCGATGTACATTTATTTCAGATCAACCACTCATCAATAGCCCATACCATACAATCATACTTCAAATTGAAGACTTCATCATTCAACCTCTCACATGCACACCCAAACATTTGGATTTTCATCTCCTTATATAACTTAGTCCTTAGCCAATACCATGGGTCAAAACCACACTAATGTAGATGCTATTCTTTGAGGGGATAAAATATCCATTGAAATGCACATTACTATGGGCTAATACAATGCTAAGGACCCTTGGTATTTAGTAAAATATAATGTGTGAACTATACACACCTTTTATTATTCATACGCACATATGTATGTGAATTTGTTTTACCGAACCCGGGTATATTTATTCAAATGTTCACCTTCAAAATGTTTTTGTCTTGGAATTGCGTACCTCTGACCAATCACTCTGTCACTCTTGAACTAGGCTAATAATCATCCTACATCAAGAATGTTATGAAACCAGCTCCAAAAATAGAAGAAAAGAGATATCAACGCCTTAGAAATAAGCCACTTCGAGGGGGCATCCTACAATACATTACGTAAATGAACAATTCTTGGATGATTCAAATTACAAAACCTCCTTTCTATATATAGGAGTCCATGGGGCCACAATGTAATCCTAGTGGGGCCACAATGTAATCCTATCCGACCTAACAATAATAATTTAAGGGCACAATAATGACAATATGGGGGTTATAGGGGTACAATAATAACAATAAGGGGTTTACACTAACAATAACAAGGGACTATACTAGTAATATAGGGACCTAACATGCTCCTATCCTTCAAAAAAGTGTTGTCCTCAATTCTTGAGTAGGTGCTTCTGTATGAAATTCTCATCCTCCCATGTAGAATCTTAAGTGGCTAAGTTCTTCCACTTGATGAGATACTCTGAAATTGATCGATTTCATAGATGTCGAGCTCTTGTTTCTATGACCGCTTCAGGTTCCAATATGATTTTTCCTTCCTCATCAATTTCTAGAAATATTATTTGAACTGGAAGATTTTCACTTATAACCTTCTTTAACCATGAAACATGGAAAACTGGATGCACTCATGAAGAAGCAGGAAGCTCCAATTTTTATGCCATAGTACCAATCTTTTGCAACACCTTGTAAGGACCATAGTAATTTGGCAAAAAATTATTATCCTTCTTAGCTTGCTTGAGGGACATTTGTTTGTATGGTTGTAGCCATAAAAATACCCAGTCTCCTACATCAAAACTTCTCTCGCTGCGATGTTTGTATGTCTATTGTTTCATTCAATTTTGTGCCAAAGTCAGGTTATCCTTTAATAGTTGGAGAATTTATTGTTGATGCTCGATGTGATCTTCCACTGCTTGAACCTTTGAATTTTCTCTTAAAGATGATGTGATGGATGGTGGATGATATCTATAAAGTACCATAAAGGGGGTCATTTTTGCTGCAGTATGGAAGGAAGTGTTATACATCCATTCTGTGAGAGGTAACCACTTGATCCAATGTGTTTGTTTATCAGATACAAAACAACGAAGATATCATTCCAAACATTTATTGACTATCTCAGTTTGACCATCGGATTGAGGATGATAAGATGATCTATGAGCTAATTGAGTACCTAAAGAAGAAAATAACTCCGTCCAAAAATTTCCAGTAAAAATGGGATCTATGTCGCTCACAATAACCCTTGGGTTTCCATGTAGCTTTTGAATTGTGTCCATAAATGTAGTAGCATCTATACTTGCTTTAAATGGATGAGATAATGAAAAAAGTGTGCATACTCGGTAAGTCTATCAACTATCACCATGATGACACTCTTTCCTTTGGACTTAGGTAAAACTGTGATAAAATCAATTGAAATCTCCTCCCAACATTGAGTTGGAATGGATAAAGGATGTAGAAGACCCAGGGTATTAATTGTCTAAACTTTATTTTGCTGGAAAAAAAAACATTCCGCCACAAAATTTTGAATATCAGATTTAAGTCCATCCCAAAAAAATTCTTTCTTCACCCTGTGGTAAGTTTTTGAAAATCCTGAGTGTCCTCCTAAAGGAGAAGTGTGCAATTCCAAAAGACTCTTTTGTTTTAGTTGGGAATTCTTACAAATATATAAGCAATCTTTGTACCATAAGGAATCATTTTTCCAACTAAATGTATCAGATGTACTAGGATCTTGCTGCAACTTTTGAATGAGTGTCCACACTTCTTCGTCCTTCTTCCATTCATCTCTTGATTTGGTTATCCAATCTGGTTGGATAACAGAAATGGCACAAAGCAATGCTTCCACCTCTTCATTATTTCTTGAGAGTGCATCTACAACAACATTTAGCTTCCCTTTTTTGTAGATTATTTGAAAGTCATAACCCAACATCTTTGTGACCCATTTTTTCTGCTCTTCTGAATATAGTCTTTGTTCCAAAAAGTGTTTGAGACTATCATGATCAGTTTTTACCTTGAAGTGTCTTCCCATTAAGTAAGTTCGCCATTTCTTTATTGCATGCAGTATTGATAACATTTCCTTCTCATAAATAGGTTTATGTAAATACTTCCTTTAATTGGACCACTTTCAAAAGCAATGTGTCTTCCTTCTTACATTAAAACAACACCAATTCCATTTCCTGAGGCATCACATTCCACAATAAATATTTTTGTGAAGTCTGGCATAGCTAAGACCAGTGCTAGGCACATTGCCTCTTTAAGATGTTCAAAGGCCTTAGTTGCTTCAAGAGTCCATGAAAATGCATCTTTCCTTAATAATGTTGCTAGAGGTGCTGCTATACTCCCATAATTCTTAACAAACTTGCGATAATACCCTGTTAACCTGAGAAATCCTCGCAACTGCTTTATGGTTGTGGGGAATTTCCATTCCTTAATGGCTTTAATTTTGTTAGGGTATACCTTAACACCCTCGTGAGATACAATATGACCCAGAAATTCCACCTCTTGTACTCCAAAGAAACATTTGGATGTTTTTGCATATAATTGTTTCTCCTGCAATAGTTTGAGCACCTTGTCAACTGTTGAACATGATCCTTCCAAGACCTGTTGTAGATTAGTATATCATCAAAAAATACTAGCACAAATTTTCTCAGGAAGGGTTTGAAAATGGAATTCATCAACCCTTGAAATGTAGAAGGTGCATTGGTAAGGCCAAAATGGATGACCAAAAATTCATAATGACCCTCATGAGTTCGAAATGCTGTTTTCGGAATATCTTCAGTCTTCATTCTAATTTGATGATATCCGGAACGAAGATCCAACTTGGTAAAATAAATTGCTCCATGTAATTCATCCAATAATTCATCAATCACAGGAATGGTAAATTTATCTTTAATGGTGAGCTTATTGAGCTCCCTATAGCCCGAACACATGCTCCATGATCCATCCTTATTGTGTACAATTACTACAGGAGCAGAGAAAGAAATTTGACTAGGTTGAATTATACCCGCCTCTAACATCTCTGCAATCATACATTCAATTTCACTCTTTTGGACATAAGGATATCTATAAGACCTGATGTTTGGAGGAACACTTCCTGGAATCAAATGAATAGCATGATCATGATCACGAATAGGTGGGATTCCTTTGGGAGTTTCAAACACCTTGGAATGATTGTCCAAGACTCTTTAGAGATCTGCAGAAATAGATGATTTTGATGTTGGAACTTCTAGTGAGCATAATTGTGAAATTATGCCTCATTTTTCTTTCTTTAGAAGCTTTGTCATAACATTAGAGCTTATTATCTTTCTTGGCTTCCCTGCAATACCCCATAATTTGACTTCCTTTCCTTCTGAAAAAAATTTCAAGAAAAGTTCTTGAAAATTAAAAGCTATCGTCCCCAAAGATTGTAACCATTGTACTCCTAGTACGACGTCCGCACCTCCCATAGGAATGGAAAGCATTGGAATATTCAATACATATTCCCCCATGGTTATCTTGAGATATGGAATTTTCCAGAGCAGTTTATAGTTCCACCATTTACAACCATCACTTGACATTCTGGTGCTAGGTATACGAAACAATTCAATTCCTTGGCTACCTTACAATGAATAAAATTATGGGTATTACCCGAATCAATCAAAACTATTAACTTTTTCTTCTTGATATGTCCTTCTATATTGAGAGTTTGAGGAGTGGTAATTCCTACCAATGCATTACATGATATGGTCAGACTCATTTCTTCCTCTTCTAGGGTTGGTTCCTGGTGTATATCCTCTTCTTGTTCATTTTCTTCCCCTTCACAATCTATGTAAAATAATTTCTTCTCAGCACACTTATGACCTTTAGTGTATTCGCTATCACAATTGTAGGAAAGCCCTTTTTCTCTTTTTTCTTCTAATTTTTGTGGTGTCAACCTTGTAGGTTGTGGAATTATAGGCGTAGTAACACTTCCTTCTTTATAGAAGTGAGTGGTAGGCTTCCTTGTCGCGATAATTTTACATTCAATTTTTCTTGCCAACCTGAATGCCTTCTCCAATGAATCAGGTTCCAAAATGCGAACTTCATGTTTGATGTCATCCTTTAAAGTACCTATGAAGAGATCAATCCTGTGTTCCTTTGCAATATCAGTTACCCTTATATTCAAATTTTTGGAAGTCCTTAATGTGCTCCCCTATTAAACCCTTTTGTTTGAGATTTATCAATTGGCTAAAGAAGGTGTTGCTCTTTGTATCCTCATAATCTGCTATCATTTCCTCCGTAAAAATTGACCAAGTGACAATTTTTTTATGGGAGCAAAGCCATCGATACCATACAAATATATTTTGTTCTAAACGTAAAGTTTCAATACGTACCTTTTGTGTGTTTTGCACATTATGGAGATAAAAATATTGCTCCATCTGTAGTATCCATGTTACAGGATCCTTTCCATCAAACTTCCTCATATCCATTTTTGGAATATGGTGATTCTTCCCACCAACATTAGAGTTTATGAAATCATGACTAACATTTATTTTGTTCTCATCATGATTTTCCTCTACTATCTTTTCACCATTAGGAAACATTTCTTTTATCAAGTTTCTCAAACCTTCCATGTCTTCTTTTAGAGAATTCTTCATGTTTTCCATTTTTTCATTGATCTTAACTTCCATTCCAGGTTCCATGCCATCTATCTTAGATTCCACGCCTTTCTTCAAACCATCCATCTTAGTTTCCACACCTTTCTTCAAAACGTCCATGTCATTTTTTGTTGCTCTTTGCGAGAGAGAAATTTGTTGTACTTGCTCCTGTAATTTTGATATGTCATGTTGCCACTCTTCTTCTTCATGAGTCATAGTAGAGCCTTCTAAAGGCTTAATGGGTGTTGAATTCTTTTTAGGGGCCATTTTAGAAACCAATACTGATGTCTATTCTACAATATGCCCTTGGAATCAATTCAACTTGATTCTTCAAACCAGACTTATGCAATTCAGAAAAACAATACACACCTTTTAGTTTCTTTTGCAGAGCTCTATATTGAAATTGAATTATCTCTATAATTGAAGATCCTCAATATCTGAAATTTGGCCCTGTAGTAGTCTTCTGAAGCCTCTTTCAAATGTCACAGGTCTCACCTGATTTGGATTCTTCACGACAATGTTATGTCCAATGTCCCACAATGACCTAATTATGGACAGGTTTAGTAGAGCGAACTTGTACGACTTGCCACGTGTCACGATTTTCTCCTTTGGTTCTGAAATTTATAGACAACAAACGATAGTCTATGCAATTCTAGCCAATTTTTACAGAATTCCAATCCGATGCTCAAAGAGAGAGTTATGAAGATTTTCCCACGATCACCTCTTTGAGATGAAATTAGGGAGCCTAAAAATGACCTAACATCGACAGATCATATCTCCAAAAATATTGCGAACCAAGCTCTGAAATTTTGCGAAGATGTTCCTTAGGATCTCAGCTTCGCACTCTAAACATTTCAGATTCTGAACCTTCGTAGAAAAAAAGTTATAGTGAAAATTCCGCGATGACCTATTTAAGTGAAATTCAGGAGCCTACAAAAATCCCTACATTCCATAGATCATATCTCCGAAAATATTGTGAAAAAAGCTCTGAAAATTTGTGATGATGTTCCTAGGTATTTCTGCTTCCCAGCCTAAAAATTTCAGCTTCTGAACCATCGTAGAAAAAAATTTATAGCGAAAATTCCACGATGACCTGTTTGGAGCAGCGAAACCCTAGAATCCAAACCTCTGATACCAAATGTTGTGAAACCAACTCCAAAAATAGAAGAAAAGAGATATAAACACCTTATAAATAAGCCACTTCGAGGGGGCAACCTCCAATACATTACATGAATGAACAATTCTTGGATGATTCAAATTACAAAACCTTCTTTCTATATATAGGAGTCCATGGGGCCACAATGTAATCCTAGCCAACCTAACAATAATAATTTAAGGGCACAATAATAACAATATGGGGGTTACAGGGATACAATAATATCAATAAGGGGTTTACACTAACAACAATAAGGGACTATACTAGTAATATTGAGACCTAACAAAGAATATTCCATCAATGTGGAACTCATCAAGTAGGCAAGTAGGTTTCCAACAAGAAAAATGCATACATCATAATGCCAACATATACAAGTTTCATAAATTCATATATTATTCAAAAAAAAAAATTGAACATTTACATACTTGCAAAGAGGCATGGATTATGGTGGTGCAGTGTAGAAACCTAGTCCAACCAAACTCGTCAAACAACCCACAAGAGGAAGTTATTGAAGTGAACTGTTAAAATATTGAAAGTCATCAAACTTTTCAATCGTCAACAAAATGTGCCAAGTGATGTAGAGGAAATGGAGATCATGCGAAACCAAATGGAAAATGATAATTTTATGTGGAAATGAAAGGTGCCACATCATTGTTATGCGAATCATTTTTTCATGAATATGGAGGGTAGGAAACAATCATTCAAGACAAAACAATAGCCATAATGCAATATAAGAAAGAAGATAAAAAACGAGGAAATTGTAAAAATATATGTCGCCAGCCATTAAAAAGTCCGAAAGTGAACCAATAAAAAGAATACAAATGAATGTGTCACACAAAATTCCAATAAAGAGGGAGTTATTAAAATCATGGGTCCTCATGGTTTTCTCGAAAAATGATGGGGGGGTTGTGTCCAACAACACACCCAAAAATTCGTTTTATCAGTTTTATAGAAATCATTATTAGACCCCTTGGTGGGAAATATCTTCATTGAAATTCATGGGCTGAACTTACTTCTTATCTTCGATCGCCCCTTGCTAAGTCAGGTCAACCCACCAACTCGTTGCACTAGCGCACCTAGGGCGTGTGCGTTCACCCTAATATGCAAATAAGTGAACACAAATAAATATATTCTCAATATTGAAGACAAAATATTGTCATATAATAGTACCATGCTACATAAACACCCAAACATTAATTTAGCCAATTTTCTAAAAATCATTGAGACCCCTGATTGGTAAATTTGTCCATGGGAATTCATGGTCCGACCTTAATTATTTTCAGCGAGTGCCCCTTGCCAAGTCATGCTAACCCATCAACTCGTTGCAAGGGCGCCTTGGCATTCCCAACATACGATGCCCCCATGGGCGCCCGGGTACCTCGCCACCGTGCGAGAACCTCCAAGGCACATGTGTTCACCCTAATGTCCAAATAAATGAACAAAAATAATTAACTCATCGATTACAACAAAATATTATCATTTTTTAGTACCATGCTACATAATCAATCTATTATAAACCATATTTTAACACCCAAACATTAATTTACTAGATTTTCTAAAAATCATTATGAAACCTCATTCATGGGAACTCTGTTCATGGGTAGTCATGGGCCAAACTTACTTCTTTTATGAGGGAGCCCCTTTCCAAGTTGGGTTGACCCACCAACTCATTGCATGAGAGAACCTATGAGGTAGGTGTTTTGGCATGCCCAACATCTAATACCCCTAGGGGAGACCAGGTGCTCTGCATTTTTGCAGGTAAGCCCAGGGTATGGGCATTTTCCTTGCTATGAAAATAAATCAACATAAATCATTAGCTAATAAATGAAAAAATATATATTATCATTTGTTAGTATGTCCATGCTTCATAATCAATCAATTATAAACTGGATTTTAACACCTAAACATTAATTTAGTAAATTTTCTAAAAATCATTATGATACACCGTAATGGGAACTTAGTTCATGGGAAGTAATGTGTTGACCTTACTTCACACATATGTTGTTTAATCAATCAATTATAAACTGGATTTTAATACCTAAAAATTAATTTAGTCAATTTTATAAAAATCATTATGAGACACCCTAGTGGGAACTCAGTTCATGGGAAATCATGTGCTGACCGTCATATGGATTGGTTCACCCGTTGCCCAAATTGACCAGTAGTTTTTCTTAATAAAACAAAGTCAAAATTGAAAATGGTGGTATAAACTTAAATGAGCTTCTCTTTGTTTCAAGAATAATGTATTCACTACTTAACAAGGCCAACCATGCAAAGCTGGAAGATCATATCACCCCTCCCCTAACATCACATCACTCTCAATTCCCAAATACCTCTTCTATATACTATAATATATTTGAAATAAGCATAGTAACATTCAAACATAAAAACTAGGAAATAAAAATTTAAGGTGAACTAAAGAAAACAAACCAACTGAAAACATATAAATACAGATCTCATAGTTTTCAATATTTTGATATCATTAATATTCTTCCTCATCAAACTCATCATCTATATAATCCAATTTTGAATTCATGTACAAATTATTTTCCATATTAGCATCATCATTGTTGTCTATATCATCATGTGGAACATGCTCTTCTACATTTGGTTTAACTTATTCGAGTTCTTCGTCTGACACGAAGTCAATATCATCTAGTTAATCCAAAATAACATTTTATCGATTAACATATATTACTTGAACTTATTTGACATCTTTGTCTGACATTGCATGAACCCCCTTTTCCTCTACATCGACTTCTTCAATTTCATCTTCTTCGGTTACATTCTACTTTATCTGCCTTCCTCTAGGATCATATCTAACAACATATGAACAACCCGCTTTACCTGGAATGTCTACATAAAACACATGTTCACATTGGCTTTAAAGAACATATTGCTCTAATCATGGCTCAATATTACTTGTATCAACCATGGTAAATCTATTACCATACTCAATAACAATTCGATGGGGGTCACATTCATGGATTTGTAGCCTAAACCATTTGACATCGAACACAACTATTTTGAAGGATTAAAAGTCACACTCAATTACATCATGCATATACCTATAGTATAGATCATCAAATATTTCTGTATGTCTATCACCTCTAGAGGAAACACTAGTAACTTGAAATACTACAGTTATCCCACTATCAAAAGTTTTCATCTTTTCAACCAACTTTTTGATGCAAAATTTAGAGCCATTACACCACATTTTTTGTGGTGTTTCAGCTGAAATACATCCAACACATAAAAACATATTTTCAATTGATAAACATGCATATTTATAGTTGCAAAAAAATACGCCATATGCATTAGTATAATTGTAAAAAATATTAGTATTGGTGAATATTCTTTCCTGATAATACTTTAAACCGTATTATAAATCAATTTACCTTTGTGTAATATTTCTATCTCCACTACGATGAGCTTCTTTGACCAATGTAGACACACCATATGATGATAACCTACCATTATTAGGTTGTTTTCACCATCAATCCATACCTTCATCCAATATTGATTGTTCTCAATGTATAAATGTATTCCATCCCACTCTCGACCAACTGTATTAAAATATAATAATTCACACATATATAATTAGTTACCATGTTCTACCTTCACAATAATGGGTTGTGCGACAAGAATAAAAATTAAATAATTATGATAATTATTAAAAAAAAAAAAAGTGAATTTTTTTATAACTCTCCATTATATATTTACACCTCATTTTTCTCATTCTACATTTCCCCAATAGGTGTTCCCCTTCAAAATCATCCACGGAGTTGACATCACAAATGTGATCCAATACATTAATACTTTTTCCTATGTCATCACTATAATGACGAATATAAAGCATGGTTTTATATACCATATATCCCTCTACCATAGAACACGCATGGCTTGCTCTTCGTATGACAAAAGCCTTTAGTGATTTCAAGTGCCTCTCAACCATCCACATTGATCTTGTGTGTATAGGTGCAAACTTTACAATCTCCTTGACCTGGTGTATGAGGTAGTGTTCTTGTGCATTGAAAAACATCAGAGGAAGATAATTTTTTATTTAACATATTAGACGATTAATTGGATTCCTCCAATACTTTATATCTTATTTATAAATTTCTTTAAATAACAACCATGTAGAAATGAAGCAAGCAAATCGCATGTTTGAACAAAAAATGTATATAGTACATGATGAAAAGAGAAAAACATGTAGTTGAAGATATGCAACACAAAAATGTATTGAAAACTTATAGTTTTCACATAAATCTTGACCTAACTCAAGTATTTTCCAAGATCATAGATAACTTGTTTAACATTGTTGTCAATTTTTTCTTGCAGAGATAAAGGTAGAACATACTGTAACAATAATAATGATCAATCATTATTTTTTCCCAAATGAGTATAAATAAGCATTAATTAACAAGATGTTTCTCCAATGTATAAAATATATATACACCAAGATAATTTACTTAGTGAATGCATGCCAATCATGAGTTTTTACCCCACCTAATTCACATTTCTTTGTTAGGATACTCTTTATGTTTGAAGAAAATCGAGTTGGAAATTTAATTTTTTCAATAACTTCTTTAAAATGATTTCTTTTCTACTTTTTCAATAAGCATGGAAGTGTACTTATATTTTGGTCATCTCCATCAATATTGAAATGAATTTCACTTTGAAATGCATGGTCAGCCTCCTTAATTTCATTACAAATCTTGACAATTTTTTCTTAATCTCTATTTCCATCTAAGATTTTCCATAAGGTCTCAGTTACACTCTTCCTAATGTGCATTATACCAAAAAAATTAACAATTTCTAAGTGCTCATAGTAGGGGAGTCTATTGAATTACTTGAGATAGATTTTCGTTCCTCATGGAAGTGCCTTGTTATTAATTCCTTGACGACCTACAACATGAATAATAGTTAAAGATATTATAACAACAGCACAACTTGTCAATTAGTATAGTGAATAAAATGGCATAAAAGTATAAAATAATTCAAACATATTTGTATATTGATACATAGACAATTCGATCCATACCTTGATAGACTCTATTAAATTGCAACTTCTATGCACAAGGTTTCATTCTCTGTGTTATTAATCCAATATCTTCTTTACCATTGAAAAGATGTTTTTCGGTACCTAAGTACCTATTGTTCTTAAAAAGGAATTTCCTATAATCATCAAACACCTATTCTTGTAACCTTCCTGAACGATGAGATTTCAACTTATTACCATAAACTGGATAAGAAAATTTACTATCTCTTTTAATACCTCTAAGAAATGGAATAATTTTTATATCAATTATTTTTACTATGTATAATGGAGTTTGAACTATTTAAAAAACATACTAGAAAATAAATTCATAAAAATAAACATTATTAAAGTGTAGGGTAACATTATAACATACCACAAAAATGTGTTAGCCCTATGGCGTCTTGAATTTCTCATACAAGCATTGGAATTTGAATTACCTTTGTGCAACTACTCGTCTATAGATATCATACATAGTGACATTGTTCCATAACTCCACTAGCTTACCGATAAGAGGCCTGATATATACATTCATATCTTTGACTTGGTACTTACCTAACTGATTGAACATACAATAGATAAATACTACATATATGAGTAAATAAAAAAAATTATAAGACATAATTATAATGCATAATTGAACATATATGAGTAAAAAAAAAATATAGGACATAATTATGAAACAAACAAGAAAAATGAGATGTTATTGCGCCAAAAAAATTATTCTAAACACATTAATACCAGCAAAAATCATTGTCAACATTATGTGCTGCCTCTTTATTGACTTCCATGGATGAATGTTAATGTTGATAACAAAAATGGTCCACACCGAGTAAGTAGATCTAGGATATCCAAATGGATGATATCGTAAGCTACTAATGAAGGCCTAAGATTACAAGGTTCTCTTTTAAACTTTGGCCACTTTTGCTCTATATTCCTAAATGCATATCCATCTATAGTCATTCGAAGAACACCATATTCACTTCTATTTGTTGCATGTTAATTCATAAGTTTTTCTATGATTTTGCACCTAAGAAATTGTTGGAGATGTGGAATTATGAGAATATAATGAACAACCTTATGAGGCAACTTTTTTCTTACTTTATCAATTTAATACCTACTCTCATCACATTTTGGGAATTTTTCTTTCAATGCACGTTATTTATAATAGAGAATGTCATCATTAGGGAATACATGAATAGCTTGTTACTCCAATCCAATACATTTCATAATGACATGTAAATATCGATACGTATGAGGTAAAACATTTGACGATGATCACATAAATTCAGCTAATAATATACAACATAAAAAGTAGTAGTGGTTAATGTAATAAACAATATTAATCGCACATATTTCATCCAAATGTTAATTAATGATATGATGCAGATCAATGTACTAACATTAAAAAAATGGAAAAATAATCCTTTTATCATGTATATAGTACTAAATATCACAAAATATATTACATACCTTATTAATTGTGTCGAACATGTGTTTGACAAACCATTGACCACCTTAAAGTTAACCAGCAAAAATGCACCAGAGAGAAGAGATGTTTTTGAGCCTTCATATATAGGTTTAGTTTCCCTTTCAAGTACATGTAAATCAAAAGCATGATCATCATACTGGTTTTCATCATCATCCATTCCAACGTTAATAAATGTCTCTCAAATAAAACTATTTGTCCCATATTATTAAATTATGTTATCAACATCATTAGATTCTTTCAGAGGATCATTAGCTTGATCCTAAATATTAATCACTCTATGTTATTGAAAAGGCGTTTGTACTACAATTACATATTCCTCATCAAGGAATCCCCTAGGGCACCCATACTATACAATTACAATCAATAAAGTAATATTAGTATACATCAAATATTTAAATGTCGATATAACAACAATTTACAACTATAATATATAAGGAAAAAAAAGGCAACAAAGACAAAGAAAAAGAAAAATTAGGTGATACCAAGAAACATAGACAACAAATCAATGATGATACTTATGAAATTGATCAACATATTTAAGAATATGTTGAAAAAATATAAGAAAGATGTTACTATTCTTGACATGTAGGAAGTGAGAGACTTTCTGAGATATATAGTCATTATCATAATAGGAATCATATTCAACGTATTTTTCATTCATCATTATAATGTCATATTCTTTCCTAATGTCATATTTTTCATAATAAAAATTTGAAACGTATTAATAATTCTCCATAAAAACCCATGATTAACCTCTAAATCATGTAGGTCCAAATTAACCCCCCTAAACATACATTAAACCCATAAGCCCTTAACCCCATTCCCCTAAGCCCTTAAATCCGTAAGCCCTAAGCCCTTAACCCCTAACCACTAAGCCCTTAAAAAATAACTCCTTATCCCTATTCCCATAAAGTAATTAACCCTTAACTTGACCCAACTCCTTAATCAACCCTAACAAAAATATTCAAATAATATTTCTAGTCCACATCAAGATGACAATATAGGCCAAACACCTCCCAAAAGAATATTATAAAATATATTTACAATATTAAGACAATAAAATTTCCAATACAAAGACATACAATCTAAAATACAATATACATATAAACATTTTAAAAAAAAAATCTACAAAAAAAAGATGTATAATAAATATCTTACAAATGGATGATATTCATGTATGCCTTCAGAGTGTCCATAGTCTCTACAATATTTTTTAGTTTATTTTATTAGAATTATCCTCGGCCTGAAGCCCTTGCAATTTCGACAGGGGAAATAACATTTTTGATCCTCATGATCCCTCAATGTTGATCTCATTTATGCTTTCTCTCCTTGAGAAATTTTATGTGGCATTTTTGTCACCAAACTTTTAGTCATGATTTTGTTCAAAAATTAAGCTCAAAATAAACCTACAAAGTTCCAAAAAAATATAACTAATATATATAGCACTATGTCAAAGGTATATGATGTTAGGAAATATATATATTATAATAATATATTTAATAACTTTATATATATAATTTGTAATGTAATATAATATTAATATATTATAGATATCAACGTTAATGTATATTAAATATTATATTTAATTATAATATTAGTATTATATTTATTTTAATTAGTTAAAATCAACATAAAGTGGTCCCATATCAGACATTGTTAGCACAAAAAAATATTAATGGTGGAATTAAATGTTATGCAACAATTATATTCAATTTGTTGGAAATTGGAGAACACATTTTTATATTGGATATAGCGTTGGATATTCGTCGGTAAAAGAACTCCCATAAGATATTCTACGACAAGAGAGATTATAGGAAAATGTCGGATAATCGATGAGATAGGACATTATGTTGAATATTCAACCTTTAAATAAATCGCGTCGGATATTCGATTAGCGTCAGAATTTTAGTGAAAACAAAACAAAAAAAAATACATTTAACTTCCAACACTTTTGCCGATTTTATCTATTCCGTCAAATTGCGCCGTCGTAATTTCCACTTGAATGAAGTAGTGTTTATACTTGAGTCCAAAACTCTAACATTTAATGTAGTATGCAAAATTTTTCAGCTATATTAAAATCCTTGTAATTTAGTTTGATTATCTTTCTCATATAAAATTAGCAATTGTCATTAAAAAGAAATTTTTGTTTCTCTTTATATTCCAATTATTCAAACTATTTATAGTACACCATTGTAGTGGTTAAAGAGAAGCAGAAAATCCTAACAAACCACGAAAATCATACCATAAATATAACTTAAATGTAAATACTCAACTATAAAATTAAATCCATAAAAACATAATTGCTATGATTAAGATATATGACAATCATAGTAAATTTGAAATTATTCTCAATAAATTATACTATTCTTACATTAGAATATAGACATTTTGAAAAATCATAAATAAACATCAATAAACTAATATGATTGTCTGAATGTGATATAACCATTTAATTATGTCATAATAAAATGCAACCTTTAACGAATTTCATATTTAAAGAAAATAGTTAGTCAACATTGAAATGTGAAATAATCATGAAATAACAAAGTATGTCAATATAAATCAACTAACATAAATATTGCAAAAAATATAGCCATATTTTAAACATATTAGTTTTACATGGACAATAATGTTTTACCATGATATATTATGGTTCAAAAATAGTAACAATTATTAATTATGGTTTATCATAGTTAATACTTAAAGTTTCCAATTCCTCTTTCAACGACATAACCACACATGGCACATGCTTGAGTTTTTATAGCTAAGACTTTGTTTGAATTGTCTTTTAAGCATGCTCAGTTATAATCAACCATAGTTACCCATAATCATTCATAATTACTTTTGTGAAATAATAATCAATAATAATTAAATATACTCAACCATAATTAATAAAATCATTAATAAATATAACGTAAATCCACAACATTTATTTAATCATTTTTTTCAACCAAATAATAAATTATATTAACAATGTAATTTATTTTTCAAATAATATTAAATGTTTTAAGTTATCAAATTTGCTTTTATTATTATTATAAAAAAAATTATATATTATTTATATAAAAGCATAGTCATAAATTCATATGATAATGTAAATAGTGAACCAAAATTAAATATGATTTAACATACCAAAAATATTTTATTATTTCAAAATATTTTATTACTTAAAAATAAATATTTTTTATAATTTTTTTTTGGTCAATGAGTAATTCAATATTACTTTTTTAGTTATAATAACCCTAATTATATATTATTTTGTAAATATATTGATAAATAAACAAAAAAAAAACATAAAAAATAATATCATATTAATATCATTAATCATATTTTGTCATAATTAAATATAATTTAACATATTCACTTTTTTTAAAATTATATTATTATAATTTTATGAAATTTTGGATAATATATTAGCAAATAAACATTAATAAATACAAGTGAATTTTTCAATGTGACATAATCATTTGGGAATATAGAAAATAAACATAAGTCAATTAAGATAAATGTATTAATGTGACACAACTATTGAATTATGTCATAATAAAATATAC
This sequence comes from Pinus albicaulis, assembly GCA_034641835.2. NCBI lineage: Eukaryota > Viridiplantae > Streptophyta > Pinopsida > Pinales > Pinaceae > Pinus > Pinus albicaulis. The sequence goes on from CM076580.1 coordinate 429,131,136, forward strand.
CCTTTAAGGAATGTCATATTGAGATAAAATCTGTAGTCAACATTGAACTGTGAAATAACCATTAAATAACAAAGTAAGTTGAAATAAATTTACTAAGATAAATCTTGAAAAAAAATTATAGCTGTTTTATAAATATATTAGTTCTACATAGTGGTAATGATTACCTTTATCTGTAATGATTATTAACTATGGTTTACAGTAATAAAGAATTAAATATTGTATTTATTTTTTCAATGGCCTAGCTAGACAAGCTTAGATCAAAATGTCTTTTAAGCATGTTCAATGGTACTCAACCATTTTCATAAAAGGTTATCTACTATTAACCAAGCCTAGGTACACATATTAGTTCAAATTTCCTTTAAACATGTCAACCAATGCCGACCATGATAAATCATATTCAACCATGGTAAATGAGATTTACCCATAGTCAATCATAGTTAAACATGGTCAATCAATGGTATACATGGTTAACTTTATCTAACTACATAATTTAGAATATCTGTTAAGTAAGCTCAACCATTGTCAACCATCGACATTAATAATCAATTGCATTTATGTCACACTTACCTAACAAAATTACTATAAACATCATACCTGTAAAAAAATTTTTTTTACTGTACATGATATTCTATTTGAAATAAACTTCTATCTATAAATACGACACTTATATTATATGTAAACCAACCTTAGAAAATCTACAAGGCCGGATCTTATTCACAGTTCGGAAATGTATTTTAAATGCAAAGGTGAATACTTTGGGATAAGCAATAACGTTAAAACATAGCAACATTACCAACAATCCTAGTCACGTATGCATTTAACTTGTATATTTAATAAAACTTAAGTGGGTACATTATCAACCATGGGAAACGTTAATTGACTGTCTATGACCTCCGGATTACTCGCCGGAAGGATTCCGATGATCTCTGTCAGATCTGGTTCATTAATTGGGATATGGAAATATCCGTCCGGATAGTTTTCTCGCACTCCTCGCCAACGCCATGTGTCCTCCTCCAGCGTGATCTTCTGGGCCGTGTATAGTTTTTCCGGCAAGAGCCGAAGCGGAAAGGGGCTGCCCTTCCTCGCTTCCAAGCTCGATAGGGTATTAATGTATTTCTGTTAGGATGATTACATGAGAAACTCCACAACCTATTTATTTTCGGTAATGGATTAAACAGTGAAACTTCTCTCTAAAGAAAACAATTGTAATATTGCATGAACCCGTCTACCTTTAACTATTCAACAGATAAACCTGTGTTTACAATAAGCATTGTTTTGTTACTGCTGTTTCCTCTTTTAACAAAATTTGCAGAACTGTTTCCTCCTTCTTTTCTACATAGAAGTTTTGCGTACAGGAGATTTCTTTACTATTATCATAAAGATTAACTCAGGTTTCTTTAGACATTCTCTGAATAATTACTAGTAACAAATAACTTCCTGTAGCATATAAATAGAGTCTTTCTGTATTACTTAACTGTTGGTTACTTTAGACATTCACTGAATAAATACTAGTATCAAATAACTTCCTGTAGCATAAAATTAGAGTGGTTCTGTGTTACTTATTTGTTGGGAATAATAACCCTTAAACTGTGGTCCTCCCAACCATCAGGTGGAGGCAATGACGTCCTCCTCCTGCCCCCTAGCTCCAGAATAACAGTCGGTGCCACGGGAACAAAGCTTTCTCCTTCTGTTGTGACCTCTGGACAGCCTATCCAGCCACAGACAGACAGTACTGGTTTTACGGGTTGCAGAATCTATTCTCCACTGGTCTATCACCCAGCTCTAGAGAATACTGCTTCTTACCCTTTCTCCAGAAACTTGCAGAACCCCTATCCCTCTCCTGGGATTTTCTTTTATCCCTGGAGGGTAGGTAACTGTTTTCAAACTGTTCCCAACCACCCTCTATTCTTAGAAACCTTTTTCCAACAGTTTAAGAGATTCCCTTTTTATTAGTAACTCATTAATGCAAAGTAAAATAATGTTTCTGAATTTCTTTTATCAAAATAAGATAAATAAATAAAATAACAAATTGTCTTTTTTTTTTTAGCTTAATCATGCTAATTAACTCTAAACAAGACTGTCACAATTTACCTTTATTCAATCATAATCAACAATAATCTAATTTTCAAACAATATTAAATGTTTTAGGCTATCAAAATTACTAATTATTATTATTATTATTATTATTATTATAAAATGAATTGCATTTTAATTTATAGAATTATAACTATAATCATGAAATAAACTTATATATTATAAGGAATTATAATTCATAATAATTACATATAATTTAATATATTCAAAATCTTGAAGATGGAACCCCATTGGGATTCGAAACATCGACCAAGTTTTGTTAATAGTATGGATAATCGGAATTGCGTTTTTTCGTATTGAACATATTTAATATTATTTTTCTTGTTATTATAATATCAATCATATATTATTGTGTAACAACACCCATAAACAAATCATAAAAATCATACAAAACGATATGAAATTAACATTGTCAACTTTACTTAGCCATAATTAAATATTTATTTTTTATTAATTATACTATTATAAATTTTGAAAAGAATTGAAAATATATTATCTTAAAAAAGAACAAACAATATATTATATATACGAATATATTATATACTAATATACGAATATACTAATATATTATATATTATATATGTTTTTATTTATTTAAAGATTAATAAATAAATTTATTCAATGATTAATAAATAAAATATTGAAGTAAATTAATTCATTTATATTAATGTTGATTTAAATAAATCATATATATATTAATTGTTTTTATATAATTGTTTTTAAATATGTCTTATAATTTAATAAGAGAGCAATGTTACTATATATCATTTTAAGTAAAAATAATAAAATAATAATTTGTTTTAAAATTTTAAAAATATTAATAATAAAACAATATCAATGTCCACTATAAATTAGTCTTTCTAATTTCATTGTATTTTTTTTTTCATATAAGGGACATGTATAATTATTTTAATACTAAATATTGAGTTGGTATTGGCATCTAAAATAATTTTTTTCCTACTATGTAATTGACATATGGTATTCAAATTTTACTATAATATGGAATTGACACATAATATATATATATTCAACTTTATTTAGTCATAATTAAATATGTTTTAATATAGTCAATTTTCTTATTTTAAGTATATTTTATGGAAGAGCATTTACCCACCTCCAACAAAAATAGGAAAGAAGGAGTTCTGTAATGTACAATTATTAAAAGGAAGAGTGATATCTATTTTTTTAAAGGATTAGAAACTTAAAAAATCATATTTGTGAGGGATCTTAAGAATTATGTTGAGTTCCTAGTGGAGAAAACCGTTGATTCAAAATAATCCACAACAATGTAATTTATTTAATATAAATTGTAGCCTTTGGGCATTGAAAAGCTATGACCATTGAATTATTAGCATGCCTTCCATAGTGCCAAGAGATTCCATATAAAGAGTTATGTCATGCGACTACATAGCTTAAGAGATGTGTATCATAATTGTTGTGTAAGAAGGTGAGAAACCCCCAAAATCGTTTTCATTAAATAGTATTAGAGAACATAAGATTCATGTGTGTAGTCTCCATGAATATTTTTCTCTATTCATATGAGAATAGAGGAACTCGGTGAGAAAATTTCCAACAACTTAGAGCAAGGAGTGCTCATAGCGTTCTAGTGGACAAGACCAGAAAAATGTCAAAATTCCAAACTCAAGAAATTTTTTGCTAAAGTATCGTGTAACATGTTGGAGACTTGTTACTATAGATGCATGTTGTAGACTTGTTACTATAAATGCATGTTGTAGCTCAAGAGTTGAAATTGTTACAAGAAGGCTAGAAGTCATATAACCATGTGCTCATAAATTTTTATATATTGAGACCTTCATGCAAAAAAATCGATCCACCTCCAAGAATATCAACAAGAATGAGTTCCAAAAAGAGAAATTGTTAAAATATAGGATAATATCTATTTTTTAAACGCTTAAAATCACGAAAAATCAGGTAAGTGAGAGATCCTAGAAATTATGCTCAGATTCTTGTGTGAAAAATTATGAATTTGAAATGATCCACAACAATTTAATGTGTTTTATATAAACTATAGATTTAGGAAATTAAAAAGTGGTAACCAATGAATGATGAACGTCTGCCATGGGGCCAAGAGATGCCATATCCACTGTTGTGGCATGTGATTCAATGACTTAGAGATGTGAATCCGAATTTCTGCATAGTAAAGCTAGAAACCCCAAAATAGTTTTCATCGATATTATTATAAATTAAAAAAAAAATAATAACAATATATTATCTAAAAGAGTAACAAAATCATGATGAAATCGTATGTTAATATGAATACAATTATATATACGTGTGTGTTTTATTTATTGAAATATTAATAAATATTTTTATTCAATGATTAATAAATAAAATTTTGAGATAAATTAATTAATATATAATAATTTTTATTTTAATAAATATGTTATTTTATTATTTTTATATGATGATAAAAAATACATACAATTAATTTTTATATAATTATATTTTTGATAGATATTTATAATTGAATATAGGAGGTTCACTCAGTGTAGAATAGATGATGATGGGGCGTACAATTAAGTAACTTATGATGTAAAGGTCACTTTTTAGAAATTTTATGGGAAAAAATCCAACGATGTTAGAAGTTTGCGTGGTAGAGACTAAGTAGATGTAATAACCCTAATTCATCTTAATTTTATATTGTGATCAAATATTGAAGTGCCGACATTTTTCAAAATTTAACACTTTAATAAAAAAGAACAATTATATATATATATATATATATATATATATATATATATATATATATATATATATATAATCTTAATTTTATATTCTGAGTGCAGAATTTTTTCCAAATTTAACACTTTCGTCAAAATTTACATCTTAAAATTTTGATTAATTTGATTATTAAAAAAAACAAATATATATAAAAATATATGTCTTCTTTAAATACATAATATAATATAATAGTATACAATATCACATGTTAATTTAATATATTCTAATATTTTTATTTAATTATGCTTCATATAATAATTATGTAATATAATAATCATATGTTATTATAAATGCGTTTATATTATATATGTGTATTTAATGATTAATTAATAAAATATTGAATTATATTAATTAATTTATATTTATGTTGATTTAAATAAATATTAATAAATATTTTATTATTATTTTTAATTATTTTGATAAAATGTATTTTATAATTTAATAGTGTGATGATTTCTTATATCATTATAAAAAAAAATTATATATTAATATTTATATTAAAAACTTAAAAATATTGATCACATTTTTTTATTATTTAGTGTTCGTAAAATATTTAATTTTTAATTTCATTAATATTTTCTTTTTCTTTTTCATGTAAGAAATATGTATAATTCGTTGGATGCTCAATATGATCTTCAAATATGATTTTGTTATTGATATTATAATTTACTATAAAGGAAATGTGTGCTTTTTTTAATGTTATAGAATTGACATATGGTAATTGAATTCTTAGCCGTTACGAAACTCATATTTGATTTATTCCATGTGATGGAATATATATATATATATATATATATATATATATATATATATATATTTAATTATATTATTATAAATTTAAAGAATTGAATTTTTTGATAATTTGATAATATATACGTTAGAAGAGTAATATTCTTATGTATACATTTATATTATATTTGTTTTTTTATTTATGGAAATATTAATAAGTATATTTATTAGAGGATTAATAAATAAATATTTGAAGTAAATTAATTAATTTATCTTAATGTTGATTTTAATAAGTATTTTATTTTTTTTATTTTTATATGAAAATAAAATATATAATTGTTTTGTTGAAAAATGTTTTATAATTTAATAGGGGAGAAATGTTTCCTAATATCATTATAAGGAAAAATAATAGAATAATACATATATTAATAATATTAATAATAAAAATATTTCAATGCACATTCTAAATACAATAATTCAATCTTTCTAATTTCATCTATATCTTTTTTTATTTATTTTCATGTAAGGGAGATGTATAATTCTTTCATTACTCAATATGAAGTTGACATATGACATCTAAAACAAATTTTGTTATTGATATTTCAACTCATTATAAAAGAGATGTGTGATTTCTTCCATATTATGGAATTGACATGTGCTATTTGTTTTCTTCATTGTTATGAAATATATATAGATATATATTCCATAACATTTTCACTTTTAAGATTGAGAAAAATGTGTAATTCCTTAGTACCTTAATATTTAAAAATCCATGTTAATTTCTCTTTCTAAAACTAAAATTTGTAAGATTTAAAAAATATTAATACTAAAATAATTTCAATACAAAGCATAAATGCAATATTTCAATATACATTAATTCCTTTAGTGCTATATATATGTATATGATATTTTTCATTTCCTAAAAAAATATCTATCACGAATATTAACACAAAAAACAATCTAAAAGATTAAAAATTGTATTTGAAATACACTTAAAAATAATAAAATGATACGAATAAAAGAGAAACTAAAATAATATATTTTAATGTTAATGCATGTAAACTATATCAATATAACTATATATTATATAAAAATAAATAAAAAAATAATCTTTTTACAATTAATATTTTAATAATATTATATATATAGTGATTAGGAACTAAGTCTCAACTTTATTTTTCAAAATTTACACTTCAAAAATTTAATAATTTGAATGTTTCATTAATATGAATTTTTTTTTATTTAAATACTTAATATAATATTATACAACAACATATTCTAATTTATAATATTTTAATATATAATACTTTAATATTATTATTTAATAATATTTATTACAATTTATACATCATATAATTATTATTATGTAATATAATATTATATTACAATATAACCATGAACGAGCCCTCTGAATTCCCCATCTTACATTTTCAACCACTTAAACAATAATTAATCCATTTAGAATATTATATGCCACTTAAACAATTGTGCAGCATGCCTGAATTTTCAAACGTCATTCACAACTCGCAAGATCCGCGACGTATCGTGACAACGTTTGTGAGAATAATTAATAAAATAAACTTTAAACCAAATTATCGTACCCGCAGAAAGATGAGACTCCTGGCGTGTCACATTCCCAATCTTAACAATAGAGTACATGTGAAAATTAAGTTTCAATTTACTTGCAAGATATATATATTGGTAAGGTTGGGAATGTGACACGCTCGGAGTCTCGGAATCTCATCTGATCACTAAATCTGTGGGGTGCAAGAATTTGATTAAAGTTTAATTTATTAATTATTCTCATAATAATAATAATAATATTTAATTTTAGAGTTTTTTTTCTAATTTTCTAACTTTTTATCATAGCCGGTAACTAAAAACAATCTGGATCCATTTAACATTGGATCTATTATGTGTCGAAAGGGATCAACTTCTTCGAGATGTAAATCTTTTTCTCAAATCCATGGAGGTGCAAATCTTTTTTTTGGAGTGTAGAATTTGAGGAAAGGTTTGCACCTCGAGGGATTTGATCTCTCTCGGTGCATGATTGATCAACTTCTTCAAGATGCAAATCTTTTCCTCAAATCTATGGATGTGTAAATCTTCTTTTTGGAGTGTAGAATTTGAGGAGAAGTTTGCACCTCGAAGGATTTGATCTCTCTTGGTGCATGATTGATCTAAAGTTAGATGGATCTAGGTTGGTTCTAGCTGAGAGAAACAATGACACATTTTTAGATTACCAATATTATGTATATGTTTGAGATAAAATTCATTCCTTGAAAATTTACATTATGTTTTCTTTTCTTGACATGACCATATCATTCTCTTCTTTAATTTAGTCTATTTTGTTTGCCTTAGAGGGTTTGTACATTTGTGTTTGGATGTTTGTGTAGTTTTTATGTTTATGTGTTTCGATTTGGATGCTAATGTTTGTGAATGTTGTGTAATTGTCTGTTAGTAATTAGTCGGTTATGAAAAATGGAGACATTCTTGTCAATAGTTTGCAGCAGGATTGATACTCCACCTATATTTCATTCCATTTTAGGTATCACAATTGTTGAGAGCTAATTAACTCATAATAGTGTCCCTCTAGGTATTACTAAATATATCTTGACGAGTAGTTTTAATTTTAAATTTGCTTAGGTAGTTGAGATGATAGATATTGCTAATAACTTCGATGATAAATAAACATTTTGAATGCAAAGTGACAATGTTATAATATTGAATGACAAAAAATGTGAATAATAAGAATGTAGTCAACTATAAATAGCCTTCATTGTGATCAATCTCAAACTATTTTGTTCTACTATTCTTGTTGGAACCCCTGTTAGTTTTGCCATATTTTCGTATCAATTATATGAAAAGAGAAGTTGAAATTATAAACCATTCAAAACTTTAACTCGAGCTAACACAAAATTCAAAGCACATTGTTAAAAAGAAAATGACCTTACAATAAAATTAGTGCACATTGTTAATCTAGTCACTTTAAAATTAATGTACCATCATACATCCAGTTACATCAAGTTATAAATTAACATCTATACTCAAATCAATGCATCTAATACAATAAATCAAATAGGATTAGAAAAAAATCTACATTCAAATAAATGCATCTAACACAAAAAATCACCTAGGATTAGAAAACAACATATAAAATTAAATCAAAACATCTAATGCAAGCAATCAAATATGATCAGAAATAAAAATATACAATAAAATCAATGCATGTAGTGCAAGAAATCAAATAAAATTAGAAAAAAACATCTACACTAAAATCAATTCATCTAGTGCAAGCAATCAAATAGAATTGGAAATCAACATCTACACTAAAATCAATGCATCTAGTGCAAAAAATCAAGTAGAATTAGAAAATATCTATAATGAAATCACTGAATCTATTGCAAGCAATTAAATATCATTAGAAATCAGTATCTATAGTAAAATCCATGCATTTAGTGCAAGAAATCAAATAGGATTATAAATGGCCATCTACACTAAAATCAATGAATCTAGTGTAAGAAATCCTCTTCCCTCTCTCCCTTTCTCTCCTATGTCCCTACCTATCCCCCCATCACTCTCTCTCCTACCTCCCTCTCTCTACCCCCCTCTCTCTACCTCCCTCTATCCTTCTCTATCCCAAGTCGTCTCTCTCTACCCCTTTCTCTTCCACCTCCCTCTCGATCTTCCCCGCATCACTCACTCTCTCTCTCTCTACTCCACCATCCAACTTTGTCCCTATCTTCCTCTATCTCCCTTTCCACCATCCAACTTTGTCCCTATATCAATCTCTCTTTCATTCTCTTTTTCCATATGTAATTACTTTCAAATTAATAAACATCATGCATTTAGTTATAACAAATCAGAATTCAATATCAATATTTAAATCAATGCCTCTAGTGAAAGAAATCAAATTGAATTAAAGGTCAACATTTACACTCAAATAAATGCACCTAGTGAAAGAAATCAAATACAATTAGAAATAAACATTTACAATTAAATCAATGTATGTAATGAAAATAATGAAATAATATTAGAAATAAACTACACTGAAATCAATGCATCCAATATTCTTTTGTTTATGCCTTTTCTTGTATTTTGAATTTTAGTGACACTCATTTGGGTATCTGATTTCCTTACTCCACACAAACATACACACACACACACACATAACAAGTCAATTATATAAGTCCTTTAAAACACTTGAGCTCGTGATCCTTATGCCCTCTGCATAACACATGTACTACCATATATGAATATATATCGTCCTCTCAGCCACACATTATATATATATATATATATTAGTGTTTTACCCTTGGTTCCTTATTCTTCATATGGTAACAAGGCATATGGTGACTTCTAGATATGCCTCAGTCTAGTTGTCTTTAAACTTGACAATTTTCACATGATCGTTGATATGTGGGGTAGCGGTCCTACCTCCTTCGTGGAACATGCACATGTTGGCATATCAAATAATCTTGATTGCATCTCCGTAAAGGACAAACTAGATTTCTCGATAAATGGGTTAGGATAACTACCCTACCCAATCCCACTGGCAGAGTCTCATTATGCATTTTCCCTCACTACAGTTTGGAGTTCTACTCTTTGGATTTAAACCCTACTGTAACATTAGTTATGGGTGAATGGATATCTACAATTTCAAATAATGAATTTCTCAAGGGCCTTTTTTGTTGATTGTGATATGGTTTATGGCTTCCTTTTCTTGCATGTGAGATGACAAGAAAATAAGTTCATTTTTACTCTTTAATTGTCTACTTGAGCTTTTTTTTTTCTCTTTTTCTTAGCGAGAGTTTTTTAATATGTTTTGACCTCTATGCTACACATTGACAAGTTAAATCCTCTGTTGGAATGTGTACTTTATCTTTTCCTTCTCCATGTTCTGGGGATGACTACTCTCAGATTTTCTAAAATTACACCAGTTGTTATTGAAGGAGTTTCTTAAGAAAGGTTCTAGTTTGAAACTACGAAGTAAATCTTGGAGCTCTAGTCTCTCAGAATTGTATGTTCACTATTATAATTCACGAGGGAAAATTTTAGTGGCTAATATTCACAGGTGGGCTAATTTTCTATATTTTTTCCAAAAAAAATATTTACTAATTTCCTTTTTTTTTTCCAAAAAATGATTCACTCAAGTTTTATAGTATGAAATTATTTTATCCTTAAAATCAGTAAAAATATATATAGAAACTATATAAAATTATTAGAAATTTGAATATTTTTCACAAAAATATCTCCAAAGATTTTACATATTACATATTATGTACTAGTGGGATACACCAAGGTTTCTAAACTTTAAGATATATTTCAATCCTAAAAATTTCCCTTGTACTTCACAACCTAATTTCTTCTTTCCTTACAAGGTTGCAACAGGAAAATGACATCGTTATCATGAATCTATCACAGGTAAAGTTTTAACCCCAAGCATATTAAACCTTCTTCTCTTTAATATAGTGTAGCATTAGGAATTGCTGCTAATATTGTTTTAAAAAAAAACTTACAAGTATGCATGGAACATTGAGCTTAGTTAGATTTGACAAGGGTTTTCGTTATCAAAGTAAACTCTCGTCTTCAATTGAATTTGCATTGGATTAAGTCACTTAATATCTCCATGTTTATTTCTAGGTTAAATTATTGTGACTAAATGGCATCCCCATTGGGCCTGGAAAAGTATTATTTACACATTGAATATTCCTTTTCTTTTCATGATACATCTATACACGACATTAGGGTTATATATTTGCTCTAGAAAATTGTAAAGGCTACAACCCTCATTCCTTTTGTGTTTATATAACTTGGATATTTATGTAGAAGTTTTTTTGGCCTTTCATAGCTGCCCAAATGTAGGTCTATGTTACTCTTAGAGGCACATTTAAATTTATAATATTTGTTTCCAAAATTTTAAGCCCTGTGGCCCTTAGGGTTTAGAAAATGAATAAGTTTATCATTCGAAATTTATACATATATCTACATATTCTCATGTAAACATTCTTTAATTTCCTCTCAGAATTATTATGGTGCTCTACCTCCAACTTTCTCTTTGAGGGTTTAACTATAGATCCTTTAAGGGTATTTATTTATTTCAAAACTATCACATAAAGTTGTTTCTTGCAGTTGTTGAACTAGTTATTTAATTGAAATACATTGGAATTCCTTATTGTGACAACCCCAATTATTTACGTTTATGTATAGACATTTTGATTAAAAAAAGGAAAATTTGGGTTGAGTAATGGGACATGGATTCTAGAGGGATGGGGTTATTACTTTCTAGGAATAATATTAGTCTACAAAAAATTCAAAATGAGGAATGACGTGCTTCCAGTGGGAAATAAATGTTGGCCAGTTATGAAATTAATTAAAAAAATAAAAACTTCATTTAAAATATCACGAGGAATATTTGGACAAGCGACACATTTCACATTAATTGACAAGATATTGCTGGCAGGAGTTACTATTAGAAAGAGGCAAGAGAAGGAGAAAATGGAACTACTAGAAATGGAGTGAGCTCAACAAGGAATATGAATTACTCGAAAAGGAGGAGGAAGTTGAATTATTGGAAAAAGAGATTGGGAGAAAGTAGAAAAAGAAAACACAAAGAAAAGAGAGGAAGGTTACAAGAGGAAAAGAAGAGAGTGTGGGAAGAAAGATAATGGAGGAAAAATCAAATTCGAGTGAGGAATGAACGATAGAAGGAATGGATTTTAAATTGGAAAGGGAGGAGACACAAATCACTAGGTGATAAATTGATTTCCTCTCAAGTCGTCGTTGTCCAAGTGAGTGGAGATGTTGTTTCTCATGAAACCCCTAAGGAATGACGTGGAGGAATTGACCCTAAAAATTTCTCGAAGGATTTATGGATGTTTCCTTGCTATATTTTGATGTTATTTTGAGTTTTGGAATCTTTGTATTGAGTGGAACCACATTGTTGTGTTTTGAAGGTTGTAGACACTAGTCTTTAGATTCCATGTTCATTTTGTTAATTTCAACTGTGTTGGTGGGTAGAGATGGTTGAATATTGGAGTCCCTAGTTCAACTAATTAATGTGTTTAATTCTTGAGAAAAATATCCCTCATCCTTTATAATTCATTTCAAGGGTGACAACAACTAGTAAGACTTGTTGGAGTTTTCTATGGTAGGGTGGAAATTCATATTCCCAAACTCAGTTTCCCGTTAGTTTTTGAGATAAGTATCTCTCATGTTCTCATGAAATAAGGAATATGTATACACATACCTATTTATATTGTTGGTCTGGAAATGATTTTTATTAATGGCATGGTTCATGGTTTTGTTATTTATATGATTGACTAATGTGTTTTTTCCATGGTTATAAAGGTGTTGGAATAACATGTGGGAGTACTGATTAATTTATTTTAGTAACCAACATGCATATCTTTCTTATTGCATTGATATGAACTTGTCTAGTTACCATATTGGGCACATTTATTATGTGTAAATTACTTATTATAAGTTACATGAATATGTGAAGGAATGATTGCATGAGATGCATGGTCTTATACTAACATCCTCGATGAATGGATTATTTCACTATGATGGTATTGGGTTTTATTGGTAGAATGAGTTCCTAACAGTGTTAATGGATAATTTGGAATTATTTGTAATATGGTGTTTGATTGCATGTTCAATTTTTGTATAAGTAATGGACGACTTGTAGTATGTTAATTGGCTCATTCATGATTGAAGGGAGGGAGTATTGATACCATCCTTTGTAGTTGCATTATATTATTTATTTAAGAATGTATGAATTGATGATTTGTGTTCACCTATTTTCTTAGTTGACATGGCTTTTGAGCCAAAGAAAGAAAGTTTCTTTTCTATTAATGAGATGCTACAACTCTGTAAGTTTGTGAAGGAATGCAATGAAAGTGCTGTAAATTTTATATTATGTTTATGATTAATTATCTATCATGTTTGTGCATAAATATCTTATGAGTGTAATGTTCATGAGGCATTGGAAGAAATACTTGAACAACCTGCTAAGTTAAAAAAATGATTGTTTTGTTACAATGCTAGAAACATAGCCAAATTTTAAGTTAAAATTAAATCCTGGTTCAAAGGCTAGCTAGGTCAAAGGTCAGAGGCATTAAACAAATTTTGAGCTCTAAAATGGGCCTCCTAATAAAAATGTACAACCAAAAAAAACTTTATCAGAACGAATAGGATTCAAGATTATTATGTCAACCATGGGGGATGATTCACCATTTTTGGGGTAAAAAAGTAAAATATTAAAAAATAATAAAATAATAAAACTACTTTTTCAACTTGTATTTTCAATTTATCTCCCTAAGGTTTGACTCAAATTTCGAACAGGAACACTAGTTGGATGAATAATTTGATTCCTCATCCAAGGAGTTGATGAACCTTGCTAATAAGTTGAGTACATGTTGAAAAAATAGTTTTTTCTTTTTTCATTTAAAATTTGATGGTGTAATCTAATATTATTTTATTATTTCCACTATTATTTTATAATTTCCTTAGGAGGCCCATTTTAGACCTAAAAATTCCCCTAATGGTTGGTCAAAAGGCCTAATCGTTGGCGAGACTTTCCTCAACCTCCAACAGGATGACCTAGCTCTATGAGACCCATAGGTTGAAGTTTAGGGATTGGGCCTGAATTTTTTTAGTTAAAGATGTTCTAGTCAGGAAAATAGATGACCTCGACTTCCCTTGAAATTGTTTCCTGCCACGAGGACCCATCCAAACAATCCATCATTCACGTGCCATATCAGTCTATCATAGTAGCATATAGTCTCATCACCACCATGTGGGCATCTATGAGGATGCCATGTGGAGGTCAGTATGATGTGAAAAAGTATAATTTATCCATCTTTAGAGGGTCGTAACTTTTGTTATGTAAGTCATATTGAGGTTAAATTTATATTTTTGGAATCATATTGATGAGACAAACACATTGATTTTATTCATTTGTAATTATCGAAAATTCATAAATGGACAAAAAATTAAAAATCACATTCCCATACCTTTACTTTGGGTGTCGGGTCAACGGATTAACCACTTCCTTCGAACTATGGTTGGGTTTTAGGGTTAGTAGGGGTTTTTCTACATTTACTTTATGTTAGGTAAACTTGACTCAGGATGTATTCAATGTCGACTACGGTAAATAGTAGTGGTTTTGAGGCACATGGTATTGTGCACCCATGGTTTTTCAGCCCATGGTATTGCATGTAATGGAGCCTATAAAAGGCTGGGAAGACTTCATTGTAATGTAGGCCTAGAGGTGAGTGGTGAAGGCTCACTTGGCCAGACTGGCCAAAGTTTTGGCCAATGCTTAATGAAATTTCATTAGTTTGGTTTTGCCTAGGATTTGGGGGTTTTCCTGGATAAAAATCTTTGTTTATGTTTATGATATGCTATTGGCTATTTTATATTTTTGTGTTCCTCTCGGTAAATTTATTATTTCTCTGGTAAATTCTAACAAATGGAATCAATTCCAAATGTTGGCTTCAGAGGGACGCTTCTGTTGCCAAGGGTTTTATTGGCCTATGAATGGAGATATGATTTGCTGCAGGAGCTAGATCTGATGTGGATCTAAAATCGAGAGCAACAAGGTTTCATGTGAAGAAGTCAGACTTAATCAGATCTCATGTAGAGCTATGAATGAGAGAGTTCACAATTATGGTGATAGTAAAATCTGTAGAGGAATCAACGATGTTTTATCAGAGCAAGGTCGATCTATTAGTACCACAGGGATTGCCAGTAGCTAGGTCAATCTGGTAGTGTCGCAGAGATTTCCGGTAACTATTTTGGTGAAGCCGAAAGCATCACATGGCTCAAGAAGGGGCTGACCTAGTAGAGGTTATCGACTCTGTGGAGTAGCTGCAAATCAGATTAGATGGGAGAAAATTCAATATGGTTATATCTAGCTGAGATTTGACATGATTTTGAATGAGTTTTTGTGTGAATGGGGCCACATAGGGCCTTGGATGAATGTAATCGCATGTGGAGTTCTTTGGATGATTAAGGGACGTAGATGCCATGTCAGAGGGAAGTTGTTTCTCATGCCAGAAAATAGTTTGGTTGGCCTCAAAGAACAAATGGAGTAGGAAGAATGAAATACGATCTCCATAGAAAGAACATCATTGAAGCGAATATGTTTCTTGTGGTCAACGAGTGTAGGAGTAATGTCATTGAGTAAAGGTCAAAGTTGAGTGAGCCATGGAGCTGTGAGGATGTAGATCCAGGTTTGGGGAAAATATCGCAGAAGAAATGGTGTAGAGGACAATGTTGTTGCAGGAGGAGATCAGAGCCATGAAAAAGGACGTGGACGTGGCAAAGGTTTCAGTGGTCGTGGTGGTGGACGCTTCGGTGGAGGCGGCGACAACTATGGCTATAATGGACAGGACTAAATTCCCCATCAATAGCTCGAAAACACCAATACCTTCACATGTACAGGAAATTGGGATACCCCTGAAGTGTTACGGACCGGGATCAATAAATTTTGACGTGGATAGTAGGGAAAGGGTGATGAATATTAGTGCGAAGATTTGCATGGCAGGCTCTCCACGAGATTAGTCTTTATTTCGTTCAGTGAGAGAAGGATGATTAGCATCGTGCTTATCATGCTTTGAAAGTGAGAACCAAGAAGCAATGACCTTTGTACCTTTGAAAATGTGGTAGAAGGCCTTAATGATAGGTGTAGCTCTACATCTCGGAAATCGTTGTGCAGGAGTTCATGCTATGTCAAAAAGGAATGTTGGCATTGCTCACACACATTGGAGTATGTGAAGATGGAGATCTATCTCCACAAACCCTAGAGATCTAATTGTTGCAGCAGAAAATGGTTGGACATCATCGTCAATGACAATGATGATGATGTTCTCTCAGCAGTCTTACATTATTTTACAGTTGGATCCAAGGAAGCATATGCCAAATGGTAATCATGAAAAAGATGAAGTCACCAAATTTCGATAAGGCAAGCCATCGAATTTCGCTATGCTAAGAGAGAAAAGTCTGTCAAAATGAGAGAGGATATGTGCACGTGGATTAATTAATTGATGAACCATGTATCTGAAGAGAAGTTCTAGAGGACTGGCGGTTATAGAGGCTGGTGACCCATGTAATCTGGTATAAGGGTTATTTTTATATGGACATTGATTTCATATGTGCAAAGACATTAACAATGAAACAAAACAAAAAAAATTATTAGAATGGAGTTAATTATTACATGTAAATGGGCATACCACTGTAAGACCTGGTATGGCATGCGTACCCCTGGGTAATCACTGGTAGATTATGGGTTAGATCTAGGTGATAGGGTAGAAGTCAAGTTAACAATTACCCTAGGTAAAAATTTGAGGGGGGAAGAGCTAGAGTGAGCGCGGTTGTCTCACTTAGAAATTTTGGCTGGATTTAGTCAAGAAACCCCAATTCAAGTTTAAGGGGGGAAATTTTAGGTAAAATTGACTCGGGATAGAGTCAATTTCGACTAGGGTAAATAGTTGTGGTTTTGGGGCACATGATATTGTGCACCCATGGTTTTTTAGCCCATGGTATTGCATGTAATGGAGCTTATAAAAGGCTGGGAAGACTTCATTGTAATGTAGGCCTAGAGTTGAGCGGTGAAGGCTCACTTGGCCGGATTAGCCAAGGTTTTGGCCAATTCTTAATGAAATTTCATTGGTTGGGGTTTCCGCAGGATTTGGGGGTATTCCCGGATAAACATCTTTGTTTATGTTTATGATTTGTTGTTGGTTTTTTTATATTTTTGTGTTCCTCTCAGTAAATTTATTATTTCTCTGGTAAATTCTAACACTTTAAGTGTATTTTAAAGAAAATAAATTCTTGCATGTTTTCATAGGTATAAAGTATTCGTTTTTTCTTGTCTAGATATTAGTTCTGCAATTTTCTTTAACTTTATTCATGCTTCCTTACATCGATGTAGTATTTTTATTTTTAAGAATGTGATACTGTATATAATAAAATATGTGCTAACTATATTTATATATTTATAAACATATGAAATTGTACACACACACACACACACACACACACACACACACATATATATATATATATATATATAAGTTGGCTTATCTAGTCCAAGGACTTTGTGGTTACTTGTATTAGGAAATTATTGCCAGCTCTTTGTGTCTTATCTTACTCATGTTCAATCCCGATTTCGTGAAACCCTAAAAGTGATATATTACTCAACAATCCATGAGTATAACCTGGGCATAAAACTGATATCTTAACCCTACTATAATATTTGTTATCAATATGTGTTAATCATACTTTCAACACTCATAAACATTGTTATATAAGGAAAATTCTTTTACCATTCAAGTTGAAATTAAAAAAAAAAAAATTATGTTCTTTTATTTGTACTTAACATAGAATATTTTTTTGTGCTCACAAATATTCATATTTTTACCTTCATCTGTAGGCACAGGTCTCCTAAATTGAACATTTTTCTTATCTCTTGTCTCCCCACAACATAGATTTAGTCAAACAAACATATTTCTCTAATAAACACTATTCTAGGTTGTTTATTTAACTCTTCATTTTCAACATATCATCAACAACATATCTTATAATGGTTACTTCAAGGACTAAATACTTATCTAAATACTTTAAAAAATAAGCTAGAGGCTTCTGCATTCCTCCCAGCCTCGAACTAACTTGTTCGGTTAGTCCCCCCTGAGCTCTCACTCTAACTATCAGGTAAAACCAAGAAGAAATATAATTGAAATTATTTACCTCCACAAACTTTTGCATCTTCCTCATAACCTTTTTTTGGGTTTACCAGACATTCTCTCCCACTAGTCAAGTTTACCAAGATATTTTATTTATCTCCCATGATACCATAGGGTATTTCTCTCCAACCCTGTAACTATAATTGGTGGTATTTATTATCTGTCAATTTTATTAATTTTCTTCTATTTTCTCTTCTAGAAGCGCAGACAATGAAAGAAAGGGGTTTTTTTTCTTCTTCCTTTTTTTCCTTCCTCTTTAGGAATAACTAGTTCTCTAATTGTTTTTTTCCTGAAATTTAGGGGTCAATATCACATGTTAACTTCTTAACAATTTATGAGATTATTAAGATACTAATATAAATTCTTATTCATTAATATTTTCTTTCTAGAAAATAAAACAATATTTCGTCACATGTATTTTAATTTTTCTCAACCCATAAATAAATAAATTCACATAATAAGTCTTTTCATGGATATTACATCTCCCTTCCCTTAATAGGGGACACCATCCTCAATGTTTATCCAACATCTATATTTATAAAAAAAAACATAGGATATGTATTTTTCATTTAATCTTCCTTTTCCGAGGTGGCCTCTTAAGGCTCAAAGTTCTACCATTGCACTTTAACTTGGGTGATATCTTGATTCCAAAATATAATATTCCACTCGTTTAAAATTTACAGTGGTTCAACCTGAAATTCTCCTCTTTGTTTGACTTGTACAACATTCCAATCAATTACATGATTCAGGTCATGTACATATGTTCTTAAAACATATACATGAAACACATTATGATTTTTAAAATGAGTTGGTAATTCTAGTTAGTATGCCATTGACCCTACCTTGGAAAATATTTCAAACAACCCAGAAAATCGAGGAGCCAATTTGTGACAATTTCCTAGATTCAAGGAATTCTTATTGGGTCTTACTTTAACATAGACATGTTCCCCTACTTGGAAATCCTTATGTGTTCTTCTCAAATCTACATAACTTTTCTACCTATCCTGGGTTTCCTCCGAATTCTTCTTAACCCTCTCAACCATTTCTTCCATTTTTTATAACCGGTTTGGTCTTAGCATAAGTTTTTCTTCTCGTCAACACCAATTCATAGGAAAATGACACTTCCTCCCATAAAATGCTTCAATGGGGCACATCTTAAGTGGCACATGATAACCATTTTTATAGGTGAAAAAAACAAATGTAAATAATCCTCTCATCTATTAGGATAATTCATAACATGTGTTCAAATACTTGATTAACTCTTTCCATTTTCTCATGAAATTGTGGATGGTATGTACTGCTAAAATTCAGTTATGTAAACGTTCCTACAAATAAATATTTACAAAAATTTGAGGTAAATTTTGTGTCTATATCTGATATTACCATCTTGGGTATGCCATGAACTTGAAGTATTTCCTTCATGAAAACTTCTATGACTTGTTCAACCTTGTAGGTGGATTGCAGTAGAATAAAATTGGAAGCCTAAGTTAATTTTTCTACCACTACCATGATTGAGTCATGCTTCCTCCATGTTCTAGGTAATCTAATTATAAAGTCGAGTGATATAACTTTCCATTTCCATTCAGGTATAGGTATGGGATTCTGGTGCTCCATCTTCACCAATTGACATTCTTGACACCTTGCCAAATATTTTGCAACATCGATTTTCATCACATGCTAGAAAAAATCCTTCTTAAGTGCAGAAATCATTTTTTGATATCTTAGATGTGTTGCATATAGATTTTTATGATGTTCATCCAATATTAATCTTTTGATCTCATATCCAATCAGAACATAAAGTCTATTGTTCTATACTAGAAGTCTATCTTCATTGACTTCATACTTTAAGTTCTCCCTTTTTGTAGTTCTTCTCCTCAAACTGTTACAAATCATATCATAATTCTGATCTTTTAATGTTGTTGTTTTTACTAGTTCAACAAAATTTGTTTCAATTTTTCTCACTGTTATTTCACATAAATGTTTAAACTCCAAATTAGCACATTCCCACTCATTTATTTCCCCTTTATATGCTTGATGTAAAAATCATAATCACTCAGGAATTCCATCCACCTAGCTTTCCTGAAATTCATGTCAGGTTGGCTAAAAAAGAATTTCATACTTATATGATCTATAATTAGAGTGAATTTATTTCCAATTAGGTAATGTCTCCACATATTTAGGGAATAAATAAATGCTTCCAATTATAAATCATAAATTTAATAGTTATTTTCATTTCCTTTAATGTCTCTCTTACATTAAAACTCCCCCAAGGCACTCTAAGCAAGCATCCATTCATACAACAAACTATTTACCTACATCTATTATTTTTAGTATTGTTGCTACCATTAGAATGTGGTTTAGCCTTTCAAATATTTACTAGCATATTTTTGTCCACACAAATTTCACACCTTATTTTGAAAGTTATGGGGTGTACTATCTTGGAAAATCCTTCTATAAATTTGTGGTAGTAACTGGAAATTCCCATAAATGATCTTGCATATGACACATTTTTTTGATTTAGCCAATCAAGAATGGACCTCATCTTTTCAAGTCTTGCATTATGTCTTCTCTTGATATTACATGTCCAAGATAATCTATCTTGTCTTGGAAAAAATCGTACTTGCTAAATTTAGCATATAACTAGTGTTCATGCAAGGTTTTTCACTACTATTTCCAAGTGATATGTGTGCTCTTCTTGGATATGGGAATATAGTAGTGTATTGTCTATGGAGATTAACACAAACTTATCCAAAAAATTACTGAACACATTGTTCATTAATCACGTGAATGTGAAAGTGTGTTGGTAAGTCCAAAGGATAACGTTGTAAACTCATAATGCACATACCTTGTTCGAAATTTTTTTTTCGTATGTCCTCTTCTTTAATCCTTAGCTAGTGATACCCATATCTGAAATCTATTTTTGAAAATAAAATCACTTATATTAATTGATCAAATAAACCATCTATCCTTGAAAGGGTGTACTTATTTTTAACTTCCATCTTATTTAGTTCACAGTAGTTGATTCATAGTTTAAAGGTTTCATCCTTTGTCTTGAATAAAAGGATTGGTGCATCCCATGCCGACAAATTGGGTCAGATATATACCATATTAAGAATTTCTCGTTATTTAATTTTTAATTACATTTGGTCAAGTACACTGATCCGATAAAGAGCCTTTGACACCTGATATGTCCTTGGTAGTAATTATGTGGAGAAATCTATCTCCCTTTCTGTTGGTAGACCTATGCTTTCATCTAGAAACACATACAAATAGTCTTAAATAAATTCTAACTTATTTAATTTTTTTCTTTTTTTCTTGAAAGAATGGCCCTCCACCTAGATGGAAAAAAGTTGACATCCTTTTCTTGCAACCCTTTCAACTGCAATGTTGATATAATTCATACATATACAAGCCTGGGTATGCCCCTAATAACTTTCACTTCACCTTTTTTTATTATGTAGGTGACAATTTTATCTAGGAATTCTACAACTGCTCCATGTCCTTCTAACCAATCCATGCCTATCAAAACATCATATGATCCCAAGTGCAGTACAATCAAGTTTATAGTGGACTAAACATTTAAAGACATTGGACATGTTCTTACCTAGTTTGCAATTTTTCTCTTTGCTCCCCTATCCAATTGAACCATCCATGCATTCCTATATTTTTCAAACTTTAATTTGTAGTTTTCTACCACCTACAGGCTAATTTAATTCAGTCTGGTGCTAGGATCTATTAATGTAGAAATCGATTGGTCAAGAATAATAACTTCAATTTCCACCATTATGGATTGATTCTCTGCTTAGAATCCATCTAATGTTATGTTAAAGTGTGATATGTTTATGGCCACATCATTGACTGTAGAGGCATCTTGAAGTTTTTGTAAGGATTTTTTTGCAATAAATGGAGTTCTCTTCAACCCAAACATCTTAGGGTCTTCCTATCCTTACCATTACCACCTTTACCGATATTTTCTTGTTTAGATCTGGGTTGGGGTTGGCTTTCTGTTATTGATGGCTCACTATTGTTCTTACTCCAGTTCTGATTCTGGTTACTTTTTTCCATTATGTTTAAAGTGCCTAGAAGTTCCACATTTTCCTCCTTGATCCATCTAGTCCTTTTTCTTACTAGACCAAGATTTCATATTTTAGTTCTTTTTCTTGGCCTATAGATAACATATTAGGGCCTTCGTAATCACCTTTTCCATGGTATTTGGGTTATCATACTTGATTCTCTCCTTGAATCAAGGTGTAAGACAATTTAAGAAAAAAAATATTTTTTTCTTCTCGTATTCAAAATCTGGGACATAGCAAAATACATGGATACATTTTCTAACTATCTAATATGTTCTCATCTGCCCCAGTTCCAATTCATGGAATTCCTGGACCCTGTCATCAAAGTATCATTATACTAAATATTTTACCTTTATTGAAATTCTTCCGAGTAAACCTATTTTCCTTCGAGATTATGAATTTCCCTAATTTATTCACACCATAGGGAAGCCTTTCCCTACAACTAATAGGTAGCCAACTTGGCCTTTAAATTTTTGGAGTAATACTATACTTGAAAGTATTTTTTAATGTTAAGAAACCAAGCCTCATTAGTCTCTTTTGTTTCCCCATTGAAATTTGGGGATTATATTTCCTAAATTCTCCATGAAGTTCTATTTTATGTTTCTTCTATAATTTTTTCTTCATTTTTGAGGTAATGTGTTCCTTTTATCCTTCCAACCCTTCCTCCTAACTTTCTGAGACATTTTCAACAATTTTTCTTTCGGAGGTTTCACCCTAATTCTCTTCATTCCTCATTGTTTCCGCTATCTCGAGTTTGAATTTTCCATTAAATATTTTATGAGAAACACATGTTCTATGTTTTCTTTCATTAGTTTCTCATGTCCTTCTTGCAATTTTATCAATTATTCCTACAAACTCTTCATGATTTATGGAGTCTCCCTCATGCATATCTTTTCCTATTATCCTAAATGTACATAAATTTCATCTTCCCCTATGACGGTGCTTCTTTGTGCTTAATCCATTCTCTGCACTGTGAAAAATTTAGCTTTTTATTTCTTTCTCTCTGTGTATAAAAAAAAATTATTACACTAATATCACGGTGATTAGCTCAAAGGACACATTTCTGAATCATTTGACTCTGATACCATATGCCACATCCCTAGTTTTTAAAATAGAGTAACTATAAAAATTAAGTTTCAATTTACTTGAATGATTTAAATTTATTTTTTATAATGATAATAATTACATCAAATCTTCGAGATATATTTTTTCCAAGTTACCACCTCTTTACCATAGCTTGGATGTTTTTTTTTGTTTTATGACTATAAAAAAAAATAATACATCAACTTACATTATTATTTATTTCATTACTTGTACAATTTTGTTCCAATTTTTTTCTTTTTTTAATACCTTTGCTTACATTATGAGCTTTGGTGACAACCATTTGGGTATATAATTTTCTCTCTCTCTCTCTCTCTCTCTCTCTCTCTCTCTCTCTCTCTCTCTCTCTCTATATATATATATATATATATATATATATATATTCCTATCTAACAAGTCAATTATATAAGTCATTTACAACAAATAAGCTCATGATCCTTATGCACACTCCATAACACACGAACTACCATATATGAATATATATTGTCCTCTCAACCTAGAAAACATGATGTATATCTAGATATGTGTGTGTGGGTGTATATGTGTGTGTGTATGTGTGTTTTAAATATTTTTCCTTATTCTTCACATGGTAACAAGGTATATGGTGAGTCATTGATACATCTTAGTATAGTTATCCAACAACTTAATAGTTCTCACATGGTGGTTGATACGTGGGGTAGCATTCCAACCTCCTACGTGCAACCTACACATGTTGTCAGAACCAATGCTCTGGATTTCATCTCAGCAAATAAAAACCTATATTTCTCAATAAAAGGGTCAAAGTAACTATCCTATCCCATCTGCATAGTCGCATTGTGCATTTACCCTAGTGATGGTTTGGAGCTTTACTCTTTGGCTTCAAACCCTATTATGACATTTTGTACAACTAATTGAGTTTCCATGATTTCAAATAATGAATTTATCAAGGGAAATTTTGGTTGATTAAGAAAGGGTTTATGGATTCTCTACTAAAGTTTGTTTCCTCTCTTTTTTACTTAATGATGGGTTTTGAATAATTTTTAACCTCTCTTATACACATTAACATTGTTACAAATACTCTATTGGAACAAGTTTTTAACCTTTTCCTACTCCATTTTGCGGGGATGAACACTCCGGAATTATCTCAAATTTCACCGATCATTGCTGAAGAAATTTTTAAAGAACGGTTCCATGTAGAAACTACGAATTAAATCTTCGAGCTCTAGTCTCTTAGAATACTATCTTCACTTCTATACTTCATGACCTAATTTATCCTTTCCTTACAATATTGCGACATGAAAAGGACGAATTTATCATGACTCCTTTGCAGGTAAAGTTTTAACCCCAAGAATCCTAGAAATTCTTCTCGTTAATATATTGTAGCACAATGAATTTTTACAAACTTGTTAAAAAAATAACTTACAGGTATGCATGGAACAGTGAGCTCAGTTATAGCTGAGGATGGTTTTCGTTATCAAATCCAACTCTCTTCTTTGAATACATTATTTTTTGATTTCAGTTATTAATTTCTCTAATTTTGTTTACAAGTTAAATTATGTTGACTAAATGACTTTCCCATTGGGCACGACAAGGCATTATTTACACTTTGAATGTTCTTTTTATTCTCATGATAGGCCTATGCAAGACATTAGGGTTATAAAGTTGTTCTAGAAAATTTTAAAGGATATGACCCTCTTTCATTTTTGTTTATATAACTTGGTGATTTATGTACAAGTTTTATGTGACCTGTCACGGCTACACACATGAAAGTCTACGCTATTCTCAGAGGCACATTTAAATGCATAATAATTGTTTCCATAATTCGAGGACCTTTGTCCCTTAGGGTTTAGAAAAGGAACAAGGTTATCATTTGAAATTTATATATATGTATATGTTTTCATGTAAGAATTATATAATTTCCTCTTAAAAATTTTATGACGCTTTTCCTCCAACTTTCTCATGAAATGTTTAAATCTAAAACCCCTAAGGGTGTTTATTCAAAACTACCATATAATGTTGTTGCTTGCAGTTATTGAACTAGTTCTTGAATTGTAGTACATTGGAATTCCTTTTTTCATGTGCGAAAATAAATTCTTATATTTTTCTTGGGTGTAGAGTATTCTTTCGTTCTTGTCCAGATATTGGTTATGTAGTTTTATTTAGCTCTATTCATGCTTCCTTAAATAGAAACAATGTTTTTGTTTTTAAGAAATATGATACTTTTTACAATATCTTATAAGTTAACTATATTTAGATATTTATAAGTATATAAATATTTAAATATATAAAGTCATACCTATATATTTAAGTTGTTTTATCTAGTCCAAAGATTCTCTAGTTTCATGTAATGAGAAAACATTGTTAATTCTCTATGTCATATCTTTATCATGCTTAGGATTGTCTCTATGAAACCCTGAAATTGATATGTTACTCTTAGAAATCTACGAGTCTAGCTTGGGCATAAAACCCATAACTTAACCCTACTATACTAGTAATTATGATTATGTTTTAATCATATTTTCAAGACTAAAAAAAATTGTTATCTAAGGAAAATTATATTACCACATTTTAAAAAAAATTAAAGGTTTGTTGCTCTTCTCTCAATTTTTATCAGTAATTGTTAATTAATTAAAGATATGATTCTCTTCTCTTAAGAAATTCATAAAAGTGATTTTACCATTCAAGATGAAATTATATTTTTCATTTCTTTTTTTATTTTTATTTAACGTAGAAGCTTTTTTAGCGTTCATAGATAGCCCTATTTTTACCTTCACCTATAGGAACAAGTCTTGTAACTTGAACCTTGTTCTTATCTCATGCCTTCCTACAAAATAAATTTAGTCAAACAAACTTATTTCTCTAGTAAACCTTATTCTAGGATCTTTATTTAACTCTTCATTTATAACATATCATCAACCATATAGCTTATACATTTTACTTCAAGGACTAAATACTTATCTATTTTATTTAATTAATAAGCTATTGGCTTCCATCTTCATCCCAAACTTGAACTGACTTGTTTGGTCAGTTACCCCCAAGGCCCCCTCTAATTGTTTTCTAAAACCAGGAAGAAATATAATTTTTATTATTTACCTCCATAACCTTTCCAACCTCCTCCTAAATGTTTTTTGGGTTTACCATAATTTCTCTCCTAGTGGTAAGGTTTGTCAACATGCTCTATTTATCCCCCATGGTAGCTTGTTCAAATTCCAGCATAGGGTATTTTTCTCCAACCCTATAACTATAAATGGTGGTATGTGTTCTTTGTCAATGTTTTTATTTTTATTCTTCTTCCTACGCCATAAGCTCAATACAATGATCAAAGTAGGGTTTTTTTTTTTTTTTTCGTTTCCTACCTCTTTAGGCATAAAAACCTTCAATTGATCTTTTTTTTTCTCACAACTAAGGGTTAATATCTCATGCTGACCTCTTAACATATTTCTAAGAGGATTAATAAACTAACAAAAAATCTCATTATTTATTATCTTCTTTCTAGAAAATAAAAATATTTCTTCACATTTATTTTAGTTTTTCTCAACCCATAAATAAATAAAAATCACATAATTTGTCTTTCCAGAGGTATTACACAATGTATTTATCTCCCACAGTACCTTTTTAGATTCCACAACAAGGTGTTTCTCTCCAACCCTCAAACTATAAATGGTTGTTTTTGTTCTGTATCAATTTTTCTCTTTTTCTTACTTTTCCTCTGCGAGAAGCTCAAGAAAATAAGCAAATGTGGAATTTTTTTTTCTTCCTTTTTTTCTACCTCTTTAAGCATAATTATTTTTTTGTCACAGTTATTAACCTATTAATATATTTTTGAGAGAATTAATATAGTAATATTTTATTACTTCTTTCGAATTTCTCAACCCAGAAATAAATAAGAGCCACATAATAAGTCTTTCTAGAGATATTAGACAATGTATCATCCCAATATTAGTTGCGATATGGAATAGGCACTTAGAATATATTGTGCTTTTTAATAACACCCCAATGTTAGTTGCTCTCTGGAATGGCCACTTAAAGTATCTATTGTGCTTTTTAATACCACTCGCATAACAAAATGTTTAAGTTCTACTCGAAGAAATTTTTCTCATAAGTAGTTTATAAAAAATTATTGGGTCAAGGATTTTTTTTTGGGTTTGAGATAAGGGACCTTTTATACTAAAAACTAATGAAATATATATGCTCTACATTTCATTAAATTTATATTTATATTTTTTTATGAAAATTATATATTTTAACCATTAAACCTATATAATAAAAAAAAGATAAATCTTAATTTTTTATATCAATTCATTTTTTTTCGAAATTCTAATATAATTGACAATTTTAAATAATTTGTATTCTATGTTTATATTAATATTCAGTGATCAGAATTAAATACATGAATTTATCTATTTACTAATATGTCATATGTGTTATTTTGAATATTATAAAGACAAATATTTGAATATGAAGAAGATAAATGCAAACCTCGGTGTGTGGATTCTATTGTTGACGTTATTCGTTATTTTTATACCTTGTTTACATAATTCAGTTCATAGTGATCTATTTAAAACTTGAATCAGAGTGTAGTGTGGAATTACATACATTGATCTTAATTCATTTATTTAATTGTAAGTGTTTTATTTTTTCTTCTATGATATGATATTTGTATAGAGTAATCAACTATAGAAAACATTATGGAAGAATTGAAATATAAATATAATAATTGATTAAAAATATATTTGTGAAATTCATATAAAATGTTTTTTTTCTTAACTTCCTTATAGCTTCAAGAATTATTATAATTTGATTCAAAGTATTATATGTTTTAATAAATATATTTTTTTGTGTATAATTTGATTCAAAGTATTATATGTTTTAATAAATATTTTTTTTGTGTTTTTAAATTTTGGTTATGTGTTTCATATTACATATATTTATGTGTTTCATATTACAATATGGCTATGAGATAATTGTAAATTGTAATTTCTTATGGGAAAGCTCATACAGTCTTTTTGTCATCGAGTTTTTTTCTTTTTTTTTCTCAATTCACCTTAGACTATTCATGTTCTAAGCATTTGATTTGAATTGCTCTAAATATTTTCAATTTTAAAGAAAAACCTTATTTTGTGTCTCAATTCTATCTCTTTATTTCTTTCTTTGTCAATTTCTTTGTACCGTATTTTCCAATAGACTCCCAAACCTATTCATTTGTCTCTTTCACCATGCATATGTTTTAACTACATAATAATTTCACATTATAATTAAGTACACAAAAAAATGTTGAAGAAATCAATAATATATATAGTAATACCAAAAATATCTTACCTTGGAAAGGTTTAGAAAAATCAGTAAGAAGCGACCTATGTTTGGATTTTTAAATGTTTAGGAATTATTAAAAATGGAAGATATAATCTTTCTAGTAGATATTTTATCAATTATTACTCTTTGGATATGTTTTGTGGATTACAACTTGGACATGAGATAATATCCAGTTCTCATGGATAAGATTGTACCCTCCACTTTGTCCTCGACATTCATATTCACAATTCCTCTATACCCCTTTGTGCCACCAATGTCCCAACATGTAAATTGCAGTTCTCCAAAAATTATTAATGTTTGAGAAAATCCCATTTTTCTTGCCTTGGTAATGCCTCTTTATTGGTTTCCTTCATTTATTTATTTCTACGAAGACATCAAAGATAATTTTAAGCCTTTTCATTTACCTCATTTTTTTGTCACATACCACTAAATGTTGTGAATGGAAAACCTCTAATGTAACTACCTCCTATAGTTAATTTTTTCATTATGCTTATTCTCTTATGGTTATCTTTACTAATATGGATTCCACATTCCATCTTATTTTTCACTAGGATGTTTACCTATCACCAATTTATTTAGTGACATCATTTTCCATGTAGGTTAGTAGGAATTGTCCCTCTTTTTCTTTAAGTTATTCGTATTCCTTATATGGGTGTGGAGATTTGTTATTAAAGAATAGGTTGGGTGGTTCCTTGCTCCAAATGAACTATTTCTTTAAAATTTTGTAGAATGTGGATTAGGGAGCATGAATATAAGTTCCTATTTTTTCCATTCCCAATGCTTAAAATCATCCAAATTTTTTTCATGATTACCATCACCTTTGTGAACATTCTACATAGAACACCCTTTGTGTAGTGTGGAGTAAGATCCACTCTACCTTGTTCACAGTACTATAAACATTTACACTACATAAAAAAATAGACATCACTACAGTCTCTTTTATGCCATGCTTTTCCTTTGTCTATATATTTCATGTGGAGCATGTTGCTCACAAGCTCTTTCCAAATTTTCCATAACTCTTCCACCAAGGAGATTGTTATGTAACCAGATTAACAAACGGAAGAAAAGATAGATAAATGAATTGAAAATAAGCCTCTTTGAGGGGTAAACCTCCTTTTAAATCACATAAATGAACAATTCTTAGGTGACTCAAATGAGAATAACTCCTTAGTATATACAAGAGTTTAAGGAGTGAAAATATAATTAGGGCCTTCATAAAAATAATAATGTAAGGGCCCAAAAATAACAATAGTGGACTTCTATGGGGAAAAACAATAACAATATGGGGGAAACACTAGTATTATAGGGACCTATCATGCCCCACTCCTTCAAAAAGTGTTGTCTGCAATGCTTGAACAGCTCTAGATACTTCTAAATAAAATACTCATCCTCCCATGTGGATTCTTTAACACATAATTTATTTGACTTAATAAGATACTCTGAAATTAATGTATTTCATAGTTTCTAAATTCTTCTTTATGTGATTTCTTCAGGCTCTAATACGATTTTTCTTTCCTTATCAATTTTTTAAAATATAGTTTGAACTCGAAGCTTGTCACCTATAACCTCATTTAAGCATGAAACATGGAAAATTGAGTGTACTCATGAAGGTGAAAAAAAATCCAATTTGTATTCCATAGTACTAATCTTTTGCAATACCTTGTAAGTTTCATAATACTTGGGTGAAAATTTATTATCCTTCTTAGCTTGCTTGACGGACATTTGTGTAAATGGTTGTACCCGTAAAAATACTCAATTGTGCATATCAAAAATTCTTTCACTATGATGTTGATCTACTTGTTGTTTCATTAGGTTCTACGCGAGAGTGAGGTTATATTTTAAGAGTTGTATAACTTTTTTTTTATGCTCAATGTGATTTTTGGGCAATAATATGACTCCTAAAAATTAACTTAGTCCTACCTTCATTAATCTTATCAACCTGGGATTCGTCTTTTGTTTCAAGGCTATCGGAAAAATCTATACAAGAATAGTGTCTTTAGATTATGAAAGAGTGTAGAGTAACCACTACATAAAAGTTATATGAATCATCATCCCAATTCAATCGATAGATAAATAAATGATAACATCAAATAATTAATCCTACAATTACATTTCTGTGAAAAATACTATTCTAATTCAAAAACCATTTTATCTATCTTTCAACAAATCCAACGCACGAGGAAGATTATTAAATCATATGAATGCTTGAAAATCTCAAAGGTAACTTATAGAATTCACACACTCACACCTTACAGTTATGTAACACAATCTAACCAGTGATTTTAGGAGATGCATAATAGAATTATAAGATACAGAATTCGATTGATTATCTACCACTAAATAAGGTGAGTTAATATTAACACAATTAATGTGAATGTAGAAAAGCAACCAACTAATAGTACATAACATACAATAGAACCTCCGATGACTAGGCCCACGATCTCCAGAAGTACTACCTTAGATAAACTAAATATGAAGGAATTAAGTTAAAACCTTGCACAAATTCATTAACTTCAAAGTTTTTAACAAAATAACCTCAAGAAGGTTCAAATTATATTGTTGTACGTAATATAAAGTGAAAGTGTAATAATGAAAAGAACAACCTCTATATTTTTACTTGTTGTCTTATATATTACATTTAAAATTTGAATATGGAGTTATCCTGAGAATCGAAAGATTCTCAGGATTTCTCTTCAAACATAATGCCCTCGAATAGTACTGATCAGTTTTCTTTAACTTCACTCTGACCATGATCAGTCGTCCAACTATTATTTGGCAAAATATAGCATTAGTTGATCCAATATTTTTCTCCAATATCTCAAGCAAACAACAATAGATTAGTTGAATTGATCTGCATAACAATTTACTCAAATTATAACCTTTTCGATATCTAAAAATATCAAATTAAATATGTTATCCTTGACTCTCTTTCATTATCCTTTTTCTCTTAAATCATTGCAAACAAAGGGTAAACTTCTTAAAAACATAACAATTATTAAAGAAATAAGGAAAATAACGATAGCATTTCCATGGCCCAACGCTACCCCAAAGCTTACCTTATTACATGTCCTCATGCAAGAATATTATTAAAATGTAGCAAAGTTAAATAATAATTTTTGTAAGAACGTTCACCATACAACCAAAATCCATTCTTGTTCCAAAGAACCTTGAAAGCCTCACTTTCGTTTCCCTCAAGAAGTTCATATTCAATATTGTAACCCTATGGAGGATACCAAATGAAAGGACATATGTACAGGCACCCAATCCAAGTGCGACCTTTAAGTCGAACCATACAAATATAACATTGCATTCGATTATATTATGCCTGAAAATTTGTGTAACTAAAAGGCTCTCTGTTTTTTACCTTATTAGGAGATGCCTTCCATCATTGTTGTGCTGCCTGAAGGGATTCTTCTTTAATATCTTCAAAATACTCAAGACCTGATATATTAACATATTTATGCATGGGGTCTAAAGCATAAGCAACCCCAGGCCGTTCCATGAACCTTTTATTCTTTATAAAAGTCCGTAGTGGATTGTTAGGTTCTCCATTGACCCAAAGGTCTAAACCATTATCCCTTCTTTGGAATATCCAATAGGCCTTATACCATTTTATTTTATTCCTATCAAAGGACATATAGATTTGGAATTTCACATCCCTAATGAAATGACTAGGGTTCTCATCCCTCTATTCTTCTAGAAAGAAGTTATGCATATAAATTTCACATAAGAAATACCTGAAATTTTCCTCCTATTCTTGAAAACACTTAATAAAATCAGAAACAATAATGAACTGAAATGGTTTTCCAGACCATATGGAATTTACTTTAAAAAATAAATATCATTCAAGTAGAAATATGGCATATTTTTTAGCCTGATATCTACAAGAAAATGCATCATAGTACACATATCATATTTCCTTGGTTTGCTCTAGAGATTTTTGGAGTTGTCCTCATAATTTCTTTGTTTCCATTTTCTCCCTTCTGAAATTTGTGTAAGTTTCTTCTTTAGTAGTAGCTAGTAGTTTGTACTTTTGTAGCAGCCCTTTTTGTTATTACCGAGGTATCACTTCCCCTCAATATAATTTCAAAAACTACTTATGCCTTTCCAATTCCATGTTTATTACCTCGATAGTGGTATCCTTAATCAATTGAGAATAAGGAAGCACTACTTCAGTTTGAGTAGCCCTGTTGGTGGTCACCAATAGGTCTATATTTCTTGTTGCCTCAAATGTAAGCATAGAAGGGTTAAATTCTGTTTGAATTTCTACATGATTGATAGGAATCTCCTCACTTTGGACTCGAACTGTCACAACTTTTATTTTCCTTCTGTAATGCCCTCTAGAGTTTCTAACCAATTTTCAAATTTGTTCTATCCTTTTTCATATTTTCTTATTTTTGTGCTTCAATATCTTGATTCTCTTTCTATTTTTTACTTTAAACCCTTGAGTACGTTCTAAAATTGAAAATATAGATAAATATGGAACAATGGTGACATTTTCGTTAACAGGAGGAACTTCAAATTCTTCACAAATTTCATTAATAAAAACAGTGGTAGTTGATTTATCTTCATATTTCTAATTATCAGGGGTTAATAGAATGATCCCTTCTCTAGAACAATCTGGTTCTTTCATAGTTTTGGTAGACTCTTCTGAATGTTCTTGGCTATACATGGTTGGTGAAGATGGTGATATTTCAGTTTTATTAGAATTATGGGTATAGGTCAGAAAATTAGAAGTTGGTTCAGATAGATTCTCAAAAAATTCTTCATTCCTTTCAAAGGAAAAGAGGGTTCCCATATTTTACAAGGCTTGGGATATTTCCTCTTGACAAATTTTAGGTGAACTAACATGTTGTTCCATGGGGGGTTCTTGAGACAGCTCGTTTTTCAATGGATGCTCAACAGACCCTACAGGCTGATTTTCCGTAGCTAGTCTTTCAGACCTTATACAACCGAAAAAGAGACTAGGATAGAGGCTAACCTCTCCTCATCTCTAGTCAAGTTCTGTAAATCTAGGGTTTAACTATTACTTTCCTCACTTTCCTGACTATTTACTATTTCAAGGGGATCATTTTGCATGTCTAGCTGATTGTTTTCTTCCTCATTCATTTCTTCCATATATGGATGGTCATTATGCCCCAAGAAATTATCCCAACTTAATTGTGACAATGTCAATTCCCTAATAACTATCAATTTTATTAAAAAATGGTGATTGACTATAACACTTGGATACTTAGCTCTACCCAATCTATCAACAACTTCATGTAAAAGGAAATTAGAAAAGAAGGGCATATTTTGGACTATCTTCCATTTTAAAGCTGCCAATAGTTTGAGATGGCATGGTCTTACCACATCATGGAATCCGTCACATGTAATGTACCTCTGGATTATCTCTGCAAGATCCTTCCATGGTTCTCCAAATGAAGCAGGGTGGAATCCTTTTCCTGTGTCGACTAGTTCCTCATTAAGGTTTGTAAACAATTACATCGCACTTTGGAGCCTAGTATGCCTATCTATCCATTTCTCGACTTCTAGGGAGAGACCTATAACTTCTACCAGGATCATTTCATTGACTAGTACTTTCTTACCTTTAACCACTATGACTTCATTTCTCAAATTTTGTAAAAATTCTAAAGCCACTGTGTTATCAAATCCCTACAATAGGGTGAATTATTCAAGCCAACCCACCCTTTCTAAGATTCTTCACGCCTGCTCAGTCACCTGTAGTGTAACATGCTCACTTCAGATGTATTTACCCCAAATTGTTGCTATTTTGGAAGATATTTCAACAAAAAAAATTGCATACAAATTTGTTTCAAACCAGAAATATTCTAATAGAATGAGGAATACGACAAAGTAACATCGTCGAGTGTGATTTTGCATGATGAAAATTTCCATATTTTTTAATTGTTCTTAGTCATATTAAGCACATGTTATTCCTTACCTCTCCCCAATAGGAAATTTCGACCACAACCGGTATATTTATTGAAATTAAATGTTCACATGGAAGGAGTCATTTCCATGAAGGGGAATGGTCAAATCAGGCACAACCATATGGAAGAAATAATTAACTTTCATATATGCGTGGAATATTGCTAACATTTAGTAATTATTAGGAAAAAACCATAATAATAACGATATATCATGTGTAAAAATAATTCCTTTTTACTAAAATAATAATCTTTGAATAATGTAAGAACATATATCTGGCAACATTCTTTTATAGGTAAAATGCATATTACGGAGGTTCGAAAGTTTAGAATTTTCTCATGTAATAATTGACATACCATTGCGAGTGGATTTTACAAGGATAAGTGTAGATAGTGATGATGGTGATGTCTTTATTAAGGAAAAAGAGGTCTAACAACATAATCATGATAAGGAAATTTAGGATATATTCCAATGTCAAAGGCAGAGCCATTGTTGCCAGTAGGCATTCATAGCCTCGATAAGGTTGCATTTTTAACCTATAGATGACCCAGTGCCCTATGAATGATATATCATATTTTTATTTGAAATGATTTTTCTCAAAAAAGGTCATTGTTCTGGTGTGGTGACCATATAAAAATAATTCCACTCACTAGATCATAACAAAGTGAATAAACTAGCTTGTGATGAGACCTCCCATCCTTTTGAGACTAATGTCAAAGGCCATTACCCTCGTTTGGTAGACATAATGGTAATTTCACTTATTTTATTGTCCTATGATCATGGTAGGTTATCTCGTGATGATACCCCCTATCCTTATGAGAAAATATAATTTTAAGTCTCATGTTTTTGAAAAACTTATCTTTTTATCATCAACGCTGGCTCATCAACTCCTTAAGAGTTTAAGGATGGTGTAAGGAATAAAAAACATGACAGATAAAGTATGTGTCAGTCCTTTGCTATGTTGAAATAAAATCACCATTTAGAGATGTACACAAAAGATAAAACTACTATGGTGGTGATAGATCATGAACAGTATATTATTCTTCGGGAGAAATCTGAGTATAAGGAAAATATTTGAATTGATAGGATGTGTTAGAGGAAAAAAAATAGATGTTCTTCATAGGATGATAGATAAGACGTTATTCTCGACACCATGATAGTGTAAAGATAAATTATTTTTAAGTTAACCTTTTAAATATTGTAGTCATTTGTATGAAAATAGAGACAGCTTGGTGCAAAGGGGACAATAATTGCTCCAGAGGGTACAAAAACTGTAATAAAAGTGAACAAAAATTGTGCCGAAAGGAACAACAACTGTGCCAAAGAGAAAATTAGTCGTGATAAAGGGAACTACAATTGTGCTGAAATGAACAGCAATTTTCTAGAAGGGAACAACAATTGTGATAAAGGGAACAATAATTGTGTCGAAAATAACAACGGTTATGATAAAGGGAACAGTAGCTACCTTAAGGTATTTTATCCCCTTTTTCTTATGAATAAAAGGAAAATGAAATAATAAAAAGAAGAAAAAGGAAGACAAAGAACTTAATCAGTCTTAAAGAAAATATGTACATTATATACAAAATGATAAAGGAAATAATATTTTATGAAGATGGAGTTATTGGTTTGCTACCCCAGTCATCTATAATCTGGAAAGTAGGATCATTATTTATCTCATGATAAAATTACTCCTTCTTAAGCAGTTGGTGGTAAAGT
The DNA here is from genome assembly GCA_034641835.2 of Pinus albicaulis. Taxonomy (NCBI): domain Eukaryota; kingdom Viridiplantae; phylum Streptophyta; class Pinopsida; order Pinales; family Pinaceae; genus Pinus; species Pinus albicaulis. The sequence continues at coordinate 429,167,563 of CM076580.1, forward strand.
TGTAATTGATGTATGTATACCAGAAAAGAGGTACCATAATTTTTGATTTTGATTAAAGTTATGGTACCATTATTTTGGACTTCATTGATTTCATATTTCCCAAGAAACCTTTCCTGTAATTTACCTGAAAGATACTGGAACCTAGAATCATATAGAAACACCCAGTCGTCTTGATGAATTCTTTTATTTTAATCAGTCGATCATGTCATTTAGCTCTCTGCTGATGTATAATAGTAGTTCCTTCAACAACAAACAAAATTACTTCATCGAACTCATTAATTTTTTGTAGGCATTGAGTTTGTGCTTCTGTAAATTAAATCTAATCACCCTTACAGTATTGAGAGTTTTTATTTCGAATTCTATTGGGAAAATTTGTTCTTTTCCGAAGACAAGGTGATATGGCGAGTGACCAGTAGTGTTCTGACATGTTCTTCGATAAGCCCATATGGATTCTAGGAGATTGGCTACCCAATTTCAATGATTTGCGGATACAGTTTTGGTTACAATTTCCTCGAGGACCTTGTTAGTAATTTCAACTTGTCCATTTGCCTCGGGGTGATATGTACAATTAACTCTATGTTTAATATGACAGCTCTAAAGAGTGGTCGAAATTTTATGACTTGTAAATTATGGCCCTCCATATGTTATTACTTCCATTGGTAATCCATATTGAACAAATAGTTAAAAAAATAAACTAATCATGGCCTCCTCCGTGGCTCTTGGAAAATCTACTACTTCAACCAATTTAGTTATGTAGTCTATGAAAAGCAATATGTACACTTTTTGATTTGATGGTGGGCTCATGGGGCCAAAAAAATCCAGTGCCCATCTTTGAAATGGTTCCACCAATGCTTGCGCTTGTAAGGACATGGAAGTCCCATTCATTTCCAACTATCACAGGCTTGAACATACCTTTTGCGTATTTAAAGACTATGGCTAGTAATAACCCATACGAATAACTTTATGTCCAGTTCAGTGGTCTACAAAGTGTCCTCCGCAACATTCAACATGGAAGGCCCTTAGAATGTCATAAATTTCATCATGTTTGATGCACCTTCGGATTTGCAAATCAGAACCAATGTGGAAAAGACAACCTCCAATCCCAGAAAAACATGTGATGCATTGGATGATTAATTTCCTTTCTCATGGTGACAGGCATGCTGGAAATTTCCCTACCACGAAGTAATTTTCCACATCAACGTACCACGATGTTTTTATTCTCATAGCAAATATATGCTCGTCCGAAAATTTTCCGTCCATTGGTTGATGGTGATCTACTTTAGGTACTCGAGATAGGAAATTTTCCACGAAGTTTTCTTTTCCTGTTTGATCCTTAAAGGTGATATAAAATTCCTACAAAAAAAATAACCATCAGGTCACCCGACCATTAGTAATGGGTTTATTAGCTAAATATATAATATCAGAGTGATCAATATACAAAAACGTTGGGTATCCCGTTATATAATGTCGGAATTTATTGATAGCATGTATAACAGATAAAAATTATTTTTCTATTACTGTATAGTTTAACTCAGTAGGAGTGAGTTTTTTGCTAATATAGTAGATAGCATAAGGTTTCTTGTCTTCTTCCTATCCAAGAATAATGCCTATGGTCGTGTCTGATGCATCAAGGAGATGTGAAAAGGTAGCTCCCAGTTTGGTCCTCTTAATACTAGTGTTGTTGAAACGAGTTTCTAGAGATATGCAAATGAAACATCACAATTGTGAGACCATTCAAATTCTACATTTCCTGTTAAAGTATATAAAGGTGCAACTTTCTTTGAAAAATGTTCTATAAATATGCGATAGTACCCTCCATAACCAAGAAAATAGAATTTAGAAGTAGGGCAAATCTAGAAATTATATTTTGATGGAGCCTCATCAAGATAGGGATTAGGGGCTAGTGTAGTTCTTATTTCTCCCACACTGCAGGTAGTGACTCTATCATACAAATAACAAATTTTCACTACTAATAACATTGCTAAGTATGAGGTACTTATTTTTGGTATGAAGGCAACAAAAGATTTAGGAGCTGAACAGTTGATTGTTTTTGGTGATTCATAGTTGGTGGTACAACAGGTGAGAGATAATTATCAAGTGAAAATTTTAAAATTGAAGAATTACAAAAATGAAGTGTGGGATTTAATTGAACATTATTTTACATCATTCAATTTGAATTTTATTTGAAGATGATAAAGAAACTCAGAACTTTTTGGAACGTGTGGAGGAATTTTTCACACATTTAGATTGATAATGAGCAAGACATAGTTGAAATTTAGAACAACAAGCCATTCAAAAAGACTATAACTGGAAAAGATATTATTGATCTAAAAACAAAATTCATTCCTAAAGGCTTTGTTCCTTTAGAGAGGTTTGAAAATAATGATGCATTTTTAAATATGCATAGTAAAATAGATGGAGAGAGTACAGTTGACTGCAATATTGGTACACAAAATCATCCTAGATATGTTAAACTTTCTAAATTTCTTCCTCAACAAACTAGAACTAAATATGCCAATTTTCTAAAGCAATATGCATACCTTTTTGCATGGTCCTACAGTGACTTGGAGACATATAACAGAAGTATAATGGAACATAAAATTCCTCTTAAAACATAAGCAAAGATTGTAGCACATAAGATAAGACATATTAATCGTATGTTCCTCCCTATTACTAAAAAGGAAATCAGAAAAATGTGGGAAGCCAAAATAATTATGTATTTAAGATTTTCCAATTGGGTAGCTAATATAGTCCCAATTTGAAAGAAGCATGGTGAGATTAGAATTTGTGTTGATTTTCGCAATTTGAACTGGTGTTCGCCAAAGGATAACGATCATTTACCCAAAATGGACCATATTTTGCAGAAGGTTGTAGGATCTAAGAGTTTGTTAATGATAGATGGTTTTTTAGGGTATTATCAAATCTCAATTGATACACAAGATAGGGAGAAAACAAATTTTACCAGACCCTGGGGAATATTTATGTACAATAAAATGCCTTTTGGTTTAATGAATGTTGGTGCAACATTTCAGAGGGCAATGGATATTTCCTTTGTAAGGGAAAATGACATAGTTTTAGTCATTTAATTAGATGACATTACATTATTTTCAAAATATGATGAGGATCATTTAAAACATTTTCAGAAAGTGTTTAATAAGGGCAGAAAATTTGGTTTATCTTTAAACACAAATAAATCATGCTTTGTTGTTAAAGAAGGAAATATTGGGGCATATAGTAACAGGAAATAGTATTTTCATTGACCTAAGGAGAGTTGAAGCTATACAAAAAATTGGTTTACCCAGAAATAAGAAAGAGTTACAGTCATTTTTAAGTAAAATTAATTTTCTGAGGTGTTTTGTTCCAAACTTTGCAGAACTAATTAAACATATAAAGGTCTCGTTGAAGAAATACACTGAGTTTAGGTGGAAATATGAATCAAAAATCTCTTTCATAGTAATCAAATCTGCCTTGACTGAAGCCCGAACGTTAATCAACCCTGATTTTGAGAAATATTTTCTGAATTTTTCAGATGCTTCTGAGAAAAATATTGTAGTAGTTTTACTTCAAAAGAAAAAAGAAGGCTTTGAGCAGCCTATTTCTTTTTTTAGCCGTGCATTAAGAATTGTTGAGTTAAATTATATCTTGATTGAAAAACAAGCATATCCATTAGTGAAGGCTTTAAAGTATTTTCGAGTTTATGTTCTCAATTCAAAATTCATTGCTTTTGTACCAAATATTGTTGTTAAGGATGTATCATTGCAGCCAGATACAAATGGTAGGAGGTGAAGATGGTTAAAAAATATTCTGGAATTTGACATTGAAATTAGACCTACTAAGTTGATAAAGCGACAGGGCTTAGCCTGCTTGATGCCAAAATTAAATTGCAAAGTTTTAAATCTGAATATGGAGGTAGTTGAAGAAACATATAAAGAAGGTATATATGACTATCCAGAAATATTTTATTCCAATTGGTATAAGGATATAGTGTACCTTTTAGTAAATCTCAGTTGTCCTCCAGAAATGGAAAAATCAAAGAGAAGGGCTTTTAAACTTAAGGCTGTTAAGTATTGCATAATGGAAAATCTTCTTTATTGGAAAGACCCTGTAGGAGCTTTGTTGAGATGTGTAAATGATGTTGAGTCATAGAAATTTATGTCAGAGATACATGAAGGGGTGTGCGGTGGACATTTATACTGGAAATATACTGCAAATAAAATTCTAAGAGTTGGATATTATTGGTTGGCCCTTTTCTCTTATTTTTTTTCTAACGTCATGGCTTGCACTGAGTGTCAAAAGTTTGCCGATAAGCAGAAGTTGCTTCCACTACCTCTCATTCCTATTTTAGAAAACACTCCCTTCCAACATTGGTGGTTATACTTCATTCGTGACATTCATTTACCATCATCAAGATAGCACAGGTGAATTCTTACAGCTTTGGACTATTTCACCAAGTGGATTGAGGCCATTCCAACCAGAAATACCACTAACATGATAATAATTGAATTTATCTTGGAAAATATTATGTCTAGATCTAGTTGCCCTCAAAATTTGGTGACTGACAATGCAATGGGTTTTAAATCTGCCAAGATGAACAATTTATGTCATAAATATAACATTGATTTCACTCATTCTACACCTTTTTACCCTCAAGGTAATGGGTTAGCTGAGTCATCGAACAAAAGCCTAGTAAGAATCATAAAGAAGGTGATGCTAGAAAACAAAATAAATTTGGATACTCAGACAGTTCATCCTCTTTCGGCATATAGGGTGAGTAAGAAGACATCAATTGGAGTTTCTCCCTTTCAAATTTTTTATGGTACTGATGTTGTGATGCCATTAAAACTGGCCCTTCCTGTTATGAAGTTTTTACAAGATGAAACTGAATTATTCAAATCCCATTCAGATAAGGATGCTACAACTTATAGAAGCTCATCAAATCCGGGAATCCTTGATGGACAAAGCACAAAAATACAAAGCCAATGTAAAATTTGTTTTTGAAAAAAGGGAAAACCAATAGGTATTTCAAGAAAATATTTTTTTGTGATTTGTTACTTGATGAAATTCATGCTTTTTTATATGTAAACTCATTTGGGAGGAGGAAACAAAATCCAAGTTTAATAATTCACAAAATACTTTGATGCATTTACCTATAGCGCACCAAATTGAAGCAAAATTCGTATTCCATTTCTTACATTTTAATCTCTGTCAATTAATATTAATACCACATCCATCACAGAGTAACTATGTTACTTTAGTATGTGGCACATTTCATTTTCCAGTCAATGTTGAAAAGGTATTGAATATGCATTAATACATTGATGGTTGTGATGAGTTTTCGAGCCACTAATGGAGTATTATATGTGGTTAGTTCAAGTTTTGAGTCAAATGAAGGGTGAAACCCCTAGTTATAGGAATATTGGTATATGTTGTGTGGCTATGGGTTCTATAGGTTTGGTTTATCGATTGGTTTTTCTTTTTGTACAATATTAATATTACAACATATTTGTTGTATTTACAATATTATATATGTGTTGTAACATATTATATATATATATATATATTACTTAAGTTTCACAATGCGTTTACAATATATTTAGGTTTTGGTTTTATATTTTATAAGTATTATATATATTAGGTTTGAAAATAATGTGTTACATTGTGTTATATTGTTCAACGTATTAAAAATTACTACAATGTACAAACTATTTAGAATATGTTTAAGTGTTTGAATTCAATGATTTTTGGCTTTAGCTCTTTTAATTATATTTAATATATTTACATTATTAACTCTATAAAACAAATTAAGGTTCACTTGTATACAAGTTTTATAAATGTATATATTATTCACAAAATGTTGTTTGAACATTTATATACTTGAGAAGGCACAAGGACTATGAAGGTTTTGTGTATATACTAAGTCCAACCAAACTCATCAAACAACCTAAAAGATTAAGTTATAAAAGTGTACTGTTAAAAAATTGAAAACAAACAAACTTTCCAGTCATAAGCAAAGTGTGGCAAGCGATGAAGAGGGAATGTAGATCATGTGAATCCCAGTGCAAAATGAGAAGGTTATGTGGCAATCAAAGGCACCACATTACCTTTACATGAGCAGTGTCTTCATGAATATGGAGGATAGGAAACAATCCCACAAGCCAAAATAATAGCCATGATGCGACATAAGCAAAAAGATAAAAAGCCAAGAAATAGTAATCAAAGAAGTCGTCAACCACTAAAAAGTCCCAAAATGAAGCAATAAAAACCAAAGAGATCATGTTACATGAAAAAATCGAATAAAGAGAGAGTTTTTTTCAAAAATTAAAATGAACGGTCCTCATGATTTTTCCAAAAAATGATGGGGGTTGTCTCCAACAAAAACTGCAACTCACTCAAAAGAAGCAAGTATCTTTAATTTAAAGATATGAAACATGTAAAAATTAAGGACTCATAGTTAAATTATTTTAAATGTGAAATTCAAATGTCTTAGTTGTTTTGTCTCTATCATGCACTGCTAACAGAAAAAAAAAATCATATCCATCACTGTTCATTAACTTGAAAAATTTACCCCATGAATTTAGTGTATTCTAGAAAATTGTATATACAACAATCAACCTTATTGGCCATCAGTTTCTAAGTAAACAAGGTAATCAAGTAAAAAATATTGTCAAATTAACCTCCATACCATAGGCATGGCCACTGCTATGAGCAGGTGTATATAGCCTCGACAGGGATTCCTTTTAACCCTTTTTTATGCCATAAATGCATAGTTAGATGATAATTTCAAAATGTATTTGATACCAACTAAATATCACTATCCTAGCTAGGTAATCATTTAATGACACTGGAAATAGAGTGAATAAATCAGGTCATGATTAGACCTCTTGTCCTTCAACCTTGCTGTCGAAAATTGTTACCCGGTATTGTTGACCAATAATGGTAATTTGAAACTATTAGAACCTATGATCATGGTAGGTATGCTTGTGATGAGACCTCCTATCATTCAATTGACAATTTTTGTTTTTAATTTTAGCTATGATTATCATTAATCTCATAGTCTTTAGTTAATATATGTGGTCGTAGACTGATCCTTAAGAGCGAGGGATGTTGTAAAATTTTTTAAGTTTACTAAAATTTACTTCATTAGACTTTCTCCGCAAGAGTTAATGACCTTAAGTAATTGTAGATAAATGTATTTTTCTCTCTTGAAAATGGGTTAGAATATAGTTCATTAGAAAATGACAGAAATACTTAAGCACAAAGAACCAAAACTAGGGACTTCATTAGTTAGGAAAGATGAAAATGGGCATAATGAAATAATATTAAAAAGAAAATTTCCTTAAATATAAGGTTTTTTTTATAAATAATAGATCATAAAATTCAAATCTGATGATTATGCCAAGTTGAATGAAATAAAAATACTCCCCCATTTTATTGGAAAGTAAAATGAAAAGAAAATAAAACCAAATTGAAACAAATGATAGCAAATTAGAATGGTAACAGAGAATGAGCCCTAGGTTAAATTTTACAAGATAACATAAAAGAAATTAACATAAAAATGTACAAAATTATGATTATGTTAAAATTGAATATTTATATTGTAAAGTAATTTGTTAATAAGGCTCATTCGATAACCTATTTATGATGCATCTGTATGATATTTCTTTCTTTTACAAATATTTATTAGAAATTATTTTTCAATTCTTTAAAGATTAATTTTTAGGAATAAGATTAACCATCAGTTTGAAAAAAGAGTATAAGAAACATTTGAAAGAAGGAAAGGGGAACTTCCTAATTGCCATAATATGGTTGTTGTTCCTAAAATGATTTTTCTAGCAAAAACAAATCCTCGAACCAATGAAAAATTGCAAAATAGAGAAGGAAAGGATAAGAAAATATAACTAAAAGAGGAAAAAAATAAAGGAACTAAGAATAAATGAAGATATACATATATACATACTTGAGAGAAATGCATACCAAATTACGTGGTGACTTTTGACATCCTTGTATGAAGAATATACATAAAAAATAGGAAACACAAGTTACATTTATCTCCCAGTTTACAAATTGAATATCATCAAATTAGGTCTAAGTTATAAGAAATACTACAAGGATTCTCAAGGAGACATAATAAAGTTTGAGATATGAATAAATGAAAGATAAGATATTGTATGCAAAAATTTGAACTTTTGTCTTGTGAGCTCCTTTTATTAATTAAAATTTTATTTAAAATGGAAATTCTAATCCTATTGTAATTATGTGTGTAAAAATTAGAAATGAGCTTTATATTAGAGTTAACATCTTAGAATATGGGGTTTACCATTGTAAATTAATGATAATGATTAAATAAAAAGCTTCACGGATGATAACCCATTATAAGTAACATGATAACTTAATGAATGGTAAAATATCATTTCTATACATTAAATACCATAATTTCTTTATTTCAAGGGATAAATAAAAAAAAATTACTAAGATAAATATATTTATACTCTAACTCTTTTGAAGGAAAATGATTAGGTATAGTCATATTTCCAATGAAACCAAGAAATCATTTTATTCCTTGTAGAAATATACATTACATACATTATTAAGAATGATGAAGAAAATACTAAACAGTGTATAAAAGTGCTAAAGACAACATTAATATTAATTCCTAAGAATAAATACAAAAGGAATATATAAATAGAAAACCTTTTATTATAAGAGTCATCAAATTCTAAATAAAATCTATCAAAATATGTACAAGCTAAAGGGTTATCAAGATCACCTTTAAGAAGTCGATAAACTATTTCTTTTGAATATTGTATAAGACTAAAAACATTAGAGTTAGTTGTCCTCAAAATTTTAAAAGAACAATCTCCTCCCCACCCCACCACCACCACCCCCCCCCCTCCCCATGAGATATTTATCATTATAGGAAAGAGAAAAATAAGAAGGATTCTTAAAGTTATCTATTATATGTACATACCAATCAAGGAAACTAAAATAACCATGATTTTCTCTAGAAGTAAGAGGGTCGTTAGATGGTTGCAACAAGCCTTTAACATAACAAGTATCATATTTAAGTTTGTCATAATTGACATCGAAAACTTGTATTAGAAACTGATGATCCAAATCTGAATAGAAGGAAGGAGGTTCGTGCTTATAAAATCAATCAACTTATCTAAGCTCATAAGTATCCAGATAGTTCTTAAACACCACATCATTTTCCCATAGTTTACAATAATCTTGAATGTTGTGAAAAGGATGAGTATAAATAATTGATCATTTAAAGGTATCCCTTGAGTTCCATGATATATTGCATTCTTAAGATTTGAACTAGGTAATATTCCAGCAGGTTGACCCATATAGTGATTAGGTTGCAAATAATGATAACAAGAAAAAAAATAAAGGGAAGTTCCCTCAAAATCATCATTTTCAATTTCCTATTTTATTAGTGTGTCATTTATTATGAAAATATATTGTGGCTCATCTTTAGAAGAATTATCATCACGATTCTTTGTTAAATCTTGATGTTGTGTATAATTCAATTCTATTGAACTTGAATCACAAACATAAGGAGATAGAATAGAAACACTTTATAATGTAATATGTTCTCCTTATGTTGATGGTTGAGGAAGATCATTATTTTAATTTGAGTGTTCAATAAAATTAATTGTAGAATCAAGATTTACTTATGGAGATTATCCTTTATTTTCATTATGAATTCATACATTATGTTATTGAACAACATAAGTAAATTTCTCAATTATAAATTTCTTAGGGGGTAAGCCATCATGACGAAATATGTAGAAAAATAACATGCATCTATTGGAAAATTCACTAACAGTTTCATCTTAATAAACTATCAAGTTATCAAATTATAACAACAGTTTCTCATAGTTATAAATGTGATGAGCTAAAAAGAATACTTTCTTGAAGTGATTCCAAGAGGGAATGCACTTAGAAAAAAATTTCATGGTTATAATTGTGGTGAGCTACAAAAAAAAATTGCATGGACTGATTCCAAGAGGGAATGCACTTGGTTGATAGCATCTTATACCAATCCTGAATCCTTCCTTCAAGTGCACAAGTAAATAACTTGAAAATTTCATTTTCTTTAGTGATTTTAATTTATGTATAAACAAGATCAACATGATCTAACACAAAAATGGAACTATCACCGTCATATTGAAATTCATATATTGATTTATTTTTTCTTTGTATATGCTTCTAGTAGGCTTGCATGAGCTAAAAGCATGACCCAAATTAGGAATGCATACAAGATCCATAGCTAGTTAAAAATGTTAAAATAAGACTCCACATGGAACAATTGGTAGAGGCCCTCCTTCTAGCAGCAAAAATGTTGATGGGAAAAATGTCCTCCATCAACATTAGGGGAGACAACTTGGTCAAGGCCACAATTATACCCTTTTTCTACTGAGGTTGGTGGTTTTGACTCGTTATGGGTCCAATTTCCCTGTCACATAGGACTAACCTAAGGCTAATCTATCCTAATCCAAGTGTTATTCTAATCTAATTCTACTTATAAGATGTCAAGATAACAATAATTATTAACCCTATGCAATACTATTTTAAAGAGATGTTAGTACTAACTTAATGCTAAAGTGCATTAAGTTATTTTGCCCATAATAGTTATCTATATAACTATACTAATGTTAGTTATTAATCTACACTAAGCATATGTTAATATATTCTATATATAATTGATAAATATAATATAACATATAAGCTACATTAACTACCCATTCTATGCTAAACCATTTATCAATCTTATCATTATATTAATATGACAAAGAAATATTGTAACTATTTTAATATTAATTCTAATACTGCACTATTTTTATAATAATATTTATTAATATTAAGAAAATAAAAGTTAATCCTAAATTAGTTTTTTTTTTATATATAACATGTGATCATATCTAATGTTATTATTTGTTTATACAAAGTAAATGTAAATTTTATGTGAAAATAATTTTATTAACTTTAATTCTAAATTGAAGATTAAAATTAATCTTAGAAAGAAAAAAATAGATAAATGTCTTTAAATAAAAAAATGTTGAATATTATTAAGTAAAAAGGGACAAATTTATATACAAAATATACAATACTTTTTATATTGACCTTTTAATGATATAGATTAAAGATTTGGATCAACATAATTGTTGAGCGACTTGAGGGCTTAATCAAACCATTACCATTTGTTTTTCTTTTTAAGAGGGGACTTTATGAAAAGCTATAAATGCAGATACAAAATTGTTCTAAGATGTAAGAAAGAAAGAAAAACCTATTTTGAATAGAAGAAAGATAATTTTACTCTTACCCAAGAGAAAATTATTTAAAAAAATAAGAGGAGGAATTGGAATTAGATCTAAAATCAAGATGAATCGATATGTCATTAAAATAGTTCAATGACTCATAAATTTTAGGATTTTGGCTTGTGTGATCCATAAATTGTAAAATCTTTCGGTGAAAATAACATTCAAGAAGATTTTGTCGACGGAGAAAGCCAATGTGGTTCATCATCAGGACAAGATGAGAAATATGATCTAGGACATAGTTTAAACAAATATGAAACTCCAACTAGCCATTGTGGAATAACTACTAGTTTGAATGAATATGAAAATACAAAAACAAAATAATAGCTGAATTATTATTATTATATTTTATTTAATAATTAAAAGATTTAAATATAATAAAATATTTATATATAATTAATCAAATATTTAATCATAAATTATTTAATCAAATATATAAAAAAATAATTTAAATAATTAGTTATTAAAACTTTTTTTCAAATATGTGTTGATCTAAGTTTAGTACGAATTCATTTGAAGTTTTATGTGGTGTAAGAGAAATAGTTCTAGCTACAAAACATAAGATTTACAAACATAAATTTGCCATCAACAAATAAATAATTATGTATCACCACATGTTAATTTTCATGAACTGTGTTTTAGCTGTGATATAAACCCTACTAGTGTGCGAAATATAGCTTCAACATAATAACAATAAGCATTAAAAAATCAACAAAACAATAGTGCTTCAATTGATTATTTTTATACTAATTGGTAAAGAATTTAACCAAAAATTTTCTTAAGCCACTAAAACTGTACAATGTCAGAAATTCTTAAAAAAGTGAAAGAAAAATTATGCTTGTAATAGAATCCAATTGCCTTTTACATCCAGTTTTCATATCTTGAACTCCTTCAAAAGTATTTTGAAAATAATGCCAAATAGCTTCTATACAAAATCATTGACATTAAACCATATGGTTTCTTCGGGGGTATGATACTTTCTGGTTTCTACAGAGGCTTTAGTCTTCGTATCAATGTTATTAATATTTATGCAACCTATGTAGATAAATTTTCATTTTGGTCTAGAATGGAGGAATGTGGTTACTTGAGCCTGGGAAACACTATCATCGTTGGTGACTTCAATTGTGCCTTTTATCCAAATGAAAATTTGGGTGAAAAGGGTCATCCTAACCCTTTTTCTATGGTTATTAAGGAAATCTTGAGGGATGCGGATTTGACCGATTGTCTTTGATTGAAAATTTTCCTCCTTGGATGAACGGTAGGCAAGGAAAGCAGTTTATTGGGAAGTGGATGGACCATTTCCTTATCAGTGAGGGTATCAGACTGTGTATGAGGGGCATCTAGGCTAAAGTTGAGGATCTTATTTTATTGGATCATAGGCTGATTTCGCTATTTTGGGATTTTTAGGGAAATTCCACCGGTTTTCCCTTCAAATTTAATAAAATATGGTTGGGTGATGATGATTTCAATTTCATGATAAAATAATTTTTAAAACATGACAACAAAAGGGTGGGCTCTTCAGCAATGACTCATTTATCCTCTTTTCTATGGGAACTGAAGTTACTAGTCCGAAATTGGGAAAGGGGATAGTTAAAGAAGGAAAAGGATTGGTTTCGAGTCGTCGTTTCTGAGAGAGCAAGGATTTTGAGGGAGGTGGCAGAAGGAAACCAAAGTAATGACTTCTAGGACAAGCTAAAAAACATTGAATAAGAGTATAAAACTTTTTTCTTAAATGAGGAGTCTTTATAGCAGTTGAAAAGTTGGGCCACTTGGCTGGCTGAAGGTGATAATAATACAAAATACTTTCACAAGTTTGCATTGCGTAGGAGAAAGGAAAATGTGATTTGGGAAATAGAATATGGTGGAAGGACTCTGTGCAAAAAGGAGGATATTAAATCGACGACAGTTGAGTATTTTGGATCTCTTTATAATCATAAGGAGAATCCTATCTCGGAGGCACACCTGGAGCTGATCGAGGAGTATCCGGTAATGTTCTCTATCAATCATAATACAAGGATCATGGATAAGGTGTCACCTGCCAAGATCAAGAGTGTCTTGAAATCCTTTGCTGTTGATAAAAGTCCAGGGTCGGACGGATGGACCCCAGATTTTTTTCTGCACTATTATGATGATTTCTCTGAGATTCTGACAGATATGGCGGAGGAAGTGAGAACCTCCAGCAAGATTAGCGGAGCTATAAATTCAACCTTCCTTGTTCTTATTCCTTAAAATAAGTATAACCTCTCTTTTGATGATTTCAAACCTACATCGTTATGCAATACAATATACAATATTGTTTCAAAATTTATTGCGGAGAGATTGAAGGGTGTGCTGTCACTTTTTATTACTCCTAAACAATATGGTTTTCTGAAAAACCATAACATCCATGATGTTGTCGCAGTGACCCAAGAGACCATTCACACTATTCAATCATCTAAGATGAAAGCAATTGTTATGAAGATCGATTTAAAGAAAGCTTATGATCGTGTTGACTGGGTGTTCCTACAGTTGGTGTTGAACAAGATTGGTCTCGATCGGGAAGCGATTGCCTGGATTATGAGTTGCATCTGTAACACTTCCCTGGCTGTGCTGATAAATAGCTCGGCCACGAAGTTCTTTCATCGTAGTAGAGGATTAAGGCAGGGGTGTGCCTTATCCACTCTTTTATTTATTTTAGTAATGAATGCACTCAGCATAAAAATTAACAAGGCAGCGGAGATCGATGGTTTTAGAGGCATTGACATTAGTCCACAAATGAGGGCAAAACACAGTTTCTTCGTAGATTATATACTCATCTTTGGTATGATGGTAAGGAATAGCTGGACTATTATGCATGGAATTATTAAACTATTTTGTGATGCTACAGGGATGATGGCTAGTGAGGAAAAATCGTGCATTTACAGTGTAGAGGGGCATGAGGAATAGGTCCGGGAAATAATAGAGTTGTTTAAATTTAAATGGGCCAATATGAAGGATGGTTTAAGTTATCTTGGCTTTAGAATGAGGGCTAAAAATTACTTTGTGGAAGACTGGAGGTGGCTGATCACAAAATACAAGAATAAGTTAAATCTTTGGTCCAAAAAATGGTTATCTAGAGGGGGTAGATTGATATTGATGAAGGCCGTCTTACAACTTTCAATCTATTGGGCTCATCTGTATATCTTGCCAAACACAATTCTAAAGGAAATAAGGAAAATAATGGCTAATTTTATTTGGAGAGGACGGTGAGATAAAAGAGTCATACATCTTGCAAGGTGGTATTTCTTGATGACTCCTGTTGAAAATGGGGGTTGGGGTATACCTGAGTTGGCAACATTTGGGAACTCCCTTATCATTAAATCCTTATGGCGGGGCATCCTTGGTAATAGAAAATGGAATGATATCATACAGCAGAAGTACTTGGCAAGTGTCTCTGTTGAAGAAATGGTTATATTGGGTTGGAAAGAGTGCAAATGTAGATCTAATATTTGGAAGGGTTTCAGCAAGTTATGGCCCATTTTCAGGATGCATATGAAATGGTATTTTGGTAATGGTGCTAAAATTCTCATTGGCAGCAGGATGATGCCGGGGTTGGATGGTCATCGGCATCTCCCTGGGCTTTTAGTCCATAATCTTAACCAAAAGGGGGTTTTCTACTTACAGCATGTTATAAAAGAGTGAGTTGGAGGCACGCCAAAATGGAAAAGTATCACTGACATGAGCGTGAATCAAATTTGGGGGGATCTTTGGTTGAAGTACAACAATAGTTTAAGTTCATTGGGACTGTGTAGGAGTAATGAAGGTGATAGGCTGTTATGGGAAGGTAAGAAAGAGGATGAAGGTCTGAAAGTAAGGGACATTTATGCCTTATTGATAGAAAACAGGGTAGCTCAGGAACCTGGTTGTTGGTTTAAATATTTTTGGAAAACTAGGGCTCAAATAAAAATGACTTTATTTTTATGGCTAGTTTGGAAGGATAAGAACTTAACTTGGTTTAATCTACAGAAAAAAGGGTGGCAAGGCCTTGGTATGTGTTTTCTATGTTGGAAAGAAGAGGAGGATAATGCCCATATGTTTTATTTCTGTTCATATGCTCAGGAGACTTTAGCCATTGTTTGTGGGAATTTGAAGATAAACACTCTAGTTTACCAATCTACGGAGGAATGTTTGAAATGGTGGCTTCACAGAGGGAAAATGGTGAGAACTATTCCGATTCTCTTTCATTAATACATCTGGTGCACTAGAAATAGGAAGCTTTTTGAAGGGATATCCAGCCATCCGAATCATACTGCTTTTCAGATTCTTAGTTCTTGGGAAATTTTGAAGGGCATTAATAAGCATCCTCGTGACCTGTCTAAAATATCACATCCCTATGATCTTCACGACCCGTTTTTTCGATTGGGTCTCATAGAATTCTAAATGTGGCTGTGGGGCTTGGCTCATCATCTCCCCGGGTTGCTACTACAAGATTTAGTGTAATGGAGGCACTGGTTCGAACATGAAGGCTGAAGTTCTGGCCTTATGGGGACTTTTATGGTTCACTAGGGACAAGATGTGGATAATTGGGGACTCCAAAGTTCTTATAGATTACATGAATTAGAAAGTCTCAATCAATGTGGGTTTGATTGCTCATTGGCTAGAGAGAATTAATTCACTAAAGAACTCTTTTTCGGAAATCTCTTTCCATCATGTCTATAGAGAGAAGAACATGGTTGTTGATCGGTTATTGAAGAAAGGACTGGATGTTAGATATGGTGTTATGTTTTATCATTTTTCCAGTTCTAACGGTTGCGAAGCTAGTGGCGTCATACCTTTTATATGATAGGATGCTCTTTTGTCTTTGCTATAGTATTTGAATTTTCTTGTTAGTTCTGTTGGTTCTTTTTATGGGTTAACTTTGCTGCTGAATGCTTGGGAAGTGGATGGCTTCCATTTTTGTAATTTTGGTAATGATGGACTAGTATAGTCTAGATTACTGTCATATTGTTTTTGTCTCTTTACAAGATATAAGATTTTTGTAAGTTGTTGTAATGATTAAGGCTTTTCGGAATACAAGTTGAACTGGTACATCTAATATAAACCATTGTATTTTTCATGCTGAAAAGCTTCTATACAAAATTGGAAATCTAACAATATTACATGAGAGCAGCGTTTACTCCGTAGCATTTTCTTCTCATTATTTCTCGAGTCTCTCCTCCCTTCCTGGATTTGAATCACCCACAAATATCAGATACTGCGCTCCCTTTATGTAGACACTCGAGCAAGACGCTACTTCTGATCCTTGAATTTCCTCAATCCAAATTAGCAAATCAATCGTTATTGATTGGCTATACAATCGAATTCAATTCCAATCTTCCCTTGATTGGCATAACTGATTTGGTTCCGCAACAGTTTTTTCGTGGATTTAAATAATTCATTTCTTCATTTCTCTCCATTCCTGTGGATTAGGCCTACTGCGACTAGTTTTCCATTGCCGATTGGTTATTGACTTATGGCTCCGTTGTGACCGAATGCATGATTTGTGCGTGCCTTTGACTGAGATTCACTTACGTGCACTAGAAACTTGATTAGATTTTGTGGTAACGATATTGAAACGGATAACGATTTTTTGTGATTTGTTACTTGATGAAATTCATTCTTTTCCATAGGCAAACTCGTTTGGCTGGAGGCAACAAAATCGTCATTTAATAATTCACGTTGAAGAGGTACTTGATATGCATCAACGTGTTGATAGTTGTGATGAGTTATCGAGTGGGTGATGGAGTATTATATGCAGTTAGTTTGAGTCTCGACTCAAATGAAGGGTCAAACCCCTAGTTATCATTATCAATATTGGTATTGGTATTGGTTATCGATTAGTTGTTATTTTTCGTCCAATATTAATTTTACAACATGTGTTGTATTTACAACTAATATGCTTGTGTTGTAACATATTATATATATTAAGTTTCACAACAGGTTTAAAATATATTTAGGTTTTTCCTTTATATTTTATAAGTATTATATATATTAATATTGACAATAGTATATTGTGTTACATTGTGTTATATTTTACAATAGTAGTGTACAATGTATTATAAATTATTACATGCACAGATTATTTACAATATATTTAAGTGCTTCAATTAAATGATTTTGGGTTTAGCCATTTTAATTATATTTAATATAATTACATTATTATATTCATAATATTTAAAATTAAAATAACTAATTCACATAATTTTACTTAACAAATATAATATTTAAATTAATAAATTAAAATATACATAATTTTATGAAAACAAAGTAAGTTGTATCTATATATTGTTATATTGTTGGGAAAAATATCAAGAGGGGTGAATGAGTGTTTTTTTCTTTTCTTACTCCAATTTTTGTACTTGACTTTAGTGAAGTAACTGTTATGCAAACAAGTAACGTATATTTAGTGAACTTATATTTCATTTAATTCTTCATTTGTTTAACTTAAATGAGTGCATCGATGATTCATCATAAATCTAATAAGAAGTAAACATGTGCAATAAGAACAAAATAAAGCATCACACATAAGAAACACACAGGAAGACTAGTATCTAAGGTGGAAACCCAATGTGGGAGAAAACCACCACTGTTGTGGTCTTTGTCTTCAATTTTATTATTATAAAAAATTCTTATAATCCTATATTGATGCAGACTCATACGAGCACCCAGGCACCCACCTACAAAAACCTTCACTCATTCTCTAGCACCCACTAGAAGGGAGTTCGAACCCCTTGATCTTGTTTACGAACACCCACTGCAAGGTAGCTCCAACCCTCTGATCTCATCACCAACTACTTCTGGAAGGAAGCTTCAACTTCTTCACCAAAGGCTCCAACCCTCAACACCATTGTGGACCCACGTTTTATAACTTTTCACATTGGATCCACCTACTTCAACACATCATAACTTGTAGGACATTTTCATCAAATTTTTAGACTAGACCCACTACCATCATTTAAGCCCAATACCATATATCTAAACTAAATCTGATCACTGTACCAAATCACTCAACCAATTACTGAATCAATGAATCAAACAACCACTAAACCAAACAATTACTCAACCAATGACAAAGTCAAATCAACCAACCTCTTCTTAAAAATTGAAAACTGTGAGATCATTTTAACCTGAACATGAGTATTGAACCCAAAACATTGCATCAACCTATTGAATCAACTGCAACGATGATCAATCATATGAAAAAATATGTATGCTACTTCAATTAAACAAACTTGTGTGTATACACACTTTTCATGATTAAGACATGCATACATATCTCAACATGCAAAATTATGAACAAGTGACAATCTAAACCAGAAAAAGAACTGCACATAGACATACTGAATCGTTTTTTCAGATCACAGATCTTTGAACCTCATATAATTAGCTACATCGTGGACATTCTTCAACAAATCAATACTCAATCGATTCAACTTTAGACATCAGTACTAAACCGAAACAACAGGAAGACTCCATTGACATACAAAAGAAATATAACATGATTAATTAGGTTGACTAGAAAAATTTTCAACAGAAACCATAGCTTCCATACACGCTTATCATAAATTTCTTCCACATGTATACACACTTTTCAAAAATGAAACCCGCGTACATATTTACCCGTACTGCAAAATCAATATGCTACTACTCAGAAGAGTATTCATGTGTGTATGTGCCTTACCGGAGAGAAACCTAGGTACAATTATACAATTTTCAACATATAGTTGTGTTGCACTTCAAAACTTCAGACATACCAAGATCATGACATTCAAATATATAAACACACGTCAAATCATAGATCTATTAAACCCATAAGCAGATCATACAATGCATAGTTATTTCAGGTCTAATGATCATGATTCATCATTGTATTACCCGATGCACATTTATTTCAGATCAAACACTCATCAATAGCCCATACCATACAATCATATTTTAGGTTGAAGTATTCATCATTCAACCTCTCACATGCACACCCAAACACTTGCAATTTCATCTCCTTATATAGCTTAGTCCTTACCCAATACAATGGGTCAAAACCACACTAATGTTGATGCTATTCTTTGAGGGATTAAAATATCCGTTGACATGCTCATTACTATGGGCTAATACAATGTTAAGGACCCTTAGTATTTAGTAAACTATAGTGCCTAAACTATACACACCTTTTCTTCTTCATACCCACATGTGTATGCGACTTTGTTTCACCAAACCCACATATATTTATTCAAATGTTCACCTTCGTAATGTTTCTGTCTCTGAATTGGATACCTATGACCAATCACTCTGTCACTCTTTAACTAGGCTGATAATGCATCCCACATCAAGAATATTCCATCAATGTGAAACTCATTAAGGAGGCAAGTAGGTTTCCATCAAGAAAAATGCATACATCATAATGCCAGCATATACAAGTTTCATAAATTCATATATTATTCACAAAATTTTGTTTGAACATTTACATACTTGCAAAGAGGCATGGATTATGGAGGTGTAGTGTAGAAGCTTAGTCCAGCAAAACTCATCAAAAAACCCATAAGAGGAAGTTATTGAAGAAAACTGCTAAAATATTTAAAGTCATCAAACTTTTCAATTGTCAACAAAATGTGCTAAGTGATGTGGAGGAAATGGAGATCATGTGAAACCCAATGCAAAATGATAATTTTATGTGGAAATGAAATGTGCCACATCGTTTGTACGTGAGTCATTTTTTCATGACTATGGAGGGTAGGAAACAATCCTACAATAACCATAATGCAATATAAGAAAGAAGATAAAAAGCCAATAAATAATAATAAAATATATCATCAACCATTAAAAAGTCCCAAAGTGAATCAATAAAAAGAATAGAAATGAATGTGTTACACAAAATTCCAATAAAGAGGGAGTTTTTACAAAAATTAAAATGAAGGGTCCTCAGGATTGTTTCGAATCCCAATGGGGATCCATCTTCAGGGTAAGAAGTGAATGAAAAATGAAAGAAAGTCGCACAAATCAAACTATAAATTTTGAAGGATTACGATGATGAGAAGAGTCACTAAAACAGATTATGTTAATTTATTTAAAATAATTTTATTTTATTTTATTCTTTATAAAAAATTTAAAATTTAAATTTTTAAAATTTTATTTTATTTTATTCTTTATAAAAAATTTAAAATTTTAAAATTTTAATAAATTAATTTTAATTTAAATAATTTGTAATACTAATGTCACCTTTTATTAATTAAATTTTTTATTTTTATAATATTACTTGTTAATTTATTTTTAATAAAAAAATTAATTATTAAAAATTTTAATTATTATAAATTCAAGTGCTACTAAATTCTAATAAATTAATTTTAATAACCTTAATTAAAAATTTTATTTAGTTGTATAATTTGTTAATTATTTAAAATTTTTAATATTTTTTTATCAATTTCATAATTCGTTAATTATTAAAAATATATATATTTCATAATTTAATGTCTAAAAATTATTTTGATTAAACCTTAAGTGCTATTATTATTATTATTATTATCCTAAAATACTCTAATGAAATTATTAATCGAAGGGTTAACTAATGGTAACCCTAAATGGTATTAGTAATGGTGATAATTATTTTTAATTATTAAAATTAATATTTAATTAATAAAATTACCTATATTTATTTTATTCTAAATAATAATAATATAAATATTAAAAATATGTTAATAAATAATTGTTATTAATTAATATTTATTAATTCAATTATTGTTTATATTAAATATGATTTGCTAATTTACTCCTAATAAATTTTTAAAATAAAAAATTTAATAAATATAATTGAATTTAATTTGAATTTTTATTATAATTTATATTTTAATATATTTCTATTTACATAATAATTATTAATTAATTAATTTTTATTAATTAAAAATATAATTATTATGAGTGAAAGAAATAATTAGTGTTTTGTACTGATGAGACCCTAAACCTATTTACTAATAAGGAGAAGAAGAAAACTTGTGATATTATACCTGGGATGAGGACGAAATTAAGGAGAAAATATGTCTAATTAGAGGTCGCCAACTGTCACTAATCTCGTACCCTCTGTCCCTGTTAATGTTATGTAGGTGTTTTATAGTCTCTGGCACTTCTCTAGTCTTCCATCTTTGATAGTGTTCCTCCCTTGCAATGATTTTACCATCCTTAAGAGATAAGTGATGTTTATTTTTCGAGGAGTGATTAGCAAGATCCGAGGTTCGAGATCGCTAATGTTTAATATCGGCACCATGCTTCTTAAGACGCTTTTGAAGAGAGTGCCCAGTTTCACCAATATAACTCTTCCCACACGAGCATTCAATCTTGTAAACACCTTTAAGATGCTCCTGAGTGATGCTATCTTTAACTGAGCACATATTTTGTCTAATGGTTCCTACTGCTGAGAACTATGCGAAAATGTAACTCCTCCCCTAAACCATGGAAATATTATCAGTCACACCCTTAATGTAGGGTAGAAAAACCCTTCCGCCGCTTTCTTGAGGACCTTGGTGTCTCTTGGATGCGACCGTACCTTTTTCTCTATTTATGGCTTTTCTGATTTATTTTTCCTTATACCCTATACCCAAGAAAACAGATGTGAGGTGAGAGATTTCTTCTTCAAGGTGATCCTCATCGGATATCCTCAGGGCTCTTACAGAAAGAGTGTTAAGGATGTCAAATTTCTGAGCAAGATGATGGTAAGACCTCGCGTCAAGGTAGCTATTAGTATGGGTTTTCTTTCTAAAAACCTGATGCCCTAATTTTCCATCTTCTTTTCTGGTAACCATGACATCCAAGAAAGGAATTCTCATGTTTTCTTCAATCTCCATTGTAAACTTAATTTCCGAGGAAATCGAGTTTAGATGATTAAAGAATATTTCGATATTCTCCCTACCATGCGACCACTTTATGTTAATGTCATCTACAAATATTTTCCACCATGCTGGACTTAAGGGAAAGAAGAAAAGTGCTTCCTTTTAGAAGTTTTCCATAAATAATTTGGCCACAATAGGTGAGAGTAGTGATCCCATTGCGACACCAGAAACTTGCTCATAGAACTCACCTTGGAAGCTGAAGAAGGTGGATCGTAAAAAAATGTCAGCAAGTTTGGTGATTTCGGGATCCATGACCTCATTGATAACGTTCACTACTTCATCTAAATGGAATTTGGTAAAAATTGAAACCACATCCAAGCTTACCATGATGTCACTCTCCTCCACCCTTTCTTCCTAAATAAGCTTAACAAAGTCACTTGAGTCATTAATGAAGGACTCAATGTTCCCAACAAGAGGCTTGTTAATTTTCACAACGTATTTCACCAATTCATAGGTGGGGGATCCAATGGTATTGACAATAGGTCTAAGGGGAACCCCATCTTTATGAATATTAGGAAGCCCATAAATTTTCAGATTGGCCTTACAAGAGGGGGTCAATTTCTTCTTCAATTTATCATCGAAATGAGAGTTTGAGATTGCCTTCTTAACCTCTCTTAAGACCTTTGGCAAGCGATTGGACTTCAAATTCTTATAGCTACTCCAATCAATATGCTCAGTAATTTTTCTAATATAATCAACCTTATCTAAAATGACAACAACTCCTCCCTTATCTTCCTTAAGGAAAACAATTTCATCGTTGTTGCGAAGGGATTTACGAGCGCCTATCTCCTCCTTGCTAAGGTTACTTTTAGGGGGTTTAGCTTTACTTATAATCAAGGAGCATTACTATCTAAGAGCCCCTTTTTCATCCAAAGGAAAACCTCGAATTCCCTCCTCAATGCTACACAAAATGCTTTCATTTGGAATAACTTTGAGAGCAACAATAAATCCCAAACCTTTGCCAAGAATTCTAAGGTTGTCCTAAATTAATTCCACCGATGAAAGGTTAACAACCTTTTTGTTAATGGAAATTATGACATCATCATATAAAGGCCTCCTATTAATATTTCTCTCCTCCACGCTCCCAAGCTCACTGCCTATTAAGTTTGAATTCCTACACAAAGAGATACAAAGGCCACGGTTTCCTTCTTCCTCCCATCGCAAATTATTTCTGTTTAATGTGTCACTACAACATTCTCAACTATGAAAAAGATCATGGCCAAAAATCTCACTATCTGAGTTAGCAGCCAATTGTTGACCATCACGGTATTTTCTCATAGAACTACGATTGCTATCTACGTGGTCTCCTTCTTCCTTTCGACACGAATTATTTCTCTTCAATGTATCACTACAACCTTCTCAGCTATGAAAAATATCAAGACCCAAAATCTCACTATCTTAGCCGGAAACCAACTGTTGACCATCACGGTATTTTCCCATAGAACTATGATTTCTATCTATGTGGTTTCCTTCTTCCTCACATCGTGAATTATTGCTCCTCAATGCATCACTATAACCTTCATGGTTATGAAAAAGATCGAGACCCAAAATCTCACTATCTGAGTCAGAAGCCAACTGTTGACCAACACAGAAATTTCCTTTAGAACCATGATTTCTGTCTACGTGGTTTCTGACTGCGTGGTTAAAGGGAGGGATCTCGTCCTCAACTTTCTCGATTGAAAAATCCGCAGTGCTCATGGGTTTGTCTTATTCATCACCGGGTTTTAAGGGCACCATCTCAACGGTTGGACTTGTTCTAAGATAGTAGTAGGCCTGGCTATTATCCAACCTAACTGCCAAGTTGACTTGAGAGCTAGGTGTTTCATTGTTGGATCCAACAAAAGGGTAGGTCAACGATGTTGATGATTGGCTCGAGAACGGGATAACGCAACTGGAATTACGCAGGCTCAATGGAAAATTGGCTGGAAGAGGAGTCATCGTAGACATAGTAAAACCTTTGATTTTAAGTAGTTCATTGCGGTTGTAGGATAACGACGTCCCTCCTGAGGTACAAACAACCGTATTAACGCAACGGATTCCCATTGCAACATCAAAAGATTCATCGGCTTTGATCAAACCAATTCCTTCATCGTTACAACCATTGGGAAACTCCTTATTCGGCTTTCTAATGTTTATGTTTCTTGTGAAAGAGGAAGCTTGATCCTTAATCTGTTTAATAATTAAGATATTCGAGTCACTGCTAGCACACCTTGCACTATACTGTGAAGAGTCGTTCTCTACTACACCTGCGTCTACCTGAGAGTATGAGCCATCATTATAGATGGAGCCAGCCTGCCCATGGTATCTCCTGGATGACTATGAGTCTCTATCAAAAAACAAGCATCCATTATTACCTGTTACCTGAGCCTCATCGAGAGCCAGCCTCTTAAATTTAACCAGTTTATTCGAGTGTCTGTCATGAGCCAGCTAGCCCTCATTCTGAGCTCTGATAGCAACTTTGTCATCAATGGTTCTCCACAGATCCTGACTGATTGAACTAGCAAGCCTCAGATGCAGAGAATAAGTTAAGCATCCTAGCTTATCTAACGTAGCACGAGTGTGCTTAATCTCAGCACGAATAATGCAAAAAATAAGCTAGATAAAGTATCTATGGTAGCTGCTAAGGTGTAGAATGGGTTTAATGCAGGTGAAAGTGGGGATAAGGTTGAAGTCACCTTTGAGAAAATGGAGTTCTGCGACACTTCTTTCAATCTTAACTTGAGTTTTCTCCAGATAAAAAATATCTTCCCATCAACAACACCCAAAAATTAATTTTATCAGTTGTATAAAAATCATTATTAGACCCCTTGGTGGGAAATATCTTCATCGAAAGTCATGGGCTGACCTTACTTCTTATCTTTGATCACCCCTTACTAATTCAGGTCGACCCACCAACTCGTTGCACTAGTGCACCTAGCTCGCGGATGTTCACCCAACTATGCAAATCAATGAACACAAATAATTATATTATCAATATTGCAAACAAAATATTATCATATAATAGTACCATGCTCATATAATAGTATCATATAATAGTACCAACTCTTAGGACCCAAAAATTAATTTAGCCAATTTTCTAAAAATCATTCTGAGACACCTGAGTGGTAACTTTATTCATGGGAATTCATGGGCCAACCTTAATTATTTTCAGTGAGTGCCCCTTTCCAAGTCATGATAATCCATCAACTTGTTGCATGCACTCCCTGGCATTCCCAACATACGATGCCCCCGTGAGCGCCTGGGTACCTCGCCATCATGCGGGAACCCCCAAGGCACATGTGTTCACCCTGATGTACAAACAAATGAACAAAAATAATTAACTCATCAATTACAAAAAAAATTATAATTTTTTAGTACCATGTTGCATAATCAATCTATTATAAATGAAATTTTAACACCCAAACATTAATTTAGTAAATTTTCTAAAAATCATTATGAAACCTCATTTGTGGGAACTCTGTTCAAGGGTAGTCATGGGCTGAACTGACTTCTTTTATGAGGGAGCCCCTTTCCAAGTTGGGTTGACCCACCAACTCGTTGCACGGGAGCACCTATTAGGTAGGTGTCCTGGCATGCCCAACATTTGATGCCCCTAGGGGGCACCAGGTGATCTGCATTTGTGTGGGTATGCCCAGGACATGGGCATTCACCCTATTATTAAAATTAGTCAACATAAATCATTACCTAATAAATGAAAAAAAATACATTATCATTTTTTAGTACATCCATGCTGCATAATCAATCAATTATAAACTGGATTTTAACACCTAAACATTAATTTAGTAAATTTTCTAAAAATCATTATGAGACACCGTAGTTGGAACTTAGTTCATAGGAACTAATGTGTCGACCTTACTTCACACATATGTTGTTTAATCAATCAATTATAAACTTGATTTTAATACCTAAACATTAATTTAGTAAATTTTCTAAAAATCATTATGAGACACCCTAGTGGGAACTCAGTTCATGGGAAATCATGTGCCGACCTTACTTCACACATCTGCCTAACCATTGTATGGCTTGGTTCACCCGTCGCCCAATTTTACCGGTACTTTTTCTTAATAAACCAAAGTTAAAATTTAAAATGCTGGTATAAACATAAATGAGCTTCTCTTTGTTTTAAGAATAATGTATTCACTACTTAAGAAGGCCAACCATGTGAAGCTGGAAGATCATATCACCCCTCCTCTCCCATAAAATCACTCTCAATTCCCCGATACCCATTCTATCTACTATAATATATTTTAAATAAGAACGGTAACATTCAAACATAAAAACTAGGAAATAAAAATTTAATGTGAACAAAAGAGAACAAACCAACTAAAAACATATAAATACATATCTCATAGTTTTCAACATTTTGATATCATTAATCTTCTTCCTCATCTAACTCATCATCTATATAATCCAATTTTGAATTCATTTACAAAGGATTTTTCATATTAGCATCATCATCGTTGTCTATATCATCATGTGGAACATGCTCTTCTACATTTGGTTTAAATTATTCAAGTTCTTCGTCCGACATGATGTCAGTATCATCTTGTTAATCCAAATTAACATTGTATTGATTAACATATATTCCTTGAAGTTATTCGACATCTTTTTCTGACATTGCATGAACCCCCTTTTCCTCTACATCAACTTCTTCAATTTCATCTTCTTCGGTTACATTGTACTTTATGTGCCTTCCTCTAGGATCATATCTAACAACATATGAACAACCTACTTTACCTCAAACATATACATAAAATACATGTTCACATTGGTTTGAAAGAACATATCACTCTAATAATGGCTCAATATTACTTGTATCAACCATGGTAAATATGTTAGCATACTCAATAACAATTCTATGAGGGTAACATTCATGTATTTGTAGCCTAAACCATTTGACATTGAACACAACTATTTTGAAGGATTAAAAGTCATGCTCAATTATATCATGCCTGTCACCTCTAGAGGAAACACTGGTAACTTGAATTACTATAGTAATCCCACTATCAAAAGTTTTCATCTTTTCATCCAACTTTTTGATGCAAAATTTGCGGCCATTACACCAAATTTTTTGTGGTGTTTCAGCTAAAATACATCCAACACATAAAAAAATTATTTTCAATTGATAAACATGCATATTTCTACTTGCAAAAAAATACACCATATGCATTAGTATAATTGTAAAAAATATTAGTATGGGTGAATATGCTTTCCTGATAATCTTTTAAACCATATTATAAATAAGTTTAGCTTTGTGTAATATTGTTATCTCCATTATGATGAGCTTCTTTGACCAATGTCGACACGCCATACGATGATAACCTACCATTATTAGGTTGTCTTCAGCGTTCAATCCATACCTTCATCCAATATTTATTGTTCGCAATGTATACATGTATTCCATCCCACTCTCAACTGACTGTATTAAAATATAGAAATTCACATCTATATAATTAGTTACCATGTTCTACCTTCACAATAATGGATTATGTGGGAGGACTAAAAATTAAATAAGTATGATAATTATAAAAACAAAGAAGTCAAATTTTTTATAACTCTCCATTATCTATTTACACCCCAATTTTCTCATTCTAGGTTTCCCCAATAGGTACTCCCCTTCAAAATCGTCCATGGAGTTCACATCCCAAATGCGATCCAATAAATTAACACTTTTTCCTATGTCATCACTATATTGACGAATATAAAGCATGGTTTTATATACCATATATCCCTCTACCATAGAAACCACACGACATGCTCTTCGTATGACCAAAGCCTTAAGTGATTTCAAGTGCCTCTCAACCATCCACATTGATCTTGTGTGAAAACATTATAATCACCTCGACCTGGTTTATGAGGTAGTGTTCTTGTGCACTGAAAAACTTCAGAGGTAGATACTTTTTTATTTAACATATTAGACAAGGAATTTTATTCCTCCAATACTTTATATCTTCTTTATAAATTTCTTTAAATGACAACCATATAGAAATGAAGCAAGAAAATCACATGTTTGAACAAAAAACGTATATAGTACATGATGAAAATAAAAACAGATGCAGTTAAAAATATGCGATGCAAAAATGTATTGAAAAA
This sequence comes from Pinus albicaulis, assembly GCA_034641835.2. NCBI lineage: Eukaryota > Viridiplantae > Streptophyta > Pinopsida > Pinales > Pinaceae > Pinus > Pinus albicaulis. The sequence goes on from CM076580.1 coordinate 429,195,848, forward strand.
ATTACAGTTTGCACATAACTCTCGACCTAACTCATATATTTTCCAAGATCATAGATAACTTGTTTAACATTGTTGTCAATTTTTTCTCGCATAGATAAAGGTAGAACATACTGTAACAAAAATAATGATCAATCATTATTTTTTCCCAAATGAGTAGAAAAAAAAATATATACATCAGGATAATTTCCTTAGTGAACGCATGCCAATCATGAGTTTTTAACCCACCTAATTCACATTTCTTTATTAGGATAATCTTTATGTTTGAAGAAAATCTAGTTGGAAATTTAATTTTTTTAATATTTTTTTTAATATTATTTCTTTTCTACATTGTCAATAACCATGGAAGTGTAGTATATTTTGGTCATATCCATTACTATTTGAATGAATTTCACTTTTCAATGCATGGTTAGCCTCCTTAATTTCATTAAAAATCTTGACAATTTTTTCTTAATCTTGATTTCCATCTAAGATTTCCCTTAAGGTCTCGGTTACACTTCCTAATGTGCATTGTATCAAAAAAATGAACAATTTCTAAGTGCTCATAGTAGGGGAGTCTATTGAATTTCTCGAGATAGATTTTTATTTCTCATGGAAGTGCCTTGTTATTAATGCCTTGACAACCTACAACATGAATCATAGTTTAAGATATTATAACAACAACACAACTTGTCAATTACTATAGTGAAGAAAATGGCATAAAAATATAAAATAATTCAAACATATATGTATATTGATACATAGACAATTCGATCCATACCTTGATATACTCCATTAAATTGAAAATTCCATGCATGAGGTTTTATTCTTTGTGTTATTAATCCAATATATTCTTTACCATTGAAAAGATGTTTTTCGGTACATAAGTACCTATTGTTCTTAAAAAGGAAGTTCCTATAATCATCAAACACCTATTTTCGTAACCTTCTTGAATGACACGATTTCAACTTATGACCACAAACTGGATAAGAAAATTTACCATTTGTTTTAAGACCTCCAAGAAATGGAATAATTTTTATATCAATTATTTGAACTATGTATAATGAAGGTCGAACTATTTAAAAAACATACTAGAAAATAAATTCATAAAAATAAACACTATTAAAGTGTAGGGTAAAATTATAATATACCATAGAAATTTGTTAGCCCTATGGAATCTTGAGTTTCCCATACAAGCATTTGAATTCAAATTACCTTTTTGCAACTACTCATCTATAGAAGTCATACAAACTGACATTGTTCCATAACTCCACTAGCTTATCAATAAGAGGCCTGATATATCAATTCATATCTTTGACTTTGTACTTACCTAACTAACTGAACATACGATACATAATTACTACATATATGAGTAAAAAAAAAAAATTATAAGACATAATTATAAGGCATAATTGAACATATATGAGTAAACAAAAAAATATAGGACATAACTACGAAACAAACAAGAAAAATGAGATGTTATTGTGCCAAAAAAATATATTCTAAACACATTAATACCTACAACAATCATTGTCAAAATTATGTGCTCCCTCTTTATTAACTTCCATGGAGGAATGTTAATGTTGATAACAAAAATGGGCCACACCGAGTAAGTAGATCTAGGCTATCCAAATTGATGACACCGTAAGCTAGTAATGAAGGCCTAAGATTACAAGGTTCTCTTTTAAAATTTGGCCACTTTTCCTCTATATTCCTAAATGTAGATCCATTTACATTCATTCGAAGAACACCGTCTTCACTTCTATTTGTTTCATGTTAATCCATAAGTTTTGCTCTAATTTTGCACCTAAATAATTGTTGGAGATGTGGAAGTATGAGAATATAATGAAGAACCTTACGACGCAACATTTTTCTTACTTTATGAGTTTGATATCTACTCTCATCACATTTTGGGAATTTTTCTTTCAATGCATGTTCTTTATAATAGAGAATATCATCATTAGGGAATACATGAATAGCTTGATACTCCATTCCAATATATTTCATAATTGCATGTAAATATAGATACGTACAAGGTAAAACATTTGACAATGGTCCTATAAATTCGCCTAATAATATACAACATAAAAAGTAGTGTTGGTTAATGTACTAAAAAATATTAATCGTACGTATTTCATCCAAATTTTACTAATTAATGATACGATGCAGATCAATGTACTAACATTAAAAAAAATGGATAAAATAATCCCTTTATCATGTATATAGTACTAAATGTCACAAAATATATTACATACCTTATTAATTGTGTCGCACATATGTTTGACAAACCATTCACCACCTTAAAGTTTACCAACAATAATACACCAGAGAGAAGAGATTTTTTTGAGCCTTCATATATAGGTTTATTTTCCCTCTCAAGTACATGTAAATCAAAAGCATGATCATCATATTGGTTATCATCATCCTCCATTCCAACATTGATAAATGTCTCTCAAATAAAAATATATGTCCCATCTTCTTAAACTATGTTATCAAAATCATTAGATTCTTTAAGAGGATCATTAACTTGAACCTAAATATTAATCGCTCTATGTTATTAAAAAGGTGCTTGTACTACAACTACCAATTCCTCATCAAGAAATTCCATAGGGCACCCATACTATACAATTACAATCAACAAAGTAATATTAGTATATATCAAATATTTAAATGTCGATAAAACAACAATTTACAACTATAATATATAAGGAAAACGAAGGCAACAAAGACAAAGAAAAAGACAAATTAGGTGATACCAAGAAACAAATACGACAAATTAATGATGATACTTATGGAATTTATCAAGGTATTTAAGATGTTAAAAAAATATAAGAAATATGTTACTATTCTTAACATGTAGGAAGTGAGGAACTTTCTCAGATATATAGTCATTATCATAATAGAAACCATATTCAGCTTATTTTCCATTCATCATTATAATGTCATATTCTTTCCTAATGTCATATTTTTCTTAATAAACTTTTAAATTTTTTTAATAATTCTCCATACAAACCCATGATTAACCTCTAAATCATCTAGGTCCAAATTAACCCCCTAAACATACATTAACCCCTTAAGACCTTAACCCCATTCCCCTAAGCCCTTAAACCCCTAACCCCTATGCCCTTAACCCCTAACCACCAAGCCCTTAAAAAATAACTCCTTATCCCTATTCCCATAAAGTAATTAACCCCTAACTTGACCTAACCCCTTAATCGACCCTAATGAAAATATTCAAATAATATTTCTAGTCCACATCAAGATGACAACATAGGTCAAACACCTCCCAAAACAATATTATAAAATATATTTACAATATAAAGACAATACAATTTAAAATAAAAAGACATACAATCTAAAATACAATATACATATAGACATTTAAGAAAACAATCTACAAAAAAAAAGATGTGTAATAAATATCTTACAAATGGATGATATTCATGTATGCCTTCAACGTGTCCATAGTCTCTACAATATTTTTTAGTTTATTTTATTAGAATTCTCCTTGGCCTGAAGCCCTTGCAATTTCGATAAGGGAAATAACATTTTGGATCTTGAGAAGCCCTTAATGTTGATCTCATTTATCCTGTCCGCTTGAGGAATTTTATGTGACATTTTTTATCAGCAAACTTTTAGTGATGATTTTCTTCAAAAATTAAGCTCAAAATATGCCTACAACCTTTCAAAACAATCTAAATATTATATATAGCAACTATGTCAAAGGTATATGATGTTAGGGAATATATATATTATAATAATATATTTAATAACTTTATATATATAATTTGTAATAGAATATAATATTAATATATTATAGATATTAATATTAATGTATATTAATAATATTATAGTTAATTATAATATTAATGTTATATTTATTTTAATTAGTTAAACTCAACATAAAGTGGTCCCATATTAGACATTGTTAGCATAAAAAACTATTAATGGTGGAATTAAATGTTATGCAACAATTATTTTCAATTTGTTGGAAATTGGAGAACACATTTTCATATTGGATATAACATTGGATATTCGTCGATAAAATAACTCCCATCAGATATTCTACGACAAGAGAGATTATAAGAAAAATGTCAGATAATCGATTAGATTTGGCATTATATTGAATATTCAACCTTTAAATAAATCGCGTCGGATATTCGATTGGCATCAGAATTTTAGAAAAAACAAAACCAAAAGATACATTTTTTTTTTTCTAAATTATGATAATTCTATTATGTAAACATACTAGTACAAAACTGCCTCAGTTCAGCTGTGGGAGCCTGAATCTGGGCTTGATGTCCAAGCTTTAACAATATGATGAACTGCCCTTAGCGGGAAACCAGTTCGTTCAAAAGAAGTTGCACCGCTATTGAAAGGGAAACTGGTGGATAATTCATTACATTTAGCATAAGGAAACTAAAGAAAAACATCACTATCTTGCAGCTTCTGCTGCTATAGACAAAAAAAACCAGTATATCGTGCATATGACAGAAAAAAGTACCATAATGAACTAAGGCAGAGAGAGCAGATGCATGTGAGTTGGGGAAGGCTGCTCCTCCTCAAATCGACACCCGAATTTCTCCTCTGCGTCTTCAGCAGCTTCAATTTGAGCTCCATCTGTTCCTGAGAGATTTGCGTCCACCTGCAGGGAGAGCTGACCCATATTGGGAGCGCCTAGACTGGATGTAGGAGTTGCAGCAGGGGCGGGTCGAGGGATAAGGGGAGAGGGCGGAGGCTCATGCAACAGAGGGGGTTGAAGGGATGACTCTTCACGAAGGGTTATGGTGATATGAGTGGTGATGGTGGGCCAGTTGAAGGCACAATCAAAGCGGAGCTCCGCTCTCTGCGAAGGTTGCCTCAGAAAATTACTTCCAGAAGGATGGGGAACAACAAAAGCAGGAGTTGGAGGAGTGCTAGGAAGAGGAAAAGAGGGTTGATGATATTGGGCATAGCCAGGAGGGCTATCATGATCCCGATGCTGACGGGGGTCCTGAGAATGCCTCCTCATAGTATGTTCGGTAGAGGGATCATCGCCTAGACTTGAAGAAGGACGCTCACTTGCAAGCCTGCCTCGAGTGGCGCCTCGGCGGCATCTCATACAGTGTTTGAGCCTAGGCATAGCAGTCACAGTAGTGTGGAGAGGCCAAAGACTAAGAGAGTTAGCTCAAGTAGGAGCAAGAACACAGTGAGAGCCAGGAGGAATCTGTGAAATGAAGTTGGAATGACAAGAGGAGCTATGAGAAAAGTGATACTCCGGAGTTGTTTCAAGATAGCTGAGCAGCGAACAACGCAGTCCTGTGTGAGTTCGGGCACTAGGCACTACACAGGCTACAGGGCAAAAACAGCGAATGGGCTTCAAAGAGCTACTAGTAGAGCAGGGATGATCTGGAGAGCCCGAGACTGAATCCATAATTAATCGACTTAGCGTATCGAGGATGAAGAAGAGTCGTCGCTGGAGAATTAAAGACCTGAATGCAGGCGAATTTAATTTAAGATTAATGGAGCTGCGGGGGGCCATATGGCCTCCCCATGTGAAACTCCTTGGGAGGTTCTCCGGGACAGAAGTCTCGTCAAAACAATTAATCATTCGCATCCGAAAAACCAAAAGATACATTTAACTTCCAACACTTTTCCTGATTTTATCTATTTCGTCGAATTGCGCCATCGTAATTTCCACCCGAATGTAGTATTTTTTATACTTGAGTCAAAAACTCTAATATTTAATGCAGTATGCAAAATTTTTCATCTATATTCCTAATTAAAATCCTTATAATTTAGTTTGATTATCGTTCTCCTACAAAATTAGCAATTGTCATTAAAAATAAATTTTTGTTTCTCTTTATGTGCCAATTATTCAAAATATTTATAGTACACCATTGTAGTGGTTAGGGAACCATAAAATCCTAAAAAATCATGAAAATCATACTATAAATATTCATTTCAATAACTTAAATGTAAATATTCAACTATAAAATTGAATCCATAAAAACATGATCGCTATGATTAAGATATTTTTAATAATAATATATGACAATCATAGTGAGTTTCACTATAAATATGATAAATTTGAAATTCTTCTCAATAAATTATACTCTTCTTACATTGGAATATAGTCATTCAGAAAAATCATAAATAAACATCAATAAACTAATATGAATGTCTCAATGTGACATAACCATTTAATTATGCCATAATAAAATGTAACCCTTATCGAATTTCATATTTAAAGAAAATAGTCAGTCAGCATTGAAATGTGAAATAATCATGAAAAAACAAAGTAGGTCGATATAAATCAACTAACATAAATATTCCAATAAATATAGTCATATTTTAAACATATTAGTTTTACATGGATGATAATTTTTTACCATGGTTTATTATGGTTCAAAAAAATAACAATTATTAATTATGGTTGATCATAGTTAATACTTAAATTTTCCAATTCTTCCTTCAATGACATGACCACACATGACATAGACTTGAGTTTTTCTAACTAAGACTTTGTTTGAATTGTCTTTCAAACATGATCAATTATAATCAACCATAGTTACCCATGATCATCCATAATCACTTTTATGAAATAATAATCAATAGTAATTAAATATAATAAACCGTAATTAATAAAATCATTAATAAATATAACATAAATCAACAACATTTATTTAATAATTTTTTTTCAACCAAATAATAAATTATATCAACAATGTAATCTATTTTTATCAATTTTCTTTTATTATTATTACTTTAAAACAAATTATATATTAGTTATATAAAAACATAGTCATAAATTCATATAATAATGTAAATAGTCAACCAAAATTAAATATGATTTAACATACTCAAAATATTTTATTACTTAAAAATAAATATTTTTTATAATTTTTTTAAGCCATTGAGTAATTTAATATTTTTTTCTTGTTATAATAACCCTAATTATATATTATTGTGTAAATATACTAATAAATAAAACAAAAAAACATTAAAAAAATAAATTCATATTAATATGATTAACTATATTTAGCCATAATTAAATATAATTTAACATACTTACTTTTCTAAAATTATATTATTATAATTTTATGAAATCTTCTATCATATATTAGCAAATAAATATTAATAAACAAAGATAAATGTTTCAATGTGACATAACCATTTGGGAATATAGAAAATAAACATAAGTCAACTAAGATAAATGTATTAATGTGACACAACCATTGAATTATGTCATAATAAAATATAACATTTAAGGAATGTCATAGTGAGATAAAATCTGTAGCTATCATTGAACTATGAAATAACCATTAAATAACAAAGTAGCTCGAAATAAATTGACTAAGATAAATCTAAAAAAAAAAAATTATAGTTCTATTATAAATATATTAGTTTTACATAGTGATAATGATTATCTTTATCCGTAATGATTATTAACTATGGTTTACAATAGTGAAGACTTAAATATTTTATTTATCTTTTCAATGGCCTAGCCACACAAGCTTAGATCAAAATGTCTTTTAAGCATGTTCAATAGTAATCAACCATGGCCATAAAAGGTTTTCTACTATTAACCGAGCCTAAGTACACATATTAGTTCAAAGTTCCTTTAAACATGTCAACCAATGTCCATTATGATAAATCATAGTCAACTATGATAAATGAGATTTACCCATAGTCAATCATAATTAAACATGGTCAGTCAATGGTATACATGGTTAACTTAATCTAACTACATAATTTAGAATATCTTTTAAGTAAGCTCAACCATAATCAACCATGGCCACCGATAATAAATCACAGTTACCTTTATTCAATCATAATCAACAATAATTAAGTATATTCAATCATAATAATAACATTATTAATAAATACACCATAAATCCACAATACTTCTTTAATCATTTTACTTAACTACTTAAAAAAGTATGTGAATAATATATCCTAATTTTCAAATAATATTAAATGTTTTAGGCTATGAAAATTACTACTTATTATTATTATAAAATGAATTACATTTTAATTTATAATTATTATTACTATTCTTATAAAATGTATTGAATTTTAATTTATAGAATTATAACTATAATTATATAATAAATTTATATATTATAGTAAATTATAATTCATAATACTTACATATAATTTAACATATTCAAAATCCTGAAGATGGAACCCATTGAGATTCGAAACATCGACCAAATTTTGTTGATAGTGTGGATAATCCGAATTGTGTTTCTTTATATTGAACATATTTTAATATTATTTTTCTTGTTATTATAATATCAATTATATATTATTGCATAACAGCATCCATAAACAAATCATAAAAAAACATACAAAATGATATTGTCACATCTCCACACAACCATATAAAAAAAAAATGATTCTTACCATACAGTAGTAATTTGTTTTATTTACCAGGATGAATTTATCATTTCATACCAACCTCCACATTATAACATGGTGGATATCGAACCTACCTTATAGTAATTTTCCATATATCAATTTCGAGGTTAATATTTAAGTTCTAATTTAACATGCAAAGGTTACCATCAACCCTATGATACATAACTTAATCCTCCATTAAGTGAATGAGCTACCTTTCTTGTTCAAGGTTAGCTTGCATACATGTGAATTAAAGGAGGTAATACTCGCATTTAAGACCTCAGAAAAGCTATTGGTCTTGACTTAAGTTTCACGGATTTCTATGATATATGTCTATCCTCCTACCATCGATCTTAGATCAGATCCACAGTTGATGTTCAGGTGGGAAACTGACACGGATAATCATGCCCAAACCCTAATTTCATTCACCACCTGACTGATTTGGGTTAATGAGGTTGTACCCTCTAGTTCGATCTTCATTTGGTGAGCTGCCAGCCTTTGGGCTTGTTCCAACTCTGCTTTCTACAAACCAAGTAAATTGAGGAGGGTTTCGCTCCCTGCCAGCATTACACCTGATAGAATAAATTATTGAGCACTTGGAGCAAATACAATTCTTGTTCATGGCTATGCTCGGCCCTGGTCATTCCTTATTTCTTGAGCATGTGATTTCTCTGCAAGCTACATGAGTATAACTAAAATTTTTCCCATGTCTCAGCAACTTCAGCTTACTTGCTTTCTACTTGGTTTATTACTGGTTAATTTACATATTTTCATTTTTTCTTTGGCTCAGCCTTGATGTAGATACATAGCACGATCGGCAAGAATCCATGGACAAAATAGTCCATAACACAAGTAGATTCTGTCTTCGAAGTTAATCATGACGATAATTTCAGAGTTTAAGAATTACAAAACCAAATTCTCATTTTCCCTTTTATCCCAATACTCATTTTGTTCAACTGTATGTTACTATGTGCATGTTAAACTCGTCCCATGGCCCTTCAACTTTAGGGTTTACTCTTCAGTTTCTAATGCAAAATTTCTCGAACTCGATATAACATTCTTCCTATTATCCCAGGTACTCTGAGGGTTTTTACATCATCCTGAAGACTACCATCTTGTGTTTTTAACCAGAAAATGTTTAAGAGACTTGGATCAGTGTTGTAAGGAAAATCGTGAATATTTTCTCTTAATATGTATGGACATAATGTGAAGAACAGTTCTTCTCTTGTGGGTACCTGTCACAAATATTTGTTTAAAAATTTTGACTGTACTATCCTTTTTACTGGAGGACTTTTATAAGGAAATGTTTATTTAAATACTCTGGCTAGACTCTCTCCTTTGAATCAATCTCTTCAATCTTTTCAAATTATCTACGAATGCTTGTTTATATTTAACGCACTTTCCTGTGCAAGAATTTACTCGTATTACTAAATAGTATTCTAGTAAATGAGTTCAACTATCAGCTCGACAGTTTGTGTTGTTCCATTAAGATGAACATAATACATATTTTTATTAAGTTTTTCTATTATTTTTTCCGTTTGAAATGAAATAAGCTTTGCTGGAAATTTAAAAGGTTCACATGCATGTGCATGCTTCTAGGCTTGTAAACATTTCTTGTTTTTGAAGTGTCGTTACAATTTTTAGAAAGGCTACCTCTATAATCAGAGAATGAACAGATTATTGTAACTTGAAAAGTAACTGTAATAAATCATTCTTTTCACCATGTTTTCTCTATTCTATTTTGAAGATAGATAAATATATCCATTCGAATCTGGTACTGTTCGACTTAGTTAAGGTGACCAGACCACCCATCTTAGTGTCCGTGCTTAGTTTGTTTATATGGACAAGGTATCATGGGTAGGATTTTTCCCAAACCCAAGATCAACAGTCCGAATATTCTCTTGAAGTTTTCACTTAAAACTTAACCAAAAGTTTTCGTTTTTATTTCTATACATCATTTATGATTTTTCTCTTTCTTCGAAAAATTCTCAGTAAGTCAAATAAAAATATAAGAAAGGTAGAGAAGCACAGTTACAATATTTTCCTATAGACAACCTTCTTTAAAACATTTAATATATATTTGTACAGTCCTCTTGTCACATTCACAATTTAAAATATTCTAATAAATATTTTCTATCTATTATTCTCATAATTTCAGAATTATCTAGAAATGTTAGTTTTTTTTTCTGTTGTGAGCATTACTTTAGTATTGAACATTAATGACATAGGAATCCCGTTACTAATTCTTTGCAAAATTCATGACATCATAAATATTTATAATCTCCATCTGCAACAAAGAGATCAAACAAAATTTCATAAATTTTACTTATCTCGTTAGCAGATTATAGTTGTGGTCCTCCCAACCTTTATCAGAGGTGATTATGTCCTACTCCTATCCCCGTGCTCCAATTTCTGGAAAGGTACGGGTTAACAGTGGATTCTTTTTCTGCTATGACATCAAGATAGTCAGTCCAGCCAGCACCAGAAAATTAGTTTTAGGCCTTTCTAAGTGTTTTTCCACTGGTCTCTACCAACTTTGGAAAAATCCACATTCTTTCCTCCAAACACCAACAGAACCCCAACTCCTCACTGGGATAACCTTTTATCCTCAGAGGAGCAAGTAATTGTTTCCAACTGTCCCCAACCACTTCGAATTCTTGGAAAACATTTTACCATCAGCTTTTTATTTACTTTTATCCAGTTTATTATTTAAATTAAATAACATAAATTGTCTCAGTTATTCCTTAACAAATATATACAAATCACTTAACTAGTTAACCAACTAGTTAGCAATAAATGTAGCTATCACAAATATGAGATTAACATTGTCAATTTTACTTAACTATAATTAAATATTTAATTTTTTTATTAATTATACTATTATAAATTTAAAGAAATTTTGATAATATATTATCTTAAAAAATAACAAACAATATGAAATCATATATGACACAAATATATTATATATGTTTCTATTTATTTAAAGATTAATAAATATATTTATTCAATGATTAATAAATAAATTGTTGAAGTAAACTAATTCATTTATATTAATGTCGATTTAAATAAATCTTATATATATATATATATATATATATATATATATATATATATATATATATAATTGTTTTTAAATATGTTTAATAATTTAGTAAAAAAACAGTGTTACTATATATCATTTAAAAAAATTATAATAAAATAATAATTTGTTTTAAAATTTTAAAAATATTAATAATAAAACAACTTCAATGTCCACTATAAATTAGTCTTTCTAATTTCATGTGTATTTTTTTTCTTAATTTTTTTATATCATATAAGGGACATTTATAATTCTTTTAATACTTAATATTGTGTTGGTATTGCTATCTAAAACAAATTCTTTCCTACTATGTAATTGACATATGGTATTTGAATTTTACCATATATATATATATATATATATATATAATTTTACTTATTCATAATTAAACATGATTCAATATAGTCAATTTTCTTATTTTAAGTATATTTTATGGAAGAGCATTAACCCACTTCCAAAAAAATTAGCAAGGAAAAGTTATGGAATGTGTAATTATTAAAAGGAAGAGTAATATCTATTTTGTAAAGGATTAAAAACTTAAAAAATCATATTTGTGAAGGATCTTAAGAACTATGTTGAGATCCTCGTGGAGAAAACAATTGATTCAAAATAATCCACAATAATGTAATTTATTTTATATATATTGTAGCCCTTGGGCATTGAAAAGCTATGACCATTGAATGATGAACATGCAAGCATGGTGCCAAGAGATTCCATATCAAGAGTTATGACATGAGACTACATAGCTTAAGAGATGTGTATCCTAATTGTTGTGTAAGAAGGTGAGAAACCCCCAAAATTGTTTTTATTAAATAGTATTAGAGAACAAAAAGATTCTTGTGTGTAGTTTTCATTAGAATTTTTTTCTCTATGCATGTGATAATAGAGGAACTTGACAAACTTGGTAAGAAAATTTGCAACAACCTAAAGCAAGAAATGCTCATAGGATTCCATAAGAGAAAACCAAAAAAATGTCAAAATTCCAAACTCAAGAAAAAATTTCGTAAAATATCGTGTAACAAGTTGAAGACTTGTTACTATAGATGCATGTTGTAAACTTGTTACTGTAAAATGCATGTTGTATCTCACGAGTTAAAATTATTACAAAAAGACCAAAATTCATATGACCGTGAAGTTATAATTTTTTTATATATTAAGACCCTGATGCAAGAGAATCGATCCATCTCCAAAAATATCAACAATAGTGAGTTCCAAAAAGAGAAATTGTTAAAATAGAGAATAATATCTATTTTTTAGACGCTTAAAATCATAAAAAATGAGATATCTAAGGGATCCTAGAAATTACGCTGAGCTTTTTGTGTGAAAGATTATGAATCTGAAATGATCCACAACAATTTAAAATGTTTTATATAAACTGTAGCCTTAGGAAATTAAAAGGTGGCAACCATTGAATGATGAACGTCTGCCATGGGGCCAAGAGATGCCATATCCACTGTTGTGGCATCTGATTACATGACTTAGAGATGTAAATCCGAATTTCTGCATAGTAAAGCGTGAAACCCAAAATAGTTTTCCTCGATATTACTATAAATTTAACAATATATTATCTAAAAGAGTAACAGAATCATTATGAAGTCGCATGTTATTATGAATACAGTTATATTATATATGTGTTCTATTTATTGAAATATTAATAAATATATTTATTCAATGATTAATAAATAAAATTTTGAAGTAAATTAATTAATACATAATAATTTTGATTTTAATACATATGTTATTTTATTTTTGTTATACGATGATAAAAAAATACATTAAATAATTTAATTATATTTTTGATAGATATTTTATAATTGAATATGGGAGGTTCATTTGTTAGAAATTTTATGGGAAAAAATTCAATCATTTTAAGGGTTGGTATCGCAAAGAGTGAGTGTATGCGATAACCCTAATTCATCTTAATTTTATATTGTGATCAAATATTGAAGTGCAAACATTTTCTAAATTTGATAATTTAATAAAAAATTACACCTTAAAATTTTGATTAATTTGAATATTATATATATATATATTATTTAAATACATAATATAATATAATAGTATACACCATCACATTTTAATTTAAAATATTCTAATATTTTTATTTAATTATGCTTCATATAATTATTATGTAATACAAATATCATAGATTATTATAAATGTGTTTATACTATATATGTGTATTTAATGATTAATTAATAAAATCTTGAATTATATTAATTAATTTATATTTATGTTGATTTAAATAAATATTAATAAATATGTTTTCATTATTTTTAATTATTTTGATGAAATATATTTTATAATTTAATAGTGAGCGATGATTCTTTATATCATTATAAGGAAAAATTATATATTAATACCTGTATTAAAAACCTAAAAATATTAATAACATTTTCTTCATTGTTTAGTGTTAATAAAATATTTAATTTCATTAATATTTTCTTTGTATTTTTCATATAGGAGATATGTATAATTCCTTGGATGCTCAATATGATATTAAACTGTGATATTTAAAACAATTTTTTTGTTATTGATATTATAATTCACTATAAAGGAAATGTGTGATTTCTTTAATGTTATAGAATTGACATAGGGTAATTGAATTCTTAGCCATTACAAAATTGATATTTGATGTTTAATTTAATCCATGTTATGGAATTGGTATATATATATATATATTTTAATTATATTATTATAAATTTAAAGAATTGAATTTTTGATCATTTGATAATATATAATTTAGAAGAGTAATATTATTATGAATATACTTTAGTTTTTTATTTATAGAAATATTAATAAGTGCATTTTTTAATTATTAATAAATAATTGTTTGAAGTTAATTAATTAATTTATGTTAATTTTGATTTTAATAAGTATTTTATCTGTTTTATTTTTATATGAAAATAAAATACATCATTTGTTTTTTTATATATAATTGCTTTGTTGAAAAATGTTTTATAATTGAACAGGGGAGAAATGTTTCCTTATATCATTATAAGGAATAATAATAAAATAATACATATATTAATAATATTAATAATAATAAAATTTCAATGCCCATTCTAAATATAATAATTCAATCTTTCTAATTTTATCTATATCTTTTTTATTTATTTTTCATGTAAGAGAAATGTATAATTCCTTCATTCCTCAATTTGAAGTTGACATATAACATCTAACAAATTTTTTAATTGATATTTCAACTCATTATAAAAGAGATGTGTGATTTCTTCCCTACTATGGAATTGACATGTGGTATTTGTTTTCTTTCATGTATATATATATATATATATATATATATATAACATTTTGACTTTCAAGATTGAGACAAATGTGTAATTTCTTAATACCTTAATATTTAAAAATCCATGTTAATTTCTCTCTTTAGAACTTGAATTTGCAAGATTTAAAAAATATTAATAATAAAATAATTTCAATACAGAACATAAATGCAATATTTCAATATACATTAATTCATATATATATAGATATATATATTCCAAAAAATTGTCTATCTAAAATATTAACACAAAAAACAATCTAATAAATTAAAAATATATATTTAAAATACACTTAAAAATAATACAATGATATCAATAAAAAGAGAGAAACTAAAATAATATATTTTAATGTTAACCCATATAAAATATATCAATATAACTATATATATATTATAAAAAATTAAAAAATATATATATATTTACAATTAATATTTTAATAATATGTTATATATATAGAAAACCCATTCTCAACTTTTTTTTTCCAAAATTTACACTTTAAAAATTTAATAATTTGAATGTTTCATTAATATAAAAAAAGTCTTATTTAAATACTTGATATAATATTATACAACAACATATTGTAATTTATAATATTTTAATATATAATACTTTAATATTATTATTTAATAATATTTATTACAAATTATACATCATATAATTATTATTATTATATAATATAATATTATATTACAATATAACCATGAACGAGCCCTCTGAATTCCCTATCTTACATTTTCAACCACTTAAACAATAATTAATCCATTTATAATATTATATGCCACTTAACAATTGTGCAGCAAGCCTGAATATTCAAACGTCATTTACAACTCGCAAGATCCGTGAGGTATTGTGACAACGTTTGTGAGAATAATTAATAAAATAAACTTTAAATCAAATTATCGTACCCGCAGATTTAGTGATCAGATGAGACTCCTCGCGTGTCACATTCCTAACCTTAACAATAGAGTAAATGTGAAAATTAAGTTTGAATTTACTTTTGATATATATATATATATATATTTTGATTGTTAAGGTTGTGAATGTGACACGCTCGGAGTCTCATCTGATCACTAAATCTGCGGGGTGCGAGAATTTGATTTAAAGTTTAATTTATTAATTATTTTCATAATAATAATAATAATATTAAATTTTGGAGTTTTTTTTTTCTAATTTATTATTTTTTATCATAACTGGTGTTTTTGTGTTTTATGATGATAACTAAAAAACAATTTAGATTCATTTAACATTGGATCTATTATGTGCCAAGAGGGATCAAATTCTTCAAGGTGCAATTTTTTTTTCAAATATCTGGAGGTGCAAACCTTCTTTTTGGAGTGTAAATTTGAGGAAAGGCTTGCACCTCGAGAGATTTGATCCTCTCGGCGCATGATTGATCTAAAGTTAGATGGATCTAAGTCGGTTCGAGCTGAGGGAAACAATGGCACATTTTTAGATTATCAATATTATGTATATGTTTGAGATAAACTTCATTCTTTGAAATTTACATTATATTTTCTTTTCTTGACATGACCATATCATTCTCTTATTTAATTTAGTCTACTTTGTTTGCCTTAGATGTTTTGTACATTTGTGTTTGGATGTATGTGTAGTTTTTGTGTTTATGTGTTTCGATTCGGATGCTAATGTTTGTGAATGTTGAGTAATTGTCTATTAGTAATTAGTCGGTTATGAAAAAGGGAGACATTCTTCTCAATAGTTTGCAGCAGGATTGATACTCCACCTATATTTCATTCCATTTTAGGTATCACAATTGCTGACAGCTAATTAACTCGTAATAGTGTCTCTCTAGGTATTACTAATTATATCTTGAAGAGTAGTTTTAATTTTAAATTTTCTTAGGTAGTTGAGATGATAGATATTGTTAATAAATTTAATGATAAATAAACATTTTGAATGCAAAGTGACAATATAATAATATTGAATGACAAAAAATGTGAATAATAAGAATGTAGTCAATTACAAATAGCCTTCATTATGATCAATCTCAAAAAAAATTCTCTACTATTCTTGTTGGAACTCTTGTTAGTTTTGCCATATTTTCATATCAATTATATGAATAGAGAAGTTGAAATCATAAACCATTCAAAACTTTAACTCAAGCTAACACAAAATTCAAAGCACATTGTTAAAAAAAAAAATTGTGCTTACACTAAAATCAATGCATCTAATACAATAAATGAAATAGGATTAGAAAAAAATCTAAATTGAAATAAATGCATCTAACACAAACAATCACCTAGGATTAGAAAAAAACATATACAATTAAATCAAAGCATCTAATGCAAGCAATCAAATATGATTAGAACAAAATATATACATTAAAATCAATGCATCTAGTGCAAGAAGTCAAATAAAATTAGAAAACAACATCTACACTAAAATCAATGCATCTAGTGCAGGTAATCAAATATAATTGGGAATCAACATCTACACTAAAATCAATGCACCTAGTGAGGAAAACCAAATAGAATTAGAAAAAATCTACAATGAAATCAATGCATCTAGTGCAAGCAATTAAATATCATTAGAAATCAATATCTACACTAAAATCCATGCATTTAGTGCAAGAAATCAAATAGGATTATAAATCTCCATCTACACTAAAATAAATGAATCTAGCATAAGAAATCATTTTCCATCTCTCCCTTTCTCTCCTATGTCCCTACCTATCCCCCCATCACTCTCTCCCCTACCTCCCTCTCTCCCTCCCTCCCTCTACCCTTCTCTATCTCAAGTCCTCTCTCTCCACCTCCCTCTAAATCTTCCCTGGATCACTCACTCACTCACTCTCTCTCTCTCTCTCTCCACCATCCAACTTTGTCCTTATCTTCCTCTATCTACCTCTCCACCATCCAACTTTGTCTCTATCTCACTCTCTCTTTCATTCTATTTTTCCATATGTAATTACTTTCAAATTAATAAACATCATGCATTTAGTTATAACAAATCAAAATTGAATATCAATATTTAAATCAATGCCTCTAGTGAAAGCAATCAAATTGAATTAAAATTCGACATTTACACTCAAATAAATGCACCTAGTGAAAGGAATAAAATACAATTAGAAATAAACATTTACAATGAAATCAATGTATGTAGTGAAAACAATGAAATACTATTAGAAATAAACTACACTGAAATCAATGCATCCAGGATTCTTTTGTTTATGCCATTGCTTGCATTTTGAATTTTAGTAACACTCATTTGGGTATCTAATTTCCTTAGCACACACACACACACACACACACATATAAAAATTCAATTATATAAGTCCTTTAAAACACTTGAGCTCATGATCCTTATGCCCTTTGCATAACACATATACTACCATATATGAATATATATTGTCCTCTTTACCCACACATGATATATATATATATATATATATATATAAGTTTTTTACCCTTGGTTCCTTATTCTTCACATCTTAACAAGGCATATGGTGAGTTCTAGATACACCTCAGTCTAGTTGTCTTTAAACTTGAAAATTTTCACATGATCCTTGATATGTGGGGTAGCGGTCCTACATCCTTCATGGAATTTTCACATGTTTCATATCCAATAATCTTGATTGCATCTCTGTAAAGGACGAACTAAATTTCTCGATAAAGGGGTTAGGGTGACTACCCTACCCAATCCCACTGGTTGAGTCTCATTATGCATTTTCCCTTGCAACGATTTGGAGCTCTTCTCGTTGGCTTTAAACCTTACTGTAACATTTGTTATGGCTGATTGGATATCTACAATTTCAAATAGTGAATTTCCCAAGGTCCTTTTCGGTTGATTGTGATATGGTTTATGGCTTCCTTTTCTTGCATGTGAGATTACAAGAAAACAAGTTCATTTTTACTCTCTAATTCTCTACTCGAGAGAGAGAATTTTTTTTAATATGTTTTGAACTCTCTGCTACACATTAAAAAGGTTAAATCCTTTGTTGTAATGTGCACTTTATCTTTTCCTTCTCCATGTTCTCGGGATGAGTGCTCTCAGATTTTATAAAATTACACCGATTGTTGTTGGAGTTTCCTAAGGAAGGTTCTAGTTTGAAACTACGAAGTAAATCTTGGATCTCTAGTCTCTCATAATAGTATCTTCACTATTATACTTCCCTAGGGAAAATTTTAGCGGCTAATATACATAGGTGGGCTAATGTTCTATACTTTTTCAAAAAAAAGAAAGGTTTTCTAATTTCCATTTTTTCTAAAAATTATTTGCCGAAGTTTTATAGTATGAAATTATTTTACCCTTAAAATCGCCAAAAAATATATATAGAAACTATATAAAATTATTAGAAATTTGAATATTTTCATAAAAATATCTCCAAACAATTTACAGATTACATATTATGTAGTAGTGGTATATGCCAAGGTTTCTAAAATTTAAGATAAATTTCAATGCTTAAAATTTCCCCTGTACTTCATGGCCTAATTTCTTCTTTCCTTACAAGGTTGCAATGAGAAAATGACATCGTTATCATGAATCCATCGCAAGTAAAGTTTTAACCTTAAGAATACTAAACCTTCTTCTCTTTAATATGGTGTAGAATTAGGAATCGCTACTAATCTTGTTTTAAAAAAAAACTTACAAGTATGCATGGAACATTGAGCGTAGTTAGAGTTGACGAGGGTCTTCGTTATCAAAGTCAACTCTCTTATTCAGGTGTATTAGCATTGGATTAAGTCTCTTAATATCTCTAGTTTTGTTTTTAGGTTAAATTATTGTGACTAAATGGCATCCCCATTGGGCGTGGAAAAGTATTATTTACACATTGAATATTCCTTTTATTCTTGTGATAGGTCTATAAATGACATTAGGGTTATAAATTTGCTCTAGAAAATTGTAAACGCTACAACCCTCATTCCTTTGTGTTTATATAACTTGGATATTTATGTAGAATCTTTTTTGTTCTTTCATAACTGCCCAAATGCAGGTCTATGTTATTCTTAGAGGCACATTTAAATTTATAATATCTATTTCCAAAATTTTAGGCCTTATGGCCCTTAGGGTTTAGAAAATGAATAAGTTTATCATTTGACATTTATACATATATGTACATATTCTCATGTAAACATTCTTCAATTTCCTCTCAGAATTATTATGATGCTCTACCTCCAACTTTCTCTTTGAGGGTTTAACGATAAATCGTTTAATGGTATTTATTTGTTTCAAAACTATCATATAAAGTTGTTTCTTGTAGAGGTTGAACTTTTTCTTTAATTGAAATACATTGGAATTCCTTATTGTGACAATCCCAATTAGTTATGTTTATGTATAGACATTTTGATTAAAAAAGGGTAAATTTGGATTGAGTAATGGGACATGGACTCGTGAGGGATGGGGTTATTACTTTCTAGGAATAATATTAGTGTACAAAAATTTCAAAATGAGGAATGGAGGGCTTCCATTGGGAAAGAAATGTTGGTCACATACAAAATTAATTAAAAAATAAAAACTACATTTAAAGTATCACGGGGAATAATTCGACAAGCAACACATTTCACATTAATTGACAAGATATTGTTGGCAGGAATTACTATTAGAAAGAGGCAAGAGAAGGATAAATTGAACTACAGGAAATGGAGAGAGCTAAACAAGGAATATGAATTACTGGAGAAAGAGATTGGGAGAAGCTAGAAGAAAAAAACATAGAGATAAGAAAGGAAGGTCAGAGGAGGAAAAGAGAGAGTGTGGGAAGAAATATAATGGAGGAAAAATCAAATTCCAAGTGAGGGATGAACAATAAATGGAATGAGTTTTAAATTGGTAAGGGAGGAGAAAGAAATCACAAAGTGATAAATTGATTTCCTCTCAAGTCCCCATTGGCCAAGTGAGTGGAGATGTTGTTTCTCATGAAACCCCTAAGGGATGAGGTGGAGGAATTGATCTTGAAAAATTCTCGGAGGATTTATGGATGTTTCCTTGCTATATTTTGATCTTATTGTGAGTTTTGGAATCTTTACATTGGGTGGAACCACAATGTTGTGTCTTGAAGGCTGTAGACACTTATCTCTAGATTCCATGTTCATTTTGTTAATTTCAACTTAGCTGGTGGCTAGAGGTGGTTGAATACTCGAGCCCCTAGTTCAACTAATGAATGCGTTTAATTCTTGAGAAAAATATCCCTCATCCTCTATAATTCATCTCAAGGGTAACAACTACTAGTAAGACTTGCTACAGTTTTCTATGGTCGGGTTGAAATTCATAGTCCCAAACTCAGTTTCCCATTATTTTTTTAGATAAGTATCTCTCATGTTCTCATGAAATAAAGAATATTTATAGACATACCTATTTATATTGTTGGTCTGGAAATGATGTTTAGTAATGGCATGGTTCATGGTTTCATTGTTTATATGATTGACTAATGTGTTTTTTCCATGGTTATAAAGGTATAGGAATAACATGTGGCAGTATTGATTAATTTATTATAGTAACTAGCATGCATATCTTTCTTATTGCATTGATATGAACTTGTATAGTTACCATATTGAGTATGTTTATTATGTGTAAATTACTTATTATAAGTTACATGAATATGTGAAGGAATCATTGCATGAGATGCATGGTCTTATACTAACATCCTCGAAGAAGGGATTATTTCACTACAATGGTATTGGGTTTCATTGGTAGAATGAGTTCCTAATAGTGTTAATGGACAATTTGGAATTATTTGTAATATGGTGTTTGATTGCATGTTCAATTTGTTGTATAAGTAATGGAAGACTTGTAGTATGTTAATTGCCTCATTCATGATTGAAGGGAGGGAGTATTGATACCATCCCTTATAGTTGCATTATATTATTTAATTAAGAGTTTATGAGTTGATGATTTGTGTTCACCTATTTTCTTAGTCGACATGGATTTTGAGCCAAAGAAAGAAAGTTTCTTTTCTATTAATGAGATGCTACAACTCTATAAGTTTGTGAAGGAATGCAATGAAAGTGTTGTAAATTTTATATTATGTTTATGATTAATTATCTATCATGTTTGTGCATAAATTTCTGATGAGTGTAATGTTCATGAGAAGTTGGAAGCAATACTTGAACCACCTAGTAAGTTAAAAAAATGATCGCTTTGTTACAACGCTAGAAACATAGCCAAATTTTAAGTTAAAATTAAATCCTGGTTCAAAAGGTCGGCCAGGTCAGAGGTCAGATGCATTAGATAAATTTTGTGGTCTAAAATGGGCCTCCTAATAAAAATGTACAACCAAAACAAAATTTATCATAACCAATAGGATTCAACATTATTATGTCAACCATGGGGGATGATTCACCATTTTTGGGGTAAAAAAGTAAAATATTAAAAAATAATAAAATAATAAAACTACTTTTTCTACTTATCTCCCTAAGGTTTGAATCAAATTTTCAATAGTAGTACTCGTTGGATGTAAAATTTAATTCCTCATCCAAGGTGTACCCATGTTGCATACTTTCGAAGGACCCTGCTACATGCAAAATGAGAAAACGTGATTGCAATCACGTTTTTCATGAATTTCTCATTTTTCGTGTAGCAAGGTTCATCGAAATTATGCAACATGGTTACTCCTTGGATGAGGAATCAAATTATTCATCCAACGAGTGTTCCTTCTTGAAATTCGAGTAAACCGATAGGGAGATAAGTTGAGTACATGTTGAAAAAATAGTTTCTCTTTTTTCGTTAAAAAATTGCTAGTGTAATCTAATCTTATTTTATTATTTCCACTATCATTTTATAATTTCCTTAGGAGGCCCATTTTAAATCTCAAAATTCCCCTAATGGTTGGTCAAAAGTCCCAACCTTTGGCGAGATTTTCCTCAACCTCCAACAGGATGACCTAGCTCTATGAGACCCGTAGGTCAAAGTTTAGGGATTGGGCCCGACATTTTTTAATTAAACGTGTTCTGGTCAGGAAAATAGATGACCCCAGCTCCCCTTGAAATTTGTGCTTCCCACGTGGACCTGTACAAATAATCCATCCATCACATGCCATATCAGTCTATCACAATAGCATATAGTCTCATCACCGGCATGTGGGCCTCTATGAGGATACCATGTGGAGGTCATGATGATGTGACAACGTATAATTGGTCCATCTTTAGAGGGTCGTAAATTTTTTTATACAAGTCAGATTGAGGTGAAATTTATATCTTTGGAATCATATTGATGACATGAACGCATTGATTTTACTCATTTGTAATTATGGAAAAGTCATAAATGGTCAAAAAATTAAAAATCACATTCCAATAACTATACTTTCAGAGTTGGGTCAGCAGATTAACCACTTCCTTCGAACTATGGTTGGGTTTTAGGGTTAGTATGGGTTTTTTTACACTTACTTTATGTGTATTTTAAAGAAAATAAATTCTTTACTTTTTCATAGGTACAAAGTATTCATTTGTTCTTGTCTAGATATTAGTTCTGCAATTTTCTTTAACTCTATTCATGCTTCCTTAGATCGATGTAGTATTTTTATTTCCAAGAATGTGATACTCTATATAATAGAATATGTGCTAACTATATTTATATATTTAAATTTTACCTATATATATACATATATAATTTTGTTTATCTAGCCTAGGGACTTTGTGGTTACTTGTATTAGGAAATTATTGCCAGCTCTTTGTGTCTTAGCCTACTCATGCTCAAGACCAATTCTCTGAAACCCTAAAAGTTATATAGTACTCGAGAATCCATGAGTATAACCTGGGCATAAAACCAATATCTTAACCCCACTATAATAGTAGTTAAAAATATGTTTTAATCATACTTTCAACACTCATAAACATTGTTATCTAAGGAAAATTCTTTTACCATTCAAGTTGAAATTAATTTTTTTTGTCTGTACTTTTATTTATACGTAACATAGAATATTTTTTTGTGCTCACAGATAGTCATATTTTTACCTTCATCTGTAGGAAAAAGTCTCCTAACTTGAACCTTATTCTTATCTCCTGTCTCCCTACAACACAGATTTAGTCAAACAAACATGTTTCTCTAATAAACACTATTCTAGGATGTTTATTTAACTCTTCATTTTCAACATATCATTAGCCACATATCTTATAATGGTTACTTCAAGGACTAAATTCTTATCTAAATCCTTTTAGAAATAAGCTAGAGGCTTATGCATTCCTCCTAGCCTCAAAATAACTCGTTCGATTAGTCCCCCCAAGCTCTCACTCTAACTATCAGGTAAAACCAAGAAGAAATATAATTGCAATTCTTTACCTCCACGACCTTTTGTATCTTCATCATAACCTTTTTCCGTGTTTACCATACTTTCTCTCCCACTAGTCAAGTTTACCAAGACATTTTATTTATCTCCCATGGTACCTTGTTCAAATTTCACCATAGGGTATTTCTCTCCAACCCTGTAACTATAATTGGTGGTATTTATTATCTGTCAATTTTATTCTTTTTCTTCTATTTTCTCTTCCAGAAGCTCAAACAATGACAAAAAGGGGTTTTTTTTCTTCTTCCTTTTTTTCCTGCCTCCTTAGGAATAACTAGTTCTTCAATTGTTTTTTCCTGAAATTTAGGGGTTAGTCTCTCATTTTAACTTCTTAACATATTTATGATAGGATTAAGATACTAATATAAATTCTTATTCATTATTATTTTCTTTCTAGAAAATAAAACAATATTTCATCACATGTATTTTTATTTTTCTCAACCCATAAATAGATAAATTCACATAATAAGTCTTTTCATGGATATTACATCTCCCTTCCTTTAATAGGAGACACCATCCTCAATGTTTATCCAACATCTATATTTATAAAAAAAACATAAGATATGTATTTTTCATTTAATCTTCCTTTTCTGAGGTGGCCTCTTCAGGCTCAAAGTTCTACCATTGCACTTTAACTTGGGTAATGGCTCGATTCCAAAATGTCATCTCCGACTTGTTTAAAATTTATATTGGTTCAACTTGAAATTTTCCTTTATGTTTGACTTGTACAACATTCCAATGAATTACATGAGTCAGGTCACGTACATATGTTTTTAAAAAATATACGTGAAACACATTATTATTTTTAATATGAGTTGGTAATTCATGTTAGTATGCCACTGACCCTACCTTGGACAATATTTCAAACAACCCACAAAACTGAGGAGCCAATTTGTGACAATTTCTTAGATTCAAGGAACTCTTATTGGCTCTTACTTTAACATAGACATGTTCCCCTACTTGGAAATACTTATGTGTTATTCTCAAATATGCATAAATTTTCTATCTATCCTCGGTTGCCTCTAACTTCTTCTTGACCTTCTTAACCATTTCTTCCATTTTTTGTAACCGGTTCGGCCTTAGCATAATTTTTTCTTTTGGTCAACACCAATTCATAGGAAAATGACACTTCCTCCCATAAAACACTTCAATGGGGCACATCTTAAGTGGTGCATGATAACCATTTTTATAGGTGAAAAAAACAAATGTAAATAACCCTCTCACCGATTAGGATGATTCATAACATGTATTCACATACTTGATTAACTTTTTTTGTTTTCTCATCAAATTGTGGATGGTATGCACTGCTAAAATTAAGCTATGTACACATTCCTACAGATAAAGCTTTACAAAAATTTGAGGTAAATTTTGTGTCTTTATCTGATATTACCATCTTGGGTATGCCATGAAGTTGAAGAATTTCCTTCATGAAAACCTCTATGACTTTTTCAGCCTTGTAGGTGGATTTCACTAGAATAAAATTGGAAGCCTACGTTAATTTTTCTACCACTACAATGATTGGGTCATGTTTCCTCCATGTTCTAGGTAATCTAGTTATAAAGTCCAGTGATATCACTTCCCATTTCAATTCGGGTATAAGTAGGGGTTTCAGCAATCCTGCTCGATGTTGGTGCTCCATCTTCACCAATTGGCATTCTTGACACCTTGCCAAATATTTTGCAACATCCCTTTTCATCACATGCTAGAAAAAATCTTTCTTAAGTGCATAAATCATTTTTTGATATCTTGGATGTGTTGCATATATATTTTTAACACTGTTACCAATGAAATAGGTAACCTGACCTCAAAACGGGAACTCTAGCCAAAAAAAGATTCAAAATACATGAAAAAACACCCCAAAAACAAAAAAAAAGTGTATTCCAGAACGCACTTCGTTTTTTTTGAAGGTCAAATTTCAACATTTTATAAAATTATGCTAAAAACAAAATTGTTTCTTGAAAAAAAGATTGAAAAAACACCCTCAAAACAAAACCAGTTGATGCTGGAATAACAAAAAAAAAATTGTGTCATATTTTTGACATTTTTAAAAATAGAAATAACATTTTTTAATTTTTAAAATACAAACATTAAAAAAAACCTAAAATTTAAGGAAAAAATAAATTTAAAAAATAAAAATATTTTATAGCTTAAAATTTAAAAATATATAGGAATATAAAAAAAAATTTAATTCAAACATTAAAAAAACCTAAAATTTAAGAAAAAAAAAATTAAAGATTAAAATTTCAAAATGTATAGAAATAAAAAAATAAAATAAAAACAAAATAAAAATATTAAATTAAAAAAAAAACAACAAGTTAAAAAAAAGGAATTATAAAAAATTAAATATATAAATTAAATTTAAAAAAGAAAAAAGGAATGTTTATTAAATTAAAAATAAAAAAATAAATTTTAAAATAAAAAATTAAATTTAAAGAAATATATTAAATTTTAATAAATTTAAAACTTAAAAAAAAAAAACATTATTGAAATTAAAAGTAAAAAAACGAAAAATCAATTAAAAATAAAAAATGAAAAATAAAATAAAATTAAAATATTAAATTTAAAAATATATATATTAAAAAAACAAATAGATTTTAAAAAATAAATTAAATTTAAATTATAAAAAATAAAATATATATATATATGAACTTAAACTAAGAATATGTATATTAGATTTTATTAAATTAAAAAAAAATATGTTAATATTAAAATAACAAATTAAATTTAAAAAAAAAATTAAATTTTAATAAATAAATGAATAAACAAATAAATTTTGAAATAAAAAATATATTTTAAACATAAAGAAAAAAAAAAACATTGTTAAAATAAAAACTTTAAAAATCAATTAAAATTGAAAAAAAAAATTAAATAAAAAAATAAAATAAAAAATAAAATAAAAAACAAATTAATTTAAAAATATTAAGTTTAATTAAAAAAAATCTAATTTTAAATACACAATTTTAATTGAAATAAAAAATATATAAAAATTTTATGTAATTAAAAAATAATAATAAAAAAATACAAAATTTTAAAAAGTATTAAATTCAAATAAATTAAAAAAAAATACAAAATTTACTAAATTTTAAATGAAAAAACTAAACATAAAATTTAATAATAAAAAAATATATGAAAAAAAAAATACAAAATTTAATAAAAATTATTAACAAAATTTAGAAAAATAAAAATAAAAAACAAAAAAATGAATAAAATTAAAAAAAAAACAAAAACAAATTAAATTTCAAATACAAAAATGAAATTAAAAATAAAAAATAAAAAAATTGAATTAAAAAAAAAATGAAATTAAAAAAAAAAAATATTAAAACTTAAAAAAATTAAAAAAAAAAAAATTTTGATCATGCTGGCGTGGCCAATCGGCCTCCCGCCCAGGTGGCAGCAGATGCCGGCAACAGGCCGATTTCGAGAATTGGCCTCCCGTAGTGGGAGGCCGATTCCGAGAGTCACCCTCCCGCGGCGCAGGAGGGCGATTCTGGGAATCGCCCTCCCGTGGCGAGAGGCCGATTCTGGGAATCGCCCTACTGTGGTGGGAGGGCGATTGCGGCGAGAGGGCGATTCCAGGAATCGGCCTCCCGCCGCAGGAGGCCGATTGGCGGCGCCACCATGATCAAAAAATTCTTTTTTTTTTACTTTTAATATTTTTTTTAATTTGATTTTTTTTTTTTTTAAATTCAAAAAATTTAAAATTATATTTTTTTAATTCAATTTTTTTTTTTTAAATTTAATTGGTTTTAATTCTTTTTTTTCTTATTTTTAATTTTGTTTTTAAATTTAATATTTTAGATTAATTATTTTTTAAAATTTAAAATTTATTTATTAAATTTATTAAATTTTAATTTAATTTAATTTCTTTTTTAAATCTTTTAGTTTATTTAGTTTTTCATTTTTAAAATTTATAAATTGTTTCATTTTAAAAATTTACAAATTGTTTTCTTTTTTTAATTTGTTTTTTTGTTAATTTTAAAATTTGTATTTTTTTTTCTTCTTATTATTAAATTTTTAATTTAAATTTTTAAATTTAGTTTTTTCTTTTTGTATTTTGTTTTTTTTATCTAAATTTTAATTTTGTAATTTAAATTATTTTTAAATTTTCTATTTAAATTTTTTTTTTTTAATTGTATGTTTTTTTTAATAACTTAGAAAAAAATGCTTTTGATTTTTTTTTTTTTTTTTTTTTTTTTTTTTTTTTTTCTTTAAATTATTTTTTTTTTTTCCACATTTTGTCATTTCTTTTGATATAATTTTCGAATATTTTTTTTTTTTTTTTTTGGATTTTTAGTTTATTTTTGTTTAATTTTTTTTTTTTTAATGAGTTAATTTTGTTTTTTTTACATTTTTATTGGTTTTTTTTATTGTTTTTATATATATTTTTTTATCTAAGTTTTTTTTTTTTATTACAAACATGGAAATCACCACTCTAAAAAAAAAAGGTTGATGTTGCATCAATACGTTTCAAAATTAGCATGAAAATCACCGCTCTAAAAAAGAAAAGTTGATGGTACATCAATACGTTTCAAAATTAACATGAAAATCACTAACATTTTAAAACAAATAATCATACTTCATAAATAAAAATATTAGAGTGTCAAAAATGTGCTCAAAAAAAAAAAAGGGTGATTCAGCATCACCACTTTTCAAAATCGGGTGTTTTTTATGCGACCAAAAAAAAGTAGGTAATAGTGCGGTTACCTATTTCATCGGTAACAAATCTTTTTATCATGTTCATCCAATATTAATATTTTGATCTCATATCCATTCAGAGCAGAAAGTCTATTGTTCTATTCTAGAAATCTACCTTCATTGATTTCATACTTTAATTGCTCTGTTTTTGTAGTTCTTCCCCTCAAACTGTTACAAACCATATCATAATTCTGATCTTTTAATGTTGTTGTTTTTACTAGTTCAACAAAATTTGTTTCACTTTTTCTCACTGTTATTTCACATAAATGTTTAAACTCCAAATTAGCCCATTTCCACTCTATTTCCTTTCTTCTTTATATTCTTGATTTAAAAATGATAATCACATAGGAATTCCATCCACCTATCTTTCCTGAAATTCATATTAGGTTGGCTAAAAAAGTATTTCATACTTATATGATCTATAATTAGAGTGAATTTCTTTCCAATTAGGTAATGTCTCCACATTTTTAGGGCATAAATAAATGCTTCCAATTATGAATTATGAATTTAATAGTTCTTTTCATGTCCTTTAATATCTGGGGCTCGTAAGCTACTACATGTCTCTCTTGCATTAAAACTCCCCCAAGGCATTCTAAGCAAGAATCCATTCATAAAACAAACTATTTAGCTACATCTATTATTTTTAGTATTGTTTCTACCATTACAATGTGTTTTAGCCTTTCAAATATTTCCTGGCATATTTTTGTCCACACAGATTTCACACCCTTCTTTTGCAAGTTATGGGGTGTGCTATCTTGGAAAATCCTTCTATAAATTTGTGGTTGTAACTAGAAATACCCATAAATGATCTTGTATATACCACATTTTTGAGATTCAGCCAATCAAGAATGGACCTCATATTTTCAAGTCTGTCATTATGTCTTCTCTTAATATTACATGTCCAAGATAATCTATCTTGTCCTGGAAAAAAGCGTTCTTGCTAAATTTAGCATATAACTAGTGTTCACGTAAGGTTTGTCACTACTATTTCCAAGTGATATGTGTTCTCTTCTTGGATCTTGGAATATATTAGTGTATTGTCTATGGATATTAACACAAACTTATCCAAAAACTTACTGAACACATTGTTCATTAATCACATGAATGTAGAAAGTGTGTTAGTAAGTCCAAAGGATAACATTGTAAACTCATAATGCACATACCTTGTTCGAATTTTTTTTTGTTATGTCCTATTCTTTAATCCTTAGCTACTGATAACCATATTTAAGATCTATTTTTGAAAATAAAATCACTTATATTAATTGATCAAATGAACCATCTATCCTTGAAAGGGTGTACTTATTTTTAGCTTACATCTTATTTAGTTCACAGTAGTTGATTCACAGTCTAAAGGTTTCATCCTTTGTATTGAAGAAAAGGATTGGTGCATCCCATGCTGACAAATTGGGTCAGATATATAACATATTGAGAATTTCTTGTAATTGCATTTTTAATTAAGGATTGGTGCATCTGATAAAGAACCTTTGACACCTGATATGCCCTTGGTAGTAATTATGTGTAGAAATCTATCTCCCTTTCTCTAGGTAGACCTATAATTTCATCTAGAAACACATACAAATAGTCTTAAATAACTTCTAACTTATTTAAGTTTTTTCTTTTTTTCTTGAAAGAATGGCCCTCCACTTGGATGGAAAAAACTTGACATCCTTTTCTTGCAACTATTTCAACTACAATTTTGATATATTTTATACATATACAGGCCTGGGTATGCCCCTTATAACTTTCACTTCTCCATTTTTTGTTGCGTAGGTGACAATTTTATCTAGGAAGTTTACAACTGCTTCATGTCCTTCTAACCAATCCATGCCTATGAAAACATCATATGATCCCAATTTTAGTATACTCAAGTTTATAGTGGATTGAATTCCATTTAAAGGCACTAGAAATGCTCTTACCTAGTTTTTAATTTTTCTCTTTGCTCCCCTATCCAGTTGAACCATCCATGCATTCCTATATTTTTCATACTTTAATTTGTACTGTTCGACCACCTAGGGGCTAATTTAATTCAATCTAGTGCTAGGATCTATCAATGCAGATATCGATTTTTCAAGAATAATAACTTCAATTTCCACCATTATGGACTGATGCTCTGCTTGGAATCCATCTAATGTTATGTTAATGTGTGATATGTTTATGGCCACATCATTGAATGTAGAGGCATCCTGAAGTTTTTGTAAGGATATTTTTTTTTGCAATAAATGGAGTTCTCTTCAACCCAAACATATTAGGGTCTCCCTATCCTTACCATTACCTCCTTTACTGACATTTTCTTGTTTAGATCTGGGTTGGGGTTAGCTTTGTGTTTTTTATGCCTCATTGTTGTTCTTACTCCAATTCTGATTTTGGTTACTTTTTCCATGATGTTTAAAGTGCCTAGAAGTTCCACCTTTTCCTCCTTGATCCATCTAGTCATTTTTCTTACTAGACCAAGATTTCATATTTTTGTTCATTTTCTTTGCCTATAGATAACATATTAGGGCCTTTGTAATCACCTTCTCCATGGTATTCGGGTTATCATACTTGATTCTCTCCTTGAATGAGGGTGTAATACAATTTAAGAAACATTGTATTTTTTTCTTCTCATATTTAAAATGTGAGACATAGCACAATACATGGATACATTTGCTAACTATCTCATCCATTCTCATCTGCCCCAGTTCCAATTCATGGAATTCCTTGGCACTGTCATCAAAGTATCATTATACTAAATATTTTACCTTAAAAACTATTGAAATTCTTTCGAGTAAAACTCTTTTCCTTCGAAATTATGAATTTCCCTAATTTCTTCACACCATAGGGAAGCCTTTCCCTACAACTAATAGGTATCCAACCTTGCCTTTAATTTTGTGCAGTAATACTATACTTGAAAGTATTTTTTAATGTTAAGAAACCAAGCCTCATTAGTCTTTTATGTTTCCCCATTGAAATTTGGGGATTATATTTCCTAAATTCTCCATGAAGTTCTATTTTAGGTTTCTTCTCTAATTTTTTCTACATTTATTAGGAAATGTGTTCCTTTTATCCTTCCAACCCTTCCTCCTAGCTTTCTGACAAATTTTCAAAAAAAATTCTTTCAGAGGTTTCACCCCAATTCTCTTCATTCCTCATTGTTTCCATTGTCTTGGGTTTGAATTTTCCATTAAATATTTTATGAGCAACTCATGTTATGTTTTGTCTTTCATTACTTTCTCATGTCCTTCTTGCAATTTTATCAATTATTACTGCAAATTCTTCATCATGTATGGCATCTCCCTCATGCGTATCTTTTCCTATTGTCCTAAATGTACATAAATTTCATCTTCCCCTATGAGGGTGCTTCTCTGTGGTTCATCCATTCTGTGCACCATGAAATTTTTTTTTTTTATTTCTTTCTCTCTGTGTATAAAAAAATTATTACATTAATAACATGGTTATTAGCTCAAAGGACACAGTTCTGAATCAATTGGCTCTGACACCATATGCCAAATCCCCAGATTTTACAATAGAGTAACTATAAAAATTAAGTTTCAATTTACTCGCATAATTTAAATTTATTTTTATAATGATAATAATAACATCAAATCTTCAAGATATTTTTTTCCAGGTTACCACCTCTTTACCATAGCTTTGATGTTTTTTTGTTTTATGACTATAACGAGAAATAATACATCACCTAAAATTATTATTTATTTCATTACTTGTACCTCTCTCTCTCTGTCTCTCGCTATCTCTCTCTCTCTCTCTCTCTCTCTCTCTCTCTCTCTCTCTTTGTATATATATATATATATATATATATATATATATATATATGTATATGTATATGTATATGTATATGTATATGTATATGTATATGTATATTTATATATATATGTATATGTATATGTATATGTATATTTATATATATATATATATATATATATATATATATATATATATGTATGTATATATATATATATATATATATATATAAGTTCCTATCTAACAAGTCAATTATATAAGTCATTTACAACAATTAAGCTCATGATCCTTATGCACACTTCATAACACATGAACTACCGTATATGAATATATGTTGTCCTCTCCAACTGGAAAACATGACGTATATGTAGATGTGTGTGTGTGTGTGTGTGTCTGTGTCTGTTTTAAATATTTTTCCTTGTTCTTCACGTGGTAACAAGGTAGATGGTGAGTCATTGATACATCTCAGTATAGTTATCCAATAACTTAATAGTTTTCACATGGTGGTCGATACGTGGGGTAGCAGTCCAACCTCCTATGTGGAACTTACACATGTTTTCGAATCCAATGCTCTGGATTTCATCTGAGTAAACAAAAACCTATATTTCTCAATAAAAGGGTCAGAGTAACTATCCTACCCCATCTACATAGTCTCATTGTGCATTTACCCTAGTGATGGTTTGGAGCTCTACTTTTTAGCTTCAAACCCTATTATGACATTTTGTACAACTAATTGACTTTCCAAGATTTCAAATAATGAATTTATCAAGGGAAATTTTGGTTGATTGAGATAGGGTATATGGATTCCTTTGTTTGCAAGTGATATTACAAGAAAATAAGCTCAATTTCGATTTTTAAT
Organism: Pinus albicaulis; assembly: GCA_034641835.2. NCBI lineage: Eukaryota > Viridiplantae > Streptophyta > Pinopsida > Pinales > Pinaceae > Pinus > Pinus albicaulis. The sequence goes on from CM076580.1 coordinate 429,229,093, forward strand.
TCTCTACTAAAGTTTTTTTTCCTCTCTCTTTTGCTTAATGATAGGTTTTGAATACTTTTCAACCTCTCTTCTACACATTAACATTGTTACAAATACTCTGTTGGAACAAACTTTTTACCTTTTCCTAATCCATTTTGTGGGGGTGAACACTCCATAATTATCTCAAATTTCACTGATCATTGCTGAAGGAATTTTTAAAGAAAGGTTCCAAGTAGATACTATGAAGTAAATATTAGCTCTACTCTCTTAGAATACTATCTTCACTGCTATACCTCATGACCTAATTTATTCCTTTCGTTACAATATTGCGACATGAAAAGGACGTCTTTATCATGACTCCTTTGCAGGTAAATTTTTAACCCCAAGAATCCTAAAACTTTTTCTTGTTAATATATTGTAGCACAACAAATTTTTACTAAGATTGTTACAAAAATAAGTTACAAGTATGCATGGAACAGTGAGCTGAGTTATAGATGAGGATGGTTTTCATTATCAAATCCAACTATCTTCTTTGAATACATTATTGTTCGATTTGAGTTATTAATATCTCTAATTTTGTTTACAACTTAAATTATGGTGACTGAATAAACTCCCCATTGGGCACGAAAAGGCATTATTTACACTTTTAATGTTCTTTTTATTCTCGTGATTGGCCTATGCACAACATTATGGTTATAAATTTGTTCTAGAAAATTTCAAAGGATATGACCCTCTTTCCTTTTTGTTTATATAACTTAGAGATTTATGTATAAGCTTTATGTGGCCTGTCACGGCTATCCACATGAAGGTCTATGCTATTCTCAGAGGCACATTTAAATGCATAATAATTGTTTCCATAATTCAAGGACCTTTGTCCCTTAGGGTTTAGAAAAGGAACACGGTTATCATTTGAACGTTATATATATGTATATATTTTCATGTAAGAATTATAAAATTTCCTCTTAAAATTATTATGACTCTTTTCCTCCAACTTCCTCATCAAAGGTTTAAATCTAAAACCCCTAAGGGTGTTTATTCGCTTCAGAACTATCATATAAAGTTGTTGCTTGCAGTTATTGAACTATTTTTGAATTTTAGTACATTAGAATTCCTTTTTTTATTTGCGAAAACAAATTCTTATGTTTTTCTTGGGTGTAGAGTATTCTTTCGTTCTTGTCCAAATATTGGTTATGGAGTTTTATTTAGCTCTATTCATGCTTCCTTACATAGAAACAATGTTTTTTATTTTTAAGAAATTTGATACTTTTTATAATAGCTTATGAGTTAACTATATTTATATATTTATAAGTATATAAATATTTAAATATATAAAGTCATACCTATATATTTAAGTTGTTTTATCTAGTCCAAAGACTCTCTTGTTTCATGTAATGAGAAACCATTGTGAATTTTCTGTGTTAAAATGTTTATCATGCTTAGGATTGTCTATATGAAAACTTGAAAGTGATATGTTACTCTTAGAAATCTAAGTCTAACTTGGGCATAAACCCCATAACTTAACTCTACTATACTAGTAGTTATGATTATGTTCTAATCATACTTTCAAGTCTAAAAAAATTGTTATCTAAATAAAATTATATTACTACACTTCTTAAGAAATTAAAGGTTTGTTTCTCTTCTCCTAATTTTTATCCATAATACTTAATAAATTGAAGATAAGATTCTCTTCTCATAAGAAATGGATAAAGTTGATTTTACCATTCAAGATGAAATTATATTTTTCATCTCTTCTTTTATTTTTATTTAACACAGAAGCTTTTTCAGTGTTCATAGATAACTCTATTTTTACCTTCACCTATAGGAACAATTCTCCTAACTTGAACCTTTTTCTTATCTCATGCCTTCCTACAACATAAATTTAGTCAAACAAACTTATTTCTCTAGTAAACCTTGTTCTAGGATCTTTATTTAACTCTTCATTTATAATATATCATCAACCACATAGCTTATAGTTTTTACTTCAATGACTAAATACTTATCTAAATCCTTTAATTAATAAGCTAGAGGCTTCCATCTTCCTCCCAAACTTGAACTGACTTGTTTGGTAAGTTACCCCCAAGGCCCTCCTCTAATTGTCAGGAAAAGGGAAGAAATATAAATCTTATTATTTACCTCCACAACCTTTCCAGCCTCCTGCTAACCATTTTCTAGGTTTAACATAATTTTTCTCCCACAGATAAGGTTTGTCAACATTCTCTTTTTATCCCCCACAGTATCTTGTTCAAATTCCAGCATAGGGTATTTTTCTCCAACCCTGTAACTATAAATGGTGGTATGTGTTCTTTGTCAATGTTTTTCTTTTATTCTTCTTCCTGTGCGATAAGATTAATACAATGATAGAAGGAGGTTTTTTTTTTTTTTTATTCTGTCTTTTTTTTCCTACCTCTTTAGACATAAAAACTTTCAATTTTTTTTTTCTAACAACTAAAGGTTAATATCTAATTTTGACCTCTTAACATATTTCTAAGAAAATTAATAAACTAAAAAAAAAAATCTCATTATTTATTATCTTCTTTCTAGAAAATAAAAATATTTCTTGACATTTATTTTAGTTTTTCTCAACCCATAAATAAATTAGTCTTTACAGATTTATTACACAATGTATTTATCTCCCACAGTACCTTTTTATATTCCACAACAAAGTGTTTCTTTCGAACCCTGCAATTATAAATTATAAATGGTTGTTTCTGTTCTCTATTGCTTTTTGTCTTTTTCTTACACTTCCTCTTCTACAAGTTCAAGAAAATAAGCGAATGTGGTTTTTTTTTTCTTCTTCCTTTTTTGTCTGCATATTTAGGCATAACTAAATTGAATTATTTTTTCCTCACAGTTAAGTTTTGATCTCTCATATTAACCTATTATTGAGAAAATTAATATACTAATATTTTATTACGTATTTCGAATTTCTCAACCCAAAAATAAATAAAAGCAACATGATAAGTTTTTCTAGAGATTTTTTTTTTCTCTCAGTAATAATAATTCTATTTATAAAACATAATAGTACAAAACTGTGCCAGTTTCAGCTATGTGAGCCTGAGAACTGGGCTTGATGTCCATGCCTAACATAAAAACTAAACTGCCCTAAGTGGGTAACGAATTCTTTTGAAGAAAATTTCACCACCCTTAGAAGAGAAATCGATGTATATTTTATGCATTTCGATGTAACAGGAAAGAAAAACTAGTATAGCATACAACTTTTCCAACTGATGAGAGATGCAAAAAACTAAAAATTATTCCAATGAAATTGAACATCTGTACCATAGTGAGCTGAAGGAGGCCAAATTCACTGTTCATGAGCTGGGGAGGGCAGCTCTTCCACAATTCTGCACCAATACTCGTCCCCTCCATCTTCATTTTCCTTCTTTGGCACGTCGTCCTTGTTGATGATGTCCACCTACATGTTATCCTTTCCCAAGTTGGGATGCTCAGTTCTAGTGGACACCACAGGCTTTGAGACTTCATTCTTTGCCGAAGAGGGTTGACATCCAAGCGGGATGGGATTAAGGCTAGGAACAGGAGTAGGGGTAGGGCTAGCAGACTCTTCTCTAAGTGTAACAGTAACAAAAGCTGTGAGGATGGGTTTGTCAGTGGAGAAATCGAAGCAGAATTCTGCTCTCTGAGAGGTCTGGTGGAGAAATTGATTTGCAGGAGCATGAGTAGCTGGGGAGATGGGCCTAGGTGGGATGGAAGGAGGATGCTGTGAAGGCAGAGCAAAGTGGGTGTCACCAAGATGGAAGGCTCGGCCCCTTCGACTTCGAGTGTCCGGGTGAAGGCCCTAATCAACGCCTTCAAAATAAGAGTCAGAGGCCGGAATGGTGGACGGGCATGAGCGGGAAATGCAACCTCTGCTCGCCCCATGGTGACATCGCATTCAATGACGAAGCCAAGGCATTGTCACAGAGCAATGCCGAGGGAGCTTGGGGCAGAAAGAGCAGACGGTAGGTGAGCGAGACCATTGAAGGTCAGAAGTCTGAGTATGAAAAAAAGAATTCAAAGAACAAAAATTACTCTGAGTGAAGTGATAACCTGGGAGAGTTTCTAAATAGCCGAGGAGGGTGCAGCATCGCCCAGTTTGAGTGTGAGCACTCGGCTCAGCACAAGCAGTTGGGCAGAATCCACACAATGGAGGCAGAGGGCCGCATAAGACGTAAGAGCAGGTTGAATTGTCCAGAACAAACTCCATATCAAGTCAAACAGACGGAGCAGGGTGGTGAAATGGCCAGACGGAAAGAGTAAATGCTATGCAAACTGGCATATTAAATGCGTAAGTTATGACGCCTCAGGGGGCCATATGGCCATTACATGCGAACTCCCTCGAGAGTTGCCAGGGGACTGATGTCCCATCATTCCAAGCCATCATCCACATCCAGAGAGTCTTTCTAGAGATATTAGACAATGTATCATCCCAATATTAGTTACTCTATGGAATAGGCACTTAGAATATCTATTGTGCTTTCTTATAACACTCCAATGTTATTTTCTCTATGGAATGGCCACTTAAATTATATATTGTGCTTTTTAATAGCACTCGCATAACAAAATGTTTAAGTTCTACTCAAAGAATTTTTTCTCATAAATAGTTTAAAAAAATTTATTGGGTCAAGGAGGTTTTTTTTGGGTTTGAGATAAGGTACCTTGTATACTAAAAACTAATGAAATATATATGATCCAAATTTCATTAAATTTATATTTATATTTTTTTATGAAAATTATATATTTTAACCATTAAACCTATATAATAAGAAAAGAAAAAAGATAAATCTTAAATTTTCTATATCAATTCAATTTTTTCGAAATTCTAAACTAAATGATAATTTTAAATAATTTGTATTTTATGTTTATATTAATATTCAATGATCATAATTAAATACATGAATTTATCTATTTACTAATATGTCAAATGTGTTATTTGAATATTGTAAAGACAAATATTTGAATATGAAGAAGATAAATGCAGACCTCGGTGTGTGGATTCTATTGTTGACTTTATCCGTTATTTTTATACCTTGTTTACATAATTTAGTTCATAGTGATCTATTTAAAACTTGAATCAAAGTGTAGTGTGGAATTACATACATTGATCTTAATTCATTTATTTAATTTTAAGTGTTTTATTTTTTCTTTTATGATATGATATTTGTATAGAGTAATCAAATATAAAAAACATTATGGAAGAACTGAAATATAAATATAATATTTAATTAAAAAAAATATTTATGAAAATCATATAAAACGTTTTTATTTTTTAACCTCCTTATAGCTTCAAGAATTATTGTAATTTGATTCAAATAATTATATGTTTTAATAAATATTTTTTTTGTGTTTTTACATTTTGGTTATGTGTTTCATATTATAATATGGCTATGTGTTTCATATTATAATATGGCTATGTGTTTCATATTACAATATGGTTATGAGATAATTGTAAATCGTAATTTCTTATGGGAAAGCTTATACAATCTTTTTTGTCATCGAGTTTTTTTTATATTTTCCTCAATTTACCTTTAGACTATTCATGTTCTAAGCATTTGATTTCAATTTCTCTAAAATTTTTCAATGTTCAAGTAAGTCCTTATTTGTGTCTCTGTTATAGCATCATTTTTCACCCTCATGTGATTCATGATTGTCTCTTTGGCCTTGGGCACCCATTCCCACAGACTTGAACAAAATTCATAAAAAACAGTGTTAAAAATCCCATACGCGGGTATGCCCAGAATTTTCCGCGTGTATACGCGAGTCCATACACACTTTTCCGCGTATGCCAATAAAATCATTAAAAATATATATAAAAATTCCCTATTTTTGGGCTGGGTTGATGGTTACTCCAGTAGTTCAACCAGCTTAGCACGTGGCCAACTGTTTCCAACTGATTGAAACTACATTGAGGGAGTATAAAATCCCCTCATATGCATGGCCTAAGGGAGAGAGAAATTTATTGACATTATACTCTATTGGAATCCCAATTCAAGTCTGATTTCCCGTGCCTCCTGCACTTTCCCAGATTTTTACAGGAAACCCTTATTTCCTGGAGATGTTCATCCGTTTATATGTCATCTCATGTGCACAAGTCTTGAAAGTATCCTAGCGAGGCAAGGGCGGGACGGATCCGGACGACGGTCTGTTTGAAGATCATGGAAGGATTCAGGTGACCTCTCCACTTTTTATTACTGTACATGCTATTCGTAATGAATAAGAACCATCTTGTTCTTGAATTCACATGTTAATATATGCTTGCATATGTCAAAAGATTATTAATTAAGAATTTATTATTGTTTATATCATGTTTCAGATGGATTTCACTGACATTTAGGATAAATATATGCTGTACAACTAGATTTCCGTGCATGTTTCTTCTCGGCTTTCAAGTTGAGGAGGAAGAAGGGTTGCTGGGGGTTTGAACCCCACTGGATCTACATCAAACGTAAGATTACGAGTGAGTTCTACTATCGATGTTATCTAGGTTTTAGCATACAAGTGTGGTTGTGTGAGTCCTTCTTGAATAGCATGCCCTGATCTATGGAGGTTTTGACCCAACAAACCTCTTAGGAGTTATTTCCAAAAACAGTCTCAATTCTATCTCTTTATTTCGTTCTTTGTTAATTTCCTTGTACCCTATTTCCCAATAGACTCTCAAACCTATTCATTTGTCTCTTTCACTATGAATATGTTTTAGCTAAATAAAACTTTCACATTATAATTAAGTACACAAAACAATGTTGAAGAAATCAATAATATATATATAATAATACCAGAAATATTTTACCTTGGAAACGTATAGAAAAATCAATAAGAAGCGACCTATGTTTGGATTTTTAAATGTTTAGGAATTATTAAAAATGGAATATATAATCTTTCTAGTAGATATTTTGTCAATTATTACACTTTGGATATTTTTTTTACATTAAAACTTGGACATTAGATAATACCTAGTTCTCATGCATAAGCTTGTCCCATCCACTTTGTCCTCAGGATTCATATTCACAATTCCTCTATACCATTTTGTGCCACCAATGTCCCAAAATATAGATTATAGTTCTCCAAAAAAAATTAATGTTTGAGAAAATCCCATTTTTCTTGCCTTGGTAATGCCTCTTTATTGCTTTCCTTCATTTATTTATTTCTACCAAGAGTTCAAAGATACTTTTAAACCTTTTCATTTACCTCAATTTTTGTCACATAACCCTAAATGTTGTCAACGAAAAACCTCTAATGTAACTACCTCCTATAGTTCATTTTTGCATTATGTTTATTCTCTTATGGTTACCTTTACTAATATGGATTCCACATTCCATCTTATTCTTCACTGGGATGTTTACCTATCACCAATTTGTTTAACGACATCATTTTCCAACTAGGTTAGTAGGAATTGTCCCTCTTTTTCTTTGGGTTCTTCTTCTTCCTTATATGGGTGTGGAGATTCATTATTAAAGAATAGGTTGGGTGGTTCCTTTCTCCACATGTTATTTCTTTAAAATTTTGTAGGATGTGGATTAGGATGCATGAATATAAGTTCCTATTTTTTCCATTCCCAATGCTCAAAATCATCCAATTTTTTTCATGATTTCCATCACCTTTGTGAACATTCTACAAATTATAACCTTTGTGTAGTGTGGAGTAGAATCCACTCTAACGTTTTCACACTACAATAAACATCTACACTACATCAAAAAATAGACATCACTACAGTCTCTTTTATGGCATGATTTCCCTTTTTCTATGTATTTCATGTGGAGCATGTTGCTCACAAGCTATTTCCAACTTTTCCATAACTCTTCCACCAAGGATATTTTTATGTAACCAGATGAAAAAACGGAAGAAAACATAGATAAATGAATTGAAAATAATCCTCTTTGAGGGGGAAACCTCCTTTTACATCACATAAATGAACAATTCTTGAATGAATCAAATGACAGTACCTCCTTAGTATATACAAGAGTCTAAGGAGTCAAAATATAATTAGGGCCTTCATAAAAATAATAATATAAGTGCCCAAAAATAACAATAGTGGGCTTCTATGGGGAACAAAAATGACAATATGGGGGAAACACTAGTATTATATGGACCTATCATGCCCTGCTCCTTCAAAAGGTGTTGTTTGTAATGCTTGAATAGCTCTTGATACTTCTGAATAAAATACTCATCCTCCCATGTGGAGTCTTTAACACGTAATTTATTCGACTTAATGAGATACTTTGAAATTAATGTCTTTCATAGTTCCTATATTCTTATTTATGTGATTTCTTCAGCTTCTAATACGATTTTTCTTTCCTTGTCAATTTTTTAAAATATAGTTTGAACTCGAAGCTTTTCACCTATAACCTTATTTAAGCATGAAACATGGAAAACTGAGTGTACTCATGAAGATGCCAAAAAATCCAAAATGTATTCCATAGTACTAGTCTTTTGCAACACCTGGTAAGTGCCATAATATTTGGGTTACAATTTATTATCCTTCTTAGCCTGCTTGAGGGACATTTGTTTGTATGTTTGTATCCGTAAAAGTACCCAATTGTGCATATAAAAAATTATTTCACTACGATGTTGATCTACTTGTTGTTTCATTAGGTTCTATGCTAGAGTGAGGTTATATTTTAAGAGTTAGATAACTTTTTTTTATGCTCAATGTGATTGCTGGCAATAATATGACTCCTAAAAATTAAATTATTCCTACCTTATTAATCTTATCAACCTGGGATTCGTATTTTGTTTCAAGGCTATCGAAAAAATATATACAAGAATAGAGTCTTTAGATTATGAAAGAGTGTAAAGTAAATACTACAAAAGTTATATGAATCATCATCTTAATTCAATCATTACATAAATAAATGATAACAACAAATAATTACTCCTAAAATTATAGTTCTACGAAAAAATACTATTCTAATTAAAAAAACCATTTTATCTATCTTTCAACATGATGCAGGGGCATTAGGCTCAAAATTTACTTTGTACATAAGTAGACATAGGGGGTTCCATGTTCTTAAATATTCTTGTAAATATTGATAGTTTGAATAAAGTTGGTAGGGAATTTTAATTGTTCTCAAGTCATTTGAGAACATGAGAAATTGGTTAAGATAGGAATACGAAGAGTCAGTTAGGATTAGTTCAATTATTGAGTCTAATTTTAAGAATTGGGAATGCTAAGAGTTGCTGAACTGTTTGGAGACCTGAATCGATTCAGGTCATCCTTATGGTATAAATTTAATCCTGAAGAGTTTAGATAGGAGAGAGAGAGAGGGAGAGAGAGTTAGAGGTAGAGAACCTCTTCAGCAACAGAGTAGGAGGATAATGGCCACTAACCTGAATATCTGGCATGTCATGGAATTGTAAGAATTTGCTTTTGAGATTTATCGCTTGTATGTATATATATCTATTTTGGAGAATTGTTTATAAATCATGTGTGTGACTTTATGTCATCTTGGTCGAATTGTATGAGGAAATTATCTCAGTGTAACTGTGCATTTGTTTTTTAAACTCTGTGTGGGGAATACCTTGCGTGTTTGTGCGTTCGTTGATTATTTCTGTTCTAATTGTCTGTAATTATGTATAGTATGAATCTCTGTGTATGAAGTTAAAAGTGAAAACCTGTTGAGGAATCATGGTGGTGGGATTCGAATTCCAGGTAGAGACCTTCTTGTGATGAAGAATTGGCTTAGTTAGATATTTGCAGTCATGGAATTATTTGGTTGAATATCTTAGGGGTATTTTGAGTACCGTGAGGAGAACTAATATATAAGCCGAAGCATAGATTCGAAAGGAATCGATGCTTTCAAAACCAGAGCATCTAGTTCAAGCACTGGAGATTTTTAGCTATAAGTGAAGTTGTGTATTGAGGCAAGTCTTCAATGGGAGAGCGGAAGCTGAGTTGGTTATAAGGAGTGGTTAACCTTGCAAGGTCAACGAATAGAGCGTTGATGGAGTTAAATGGAACCTGAGCGCAATGGAGTAGAGCAGAACTTGGCGTGTCGAAGAAGCGGAACCATGAATAGATGAACAGTGAAGGCGGTTTCTGGTTTTCATCGCACCACCTTTACACTTTGAGCGGAATTTGAGCAATTGGGAGCAATTCCACAGGACGGGCGACACGTGTCTCAGAGCAAGTTGGAAAAACCGCTTCCACTGCGCGCCATCGCACATTATTGTTCTCAAATCTTGGCCATGTGATAACCGTCAGATCAAATGAATCGAGGCGATGTGATAACAACCGTTGGATGGGTGAGTGGATTTAACAAAGGTATGTTTCTTTGTTGTTAACGATTAAATGAGTGGGCCCAAGCACTGTACACATACGAATAATAAGTGAGTTGTTCTTAAGTCTAATGGTGAATTTTTGATTTATATGAGTGATCGATTGCCCATTTAAACCTTGACATATATATATATATATATATATATATATATATATATATATATATATGGGGGTGCATATGTATACATAATGGGTTGTCGAGTTATAGCTATAGAGGAATGTTGAATTAATATCTCAATTCTCTTAATTGAGATATTAAAATAACCCAAACTTATTTGTTTAAATTTGCCAGCGTAGAATAAGGGAAGTGTGAGATTGCCTGGATTGGGAAGATGATTGGGCATCAAATTTTGAAGGCAATTGTACACACAGTTTGATGAAAATTTGAGCTAAACCGGGACTGTGGATGACCCCACTATCAAGTGGTATCAGAGCTTCAGGAGTAGCTCTTTTTTAAAAGTCCAAGTTTGGTGAATGTAAGGAAACCAAACTTGTGGAAACTAATGAGATTGCAGCCTACAGAAGGTGATTGTAGAATTACAGAGTCCAATTGGAGGACAAGAGTTTTGAAGACTGCAGATTTGAAGAAGGAAGATCATGCAACAAGGATACACAGAATCATAGTGAACAAGATTTGCATGATGAGTGGAGGACAGGATCATGATCTTGCAGGTAATTAACTTTAATATGATTTGAAATTGTAATTGTAGAATTGTGGTTGGGGAAAATTAAAGACAAAGTTTGATAGTAAAGTTAGTGAGCCTGGTATTTAGCTAGAGGTTGGATAAAGGGGACAATTGCAGTGTTCTCAAGAGAAGGTGAGAATTTTTTAACTCTGGTTGAAGGATTGTTTGCAGAAGTCAGAGTGCAGACAATTGAGTACATCTCAAAAGAAGTAGATCACAGCTTTGAGAGTAGTGATAGAAGAATCTAGCAAGGGAGTCTAAGTGCAGAAAGAGTGTGGCAGAACCTAGAATATTCCCAACAGAGGTTGGATGACAGAAGAAAAGAGGTGTTCTTGAGAAATTTGTAGAGTGAAGCTTAGTGAGCAAAAGAGAGTGCTCAGAAGGTTCCAGAGAGAGGGGACCAGTACTTGCCAAAAGCCAAAGCTCAGGAGAGAAGCTTGGTGAGGTAAGTTGTAGCAAGAGAGCTTGATGTTACAGAGGCTTAGTGCAGCTTGTGAGTGAAGAACTCCTAGAGAAGAAAATGGCTACTAAGAGCCATAGCAGAGACTGCAGAGATTGCAGAGGTTCTGGGAGAGGCCACAGCAGAAGAATGAGTGAATATGCCAAATAAAATGGCATAAGGAAGAGACTCATAGATGAAGAGTATTGGAAGGAATTTGCTGAGATCAGGGAAGAGTTCAATAGATTGAAATGAAGGATAGAAGAATGCCAGAGAGTTGGTTGGTTCATGGGGAAGAATGTGAAATGGCAACCATTAAAGTTGAGGATGAGGCAGAAGAAGATTACCTGGTTGAGATAAGAACTCAGAGCAGCTGAGTTGAAAGAAGAAATTTCTGCTTGTGATGCAGAACGGAGCACAGATGAAGAGTGGATAATTGTAGGAGATCTTGTGAGACATAGTGAGGACTTGTGGCAGCAAGAATCTTGTCTTGCTGAAGAGGAATTCATTGAGGAATTCCCGAGTTATTGGACAATTCTAGATGATGTGAGGGCTTGTGTTCTTGATTCAGACAAATGTGAAGTGATGACAGACTCCAAAGAGGAAGAAGAACCCAGAGTTCTTGAAGTAAAGAGGGAAATTTAAAATTCCATGTGCAGACTTGTTCAAGAAGAAGAGCTTGAGGAAGCAGCCAAGATTGAAAGGTCTTGTGATTTGAAAACTAAAAAGTTGTGTGTGTTTACAGGTACACCACTGGAAGATGAACAAGCTTCAGAGTTTGTTGGTGAGAAGAAGACATTGAATCTGAAATCTATTCAGATCAATGCTAAGATAGTGAAATCTCAGGAAGAGATGAAGACAAAAGGGTCAAATGAAGATATCCAGCAGAATGTTGAAGCTGAGAGAGAAGGACCCGCAGAGGATTGGTCAAGAACAAGCAGATGCATAAAAGGTTGTGTAAGGTTCCCGAAATCTACTCCTATGGAAGTTGTTGAATTATATAGGAGGTTGGATTCTCAGAGAAGAGAATCAGAAAAGCAGAGGACCGATGCACTGGATAAGATGTTGGGAAAGCAAGGCAGGAAGATCTTCGTGGATGGAGTTCATGAAGCAGATGATGGAATAAAAGTGAGGCTAGATGACAGTCTCATGAAGGATGCAAATCAGCATGCTGAGGTGCTGACAGAAGGTTTGGAAAGGAGTTCTGCACAACATACTGATGTGTTTTCAAAAGAAAATAAGGCATTGAAGCATCAGAACTTTACTGCTGATGATCCATGTGTTAATCATGCACAGAAAGAGGACGAACAACAGTTGGAAATTTTCAGAGAAATGAATGAGAAGGAAACTATGTTGGATGAAAACATAGTGAAGGATCAACATCTAGGCATGATGATTGGAGCAGTGGAGATGACTCTGACAGCTGAAGAGAAAGATGATGGGGAATTTTTGGGCCTTGAACAAGACTTAGAATTTCTGGGAGAAGAATTGGTGACCAGGTCATCAATTGAGACCATTGGGTCTCATGGTTTTAACATTGATAGTTTGTTTATGTGTACAGGTGATGCAGAAGACAATTCATCCTTTGAAATTGTCTTGGGAGAAGAAAAATTGTTGCTGAAGGAGGATGAGACAACCATGTCTCATGTGCAGGGAATTATCACTGTCATTGACAAAGAAGAATTGGCTAGACCGATGGGCCAAGAGAAGACTGGAGAGAAGATTTTAAAAGCTGCTGAAGTGAGGAGGAATCAGCATGCCATGCTGAAATAATATGAGAAAGAAAATCTCTGAGAACTTGATTTTATTGTTGAAGTCAATCAAGGAGATGAGAGGCAATTGCTGAAGATTTCCCATGAAGAAGAAGAAAATGCTGAGTCTAACTTCCAGCATGTTGAAGATGTAAAAAAAACATAGGAGAATTGGCTTAGTTGTTTGCTGGGAGCATTTGAAGAAGAGAAACGGATTGCAGACCCTGGAGCAAGGATGCTTGAAGCTGTGAAGAAGAGAGGAGTAGATACTAGATTGCAGAATTAAATTTTGTTCACTAGTATACTGGAGGAGTATGTCACTGCTGGTAGGAATTTAAATAGTGGATTGTTTTCTGAGAATGAATTTGCAGATGATGAACAAAAGAAAAGTGTTGCAGAGGGATAGGAAGGGGAGGCAACAACACCCACGGTGGCAGCAGCAACACCCATGGAGGCAACAACACCCACGGTGGTAGCAGCAACACCCATGGTGGCAGCAGACACAACATGGAGGATGACACCTGTAGAAGTAATAAACATGTTAATAGCATGTGAGACAGCAAGAGCAGCAATATTGGGAGCGATAGCGATTGAAGGCAGCAGCAGAGGGCAAGATAAATTCCAGCTAGAAGATAAGCTAGACATGGAGATTGAGTACATCAGAAGACTGATGATGAGAGTGACTCAAGAGTAGCAGACAGCAGCAGGAAAGTAGGAGATTTTTAGCAAGAGAAATACAATGGCATATTGTGAAAATATAGTTGGAGGTGACTTACAGAACAAAGTCTGGAAACCTGGAGAAGATCAGTTGAAGGATGATGAAGCTGATGGACAGCAGCAAAACCAAGTATGGGATCCTGGAGGCAGAGACGAAGAGCACACTATTAGGAGATCATGAACAATTTGAAGCTTGGGAGTCTGATGAAGGGGCATTAGGCTCAAAATTTACTTTGTACATAAGTAGACATAGGGGGTCCCATGTTCTTAAATATTCTTGTAAATATTAATAGTTTGAATAAAGTTGGTAGGGAATTTTAATTGTTCTCAAGTCATTTGAGAACATGAGAAATTGGTTAAGATAGGAATACGAAGAGTTATTTAGGATTAGTTCAGTTATTGAATCTGATTTTAGGAATTGGGAATGCTAAGAGTTGTTGAACTATTTGGAGACCTGAATCGATTTAGGTCATCCTTGTGGTATAAATGTAATCCTGAAGAGTTTAGATAGGAGAGAGAGAGAGAGGGAGAGAGAGTTAGAGGTAGAGAACCTCTTTAGCAACAGAGTAGGAGGATAATGGCCACTAACCTGAATATCTGGCCTGTCATGGAATTGTAATAATTTTCTTTTGAGATTTATCACCTGTATGTATATATATCTATTTTGTAGAATTGCTTATAAATCCCGTGTGTGACTTTATGTCTTCTTGGTCGAATCGTATGAGGAAATTATCTCAGTGTAACTGTGCATTTGTTGTTTAAACTCTATGTGGGGAATACCTTGCGTGTTTGTGCGTTCATTGATTATTTCTGTTCTAATTCTCTGTAATTATGTATAGTATGAATCTCTGCGTATGAAGTTAAAATTGAAACCCTATTGAGGAATCATGGTGGTGGGATTCAAATTCCAGGTAGAGGCCTTCTTGTGATGAAGAACTATCTTAGTTGGATATTTGCAATCGTGGAATTATTTGGTTAAATATCTGAGGGGTATCTCGAGTAACGTGAGGAGAACTGATATATAAGCCGAAGCATCAATTCGAAAGGAATCGACGCTTTCAAAACCAGAGCATCTAGTTCAAGTGCTAGAGATTTTCACCTAATAAGTGAAGCTGTGTATCGAGGTGAGTCTTCAATGGGAGAGCGGAAGCTGAGTTGGTTATAAGGAGCGGTTAACCTTGCAAGGTCAACGAATAGAACGTTGATGGATTTAAACGAAACCTGAGCGCAATGGAGTAGAGAGGAACCTAGCGAGTCGAAGAAGTGGAACCATGACCATATGAACAGTGAAGGCAGTTTCTGGTTTTCATCGCACCACCTTTACACGATGAGCGGTATTTGAGGAATTGGGAGTGATTCCACAGGATGGGCAACACATGTCCCAGAGCAAGTTGGAAAAACCGCTTCCACTGCGCGCCATCGCGCGTTATTGTTCGCGCATCTTGGCCGTGCGATAATCGTCAGATCAAATGAAGTGAGGCGATGTGATAATAACCGTTGGATGGGCGCATAAATTTAAGAAAGGTATGTTGTGTTGTTGTTAACGAATAAATGAGTGGGCCCGAGCACTGTACACATATGAATAATAAGCAAGTTGTTCTTAAGTCTAATGGTGAAGTTGTGATTTATGCGAGCGATCGGTTGCCCATTTAAATCTTGACATATATATATATATATATATATATATATATATATATATATATATATATATATATATATATTTTTATGGGGGCGCATATGTATACATAATGGACTGTCAGGTTATAACTATAGAGGAATGTTGAATTAATATCTCAATTCTCTCAATTGAGATATTAAAATAACCCAGACTTATTTGTTTAAATTTGCCAGCGTAGAATAAGGGAAGTGTGAGATTGCCTATATTGGGAAGATGATTGGGCATGAAATTTTGAAGGCAATTGTACACACAGTTTGATGAAAATTTGAACTAAACCGGGACTGTGGATGACCCCGCTATCACAACAGATCCAACGCATAGGGGAGATTAGTAAATCATATGAACTCTTGAAAATATCAAAAATAACTTATAGAATTCACACACTCACACCTTACAGTTATGTAAGACAATCCAACCAGTGATTTCAAGAGATGCACAATAGAATTATAAGATACAGAATTCGATTGATTATCTACCACAAAAGAAGGCAAGTAAATATTAACACAATTAATGCGAATGTAGAAAAGTAACCAACTGATGATACATAACATACAGTAGAACCTTCGATGACTAGGCTCACGGTCTCCAGAAGTACTGCTTTAGATAAACTCAATATGAAGGAATTAAGTTTAGATCTTGAACAAATTCATTAACTTCAAAGTGTTTTACAAAATAACCTTAAGAATTTTCAACTTAGATTGGTGTATGTAATATAAAGTGAAAGTGTAATAATGAAAAGAAAAACCTCTGTCTTTTTACTTGTTGTCTTATATATTACATTTAAAATCTTAATATGGAGCTATCCTGAGAATCAAAAGATTCTCGGGGTTTCTCTTCAAACATAAGTCCCTCATATAGTAATGATCATTTCTCTCTAACTTCACTCTCCAACCATTCTCAGGCGTCGAGCTGTAATTTTCCAAAATACGGCATCAGTTGATCCAATATTTTGCTCCAATATCTCAAGGAACAACAATAGATTAGTTGAACTGATCTACATAAAAATTTACTCAAATTATAACCTTTTAGATATCTAAAAATCTCAAATTAAATACGCTATATTCGACACGCTTTCATTATCCTTTTGCTCTTAAATCATTGCAAATGAAGTATAAACTTCTTAAAAACATAACAATTATTAAAGAAATAAGGAAAATAAATATACCATTTCCATGGCCCAAAATTACACCAAAGCTTACCTTATTGCATGTCATCATGCAAAAATATTATTAACATGTATCAAAGTTAAAGAATAAGTTGTGTAAGAACATTCACCATACAACCGAAATCCATTCTTGTTCCAAAGAACCTTGAAAGCCTCACTTTCTTTCCCTTTACGAAGTTCATATTCAATATTGTAACCCTATGGAGGATACCAGATGAAAGGACATGTGTACTGGCACCCAATCTAAGTGGGACCTTTAACTAGAACCATACAACTATAACATTGCATTCAATTATCCTCTTCCTGAAAATTTGTGTAACTAAAAGGCTCTCTATTTTTGGCCTTATTAGGAGATGCCTTCCATCACTATTGTGCTTCTTGAAGGGATTATTCTTTAATATCTTCAAAATAATCAAGACCTACTATATGAACATATCTATGCATGGGGTCCAAAGCAGAAGCAAGCCCAGGCCATTCCATGAACCTTTTATGCTTTATAAAAGTTCGCAATGGACTGTTAGGTTCTCCCTTGACCCAAAGGTTTAAACCATTATCCCTTATTTGGAATATGCAATAGGCCTTATACCATTTGATTTTATTCCTATCAAAGGACATATAGGTTTTAAATTTCACATCCCCAATGAAAGGGCTAGGGTTCTCATCCCTCTATTCTTCCAGAAAGAAGTTATGCATGTAAATTCCACATAAGAAATACATGACATTTTCCTCCTGCTCTCGAAAACACTTAATAAAATTAGAAACAATAATGAACTAAAAGGGTTGGCCAGACCGTATGGCATTTACTTTCAACAATAAATATCATTCAAGTAGAAATGCGGCATAATTTTTAGTTGGAGATCTACAAGAAAACACATCAAATTACACATATCATATTTCCTTGGTTTTCCCTAGAGATTTTTGGAGCTGTCCTCGTAATTTCTTTGTTTCCTTTCTCTCCATTTTGAGTTTGGTGTAAGTTTCGTCTTCAGTAGCATCTAGTGTTTTTTACTTTCGTAGTAACTCTTGGTGCTATTACCGAGGTATGACTTCCCCTTGATATTATTTCAAAAACTACTTATGCCTTTATGATTCCATGTTTATTACTTCGATAGTGGTATCCCCAATCAATTGAGAATAAGAAAGCACGACTTGAGCTTGAGTAGACCTATTGGTGGTCACCAATAGGTCTGTATGTCTTGTTGCCTCAAATGTAAGCATAGAAGGGTTAATGTTTGTTTGAATTTCTGCATGATTGATAGAAATTCCTTTAGTTTGGGTCCTTGCATGATTGATAGGAATCTCCTCACTTTGGACTCCAACTGTCACATTTTTTATTTTCATTCTGTAATGTCCTCTAGATTTTCTAAGCCATTTTCAAATTTGTTCTATCCTTTTTCATAGTTTCTTATTTCTGTGCTTCAATATCTTGATTCGCTATCTATTTTTTCTTTTTAACCATTGATTAGGTTCTAAAATTGAAACTATAGATAAATATGTAAAAATAGTGACATTTTTGTTAACAGGGGTAACTTCAAATTCTTCACAATTTTCATCAATAAAAATGGTGGTAGTTGATTTATCTTCAAATTTCTGATTATCATGGGTTAATAAAATGGTCCCTTCTCTAGAATAGTCTGGTTCCTTTACATTTTTGGTAGATTCTTTTGAATTTTCTTGGATATGCATTCTTGGCGAATATAGAGATATTTCAGTATTATTAGAATTATGTGTAGAGGTCAGAAAATTAGCAATTGGTTCAGATGGATTCTCAAAAAATTATTCATTCATTTCAAAGGAAAAGATGGTTCCCATAATTTACAAGTTCTGGTATATTTCCTCTTCACAATTTTGAGGTGAGCTAACATGTTGTTGCATGGGGGATCCTTGAGACAACTCATTTTTCAATGCATGCTCAACAGGCCCTACAGGCTTCTTTTCCCTGGCTAGTCTTTCAGACCTTCTACAACTGACAAAGAAACTAGGATATAGGCTAACCTCTTCTTATCTCTAGTCAAGTTCTACAAAGCTATGGTTTAACTATTACTTTCCTCTCTTGGCTGACTATTTACTATTTCAAGGGGAGCATTTTCCATGTCTAGCTGATTGTTTTCTTCCTCATTCATTTATTCCACAGATGGATGGTCATTATGCCCCAAGAAATTGTCCCAACTTAATTCTGACAATGTCAATTCCCTAATAACTATAAATTTGATTAAAAAATGGTGATGGAATATAACACTTGGATCCTTAGCTCTACCCAATCTATCAACAACTTCATGTAAAAGGAAATTTAAAAAGAAAGGCATCTTTAGGACTATCCTCTATTTTAAAGCTACCAATAGTTTGAGATGTCATGGTCTTATTCCATCATGAAATCCATCACATGTAATGTACCTTTGGATTATGTCTGCAAGCTCCTTCCATGGTTCTCCAAATGAAGCGGGGTGGAATCCTTTTCATGTGTGGACCAGTTCCTCACCAAGGTCTGTAAACAATTACATTAAACTTTGGAGCCTAGTATGCCTATCTATTCATTTCTCTCCTTCCATGGAGAGACCTGTAACTTCGGCTAGGATCATTTCATTTAATAGTATTTTATTACCTTTAACCACTGTGTCTTCATTTCTTAAATTCTGTAGAAATTCTAAAGCCACTGTGTTATCAAATCCCTACAATCAAGCGAAGTATTCAATAAAACCCACCCTTTCTAATATTCTTCAGGCCTGCTCAATCAATCATAGTGTAACAGGCTGACTTCAGATGGATTTACCCCCCATTGTTGTTATTTTGGAAGAGATTGCTACAAAAAAATTGTATACAAATTTGTTTCAAACCGGAAATATTCTAATATAATGAGCAATATGACAAAGTAACTTTGTCGAGTGTGATTTTGCGTGACGAAAATTTCCATATTTTTTAATTGTCCTTAGTAATGTTAAGCATGTGCTATGCCTTAACTCCCCCCAATAGGAAAGTTCGACCACGACCCGTAGAGTTATGGAAATTAAATTTTCACATTGAAGGAGTCATTTCCACAAAGGGGAATGGTCAAATCAGGCACATCCAGATGGAAGAAATAATTAAATTTCATATATGCGTGGAATATTGCTGACATGTATTAATTATTAGGAAAAAAAGCATAATAATAACGATATATCATGTGTAAAAATAATTCCTTTTTACTAAAATAATAATCTTTGAAGAACATAAGAACATATAGCTGGCAACATTCCTTTATAAGTAAAATGCATATTACGTAGGTTCAAAAGTATAGAATTTTCTCATGTAATAATTGACATACCACTATGAGTTTCTTTTACAAGGATAAGTGAAGATAGTAATGATGGTGATGTCTTTATCAAGGAAAAATAGGTGTAACAACATAATCATGATAAGGCAATTCAAGATATATTCCAGTGCTAGAGGAAAAGCCATTGTTGCTAGTAGGCATTCATAGCCTTGATAGGGTTACATTTTTAACCTATAGATGAGCTAGTGTCCTATGAATGATATATCATATTGTTATTTGAAATGATTTTTCTCAAAAAAGTTCATTTTTCTGGTGTGGTGACCAGATAACAACAATGCCACTAACTAGATCATAACAAAGTGAACCAACCAGCTTGTGATGATACCTAAGATCCTTTTGAGACTAATGTCAAAGACCGTTACCATTGTTTGGTAGCCATAATGGGAATGCCACTTATGTTATTTTCCTATGATCATGGTAGGTTGTCTCGTGATGATACCCCTTATACTTATGAGAAAATATAATTTTAAGTCTCATGTTTTTGAAAAACTTATCTTTTTATAATCAATGGTGGCTCGTCAACTCCTTAAGAGTTTAAGGATTGTGTAAGGAAGAAACAACATGACAGATAAAGTATGTGTCAGTCCTTTTCTATGTTGAAATAAAGTCACCATTTAGAGATGTACACAAAAGATAAAACTACTATGGTGGTGATAGATCATGAACAATTTATGATTCTTTCGGAGAAATCTGAATATAAGGCAAATATTTAAATTGATAGGATGTGCTAGAGGAAAAAAAATAGATGTTCTTCATAGGATGATAGATAAGACGTTATTCTTGATATCATGATAGTGTAAAGATCAATGCATTTTAAGTTCACGTTTTAAATATTGTATTCATTTGTATGAAAATAGAGATAGCTTGGTGCAAAGGGGACAAAAATTGCTCCAAAGGGAACAACAGCTGTAATAAATGGGAACAAAAATTGTGTCGAAAGGAACATAATTTGTGCCAAAGGGAACATCGGCCGTGATAAAGGGAACTACAACTGTGTTCAAATGAACAACAATTGTGCTGAAGGGAACAACAACTGTGATAAAGGGAACAACAATTGTGTAGAAAGGAACGACAACTATGATAAAGGGAACAATAACTACCTTAAGGTATTTTATCCCCTTTTTCTTATGAATAAAAGGAGAAGGAAATAATAAAAAGAAAAATAAGGAAGAATCAAAACTTAACCACTCTTAAAGAAAATATGTACATTATATACAAAATGATAAAAAAAATAAGATTTTATGAAGATGGAACTGTTGGTTTGCTACCCCAGTCATCTATAATCTAGAAATTAGGATCATTATTTATCTCATGATAAAAAGAATCCTTCATGAGCAATTGGTGGTAAAGGTGTAATCACTGTCCGTATACCAGAAACGAGGTACCATATTCATCGATAGTGATTAGAGTTATGGTACCATTATTGCAGACTTCGTTGATTTCATATCTCCCAAGACCCCTTGCTTGTAATTTCCCTGGAAAATCTTGGAACCTAGAATCATATAGCAACACCTAGTCGTCTTTCTGGAATGATTTTATTTTAACCAGTCGATCATGTCATTTAGCTCTCTTCTTATGTATCATAGTAGTGTGTTCAACAAAAAATAAATGTACTTCATCTTAATTCATTGTAGGAATTGGGTTTGTGCTTCTGTAAATTAAATCTAATCACCCTTGTAGTCTTGAGAGTTTTTATTTCAAATTCTATTGGAAAAATTGGTTCTTTGCCGAAGACAAGGTGATATGGCGAGTGACCAGTAGTGTTCGGAAATGTTGTCTGATAAGCCCATAGGGCTTCTGGGAGCTTGGCTGCCTAATTTTGAATATTTTTGGATATATTTTTTACTACAATTTCCTCCAGGACCTTACTAGTACTTTCAACTTGTCCATTTTCCTTGGGGTGATATGGAGAAGTAACTCTATGTTTAATATGATAGTTCTAAAGAGTGGCCGAAATTTTATGACCTGTAAATTTTATCCCTCCATTTGTTATTACTTCCCTTGGTAATTGATATTGCACAAACAGTTAAAATAGGAAATTAATCATGGCCTCCTCCATGGGTCTTGGAAAAGCTACTGCTTCGACCGATTTAGTTACGTAGTCTATGAAAACCAATATGTACACTTTTTTATTTGATGGTGGGCTGATGGGGCCAAAACATCCAGCGCCCATATTTCAAATGGTTCCACCACCACTTGCAGTTGTAAGGACATCTCATGAGCTTGGATTTGATGGCCCACCCACTACCAAATATCATAGGCCTAAACATACATTTTTGCGTCTTTAAAGCTTATGGGCTAGTAATACCCCATAGGAGTAACGTTATGTAGAGTTCGGTGGTCTACAAAGTGTCCTCTGCAAGGTTTGTCATGGTAGGTCCTTAGAATGTCATAAATTTCATCATGTTCGATGCACCTTTGGATTTGAAAATAAAAACTGGTGTGGAAAACATAACCACCAATCCAAGAAAACCGTGCGATGTGCTGGATGATCAATTTTCTTTCTCATGGTGATAAGTGTGTTGGAAATTTCCCTACCACCAAGTAATTTTCCACGTCAATGTACCACAATGTTTTTATTGTCACAACAAATAGATTCTCATCCAAAAAATTTTCATCCATCGATTGATGGTCATCTACTTTAGGTACTCAAGACAGGAAATTTTCCACGACTTCTTTTCCAAATCGATCCTTAACGGTGATATTAAATTCTTGCAAAAAAATAACCATCAGTTAACCCGACCATTAGTAATGGGTTTATTAGCTAAATATCTAATATTAGAGTGACCAATATACAAAAAAACTGGGTAGCCTGTTATATAATGTCAGAACTTATTGATAGCATGTATAACAGATAAAAATTGTTTTTCTGTTACTGTATAATTTAACTCAACAAGAGTGATGTTTTTTCTAATATAGTAGATAGTATAAGGTTTCTTGTCTTCTTCTTATCCAAGAACAATTCCTATGGTCGTGTCTGATGCTTCGAGGAGATGTGAAAAGGCAGCGCCCAGTTTGGTCATCTTAATACTGGTGTTGTCAAAATGAGTTTCTTGAGATCTACAAATGAAACATCACAATTGTGAGACCATTCAAATTCTACATTTCTTGTTAAAGTATATAAAGGTGTAGCTTTCTTTGAAAAGTGTTCTATAAATCTGCAATAGTACCCTCCATAACCGAGAAAACTGTGTACCTCAGTTTGTGTGTAGGGTGTAGGTAACATAAGGATTACCAAAATTTTGGTTAGATCCACCTGAATCCCTGCAACAGAAATATAGTGCCCTAAAACCACACCCATTAGGGGAATTTTGAGGTCCAAAATGGGCCTCCTAAGAAAAATGTACAACCAAAATAAACTTTATAAGAACCAATAGGATTCAAGATGATGATGTCAACCAGGGGGATGATTCACCATTTTTTAATTAAAAGGGTAAAAAGATTAAAAATAAATAAAATAATAAATCTACTTTTCCAACTCATATTTTCAAATTATCTCCCAAAGTGTTTACTCAAATTTTGAGTGGGAGTACTCGTTGGATGAAAAATTTAATTCCTTATCCAGGGAGTACCCATGTTGCATAATTTCATGTATTTCTCAGTTTTTCGTGTAGTAGGATCTATCGAAAGTATGGAACATGGGTATTCCTTGGATGGGGAATTAAGTTTTGCATCCAACGAGTTCTCCCACCCAAAATTTGAGTAAAAAAATTGGGAGATAAGTTAAAAATACAAGTTGAAAAAGTAATTTTTCTTTTTTCCCTCTAAAATTTGATGATGTAATAAAATATTATTTTATTATTTCCACTATTATTTTATAATTTCCTTAGGAGGCATGTTTTAGACCTCAAAATTACCCTAATGTTCAATCATCATCATGTGGCACTTTTCATTTGTTAAACACAATGTGGTAGAAATACATCATTTAAGGAATTTCTCTAAGTTCTTTA
This sequence comes from Pinus albicaulis, assembly GCA_034641835.2. Taxonomy (NCBI): domain Eukaryota; kingdom Viridiplantae; phylum Streptophyta; class Pinopsida; order Pinales; family Pinaceae; genus Pinus; species Pinus albicaulis. The sequence goes on from CM076580.1 coordinate 429,253,038, forward strand.
GAGTTTGATCAAATCCATCCCCAAACAGGGTGAAAACATCCATATACAACTCAATTACCTCATTGATTAGTTCGGAAAGAATACTGAAGATTTCTCTTTCAAACGTTGCTGGAGCATTGCACTGTCCAAAGGGTAAAACTTGGTATGCGAATGTACCCCATGGGCAGGTAAACGTGGTTTTATCTTGATCTTCCGAAGCAATCTGAATTTGATTGTAACGGCCGAAATCATCTTGAAAAGAAAAAAAATTCTTCCCAACTAAATTATCAAGGGCTTGCTCTATGAAGGGAAGGGTAAAATGGTATTTTTTGGTCGCTTTATTGATTTCTCTATAATCTACACAAATTCTCCATTTCTTGTTTTTCTTAGGGATGACTACTAACGAGGAAACCCACTAGCTATCTGAAATTGGTTATATGAAGTTTACATCCAAAAATTTCTACAATTATTGTTTTACAATATCCCTGAGGTGCAAATTCAACCTCCTTAGTTCCTGCTGGATAGGACGAGTGTCCTTTTCGAAATAAATGTGATGGGTGCACAGCTGCAGGTCAAGACATTTCATGTCTGAATATTCTGAGGAAAAATCTTGCTTGTATTTATGCAGAATCTGAATTAATTTCTGATGACGATGTTTTTCTAGACCAACATTAATATTAAGGTTTTTTCTTAGTTCTATTTCAATTGGAATTTTGTTATGGACAACAGTTGTGAGAATATGACTGCCATTTAATTTTTCTAAGGGGTCTCCTTGTGCATCATTATCATGTAGATATTTTATCATTTGGCATGTTGGGTTTCTAATAACAACTGGTTTATTGATGAAGCTATTGATTACATCACCTTCTAATTGATTTTTAAGTCCCAGAGTTTCATCTAAGGAAAGTGGAAAGCGCATATTTTCTTCTTGATATGTAGGTGGTCATAACTGAAAATTTACTATAGGTAGACTTGGCTTAACAGGAGGATATAGAATAATATTTTTGACAACTTTTCCTTTCATGATCGTCATGTTGCCAGTTAGACATCCTATATATGCAACCGTCATTGCTAATCACAGACTTCCTAGTATTAACAGATGTCCATCTAGTCTACTTCTCGGGTTGATGGCTAGGAAGTCTACAAAATATTCCTAGGAGTCTACAGAGATAGTAATGTCTTCCAAATTTCCTTCAGGATAGATGACCATCCTATCACCTAATTCTAGTAGGGTCGAGGTTGGCCCCTTGATTTTTATGTGACACACTTTGTTTACCTATATGTTTTTGATACTATTTTTTTTTGGATAGAATTCTCATTTTTCTGGTAGAAGTGCATTGCGTCAATGTAAGATGTCTATTGTTTTGTCGTTTCTCTCATCGTTATTTTTGGGGCATATTTACTCATTTTTTTACTATCTCTATGTGTTATCTCCTCCATATCACGATCTGTGTTGCATACTTATGGGTATGCCGGTCCATTGCAGTTTGCAGCCTTCTCATCATTCTAGGTCCATATGACAACATTGTACTCATCATGATCGATACATTTATTTTAGTATGCACTGGTACATTATATACACCAGGTTTATTTTCATCTGGAAAAAAAAAAATCCTTCAATTTCATCAAAGCATATGTGTTGTTCCATAGCCAAATTATGGATATAAATATAAATGAGCTTTCAAACCCAACTTCCACTGTCTTTCATCTATGATCAATTTTTGATTCTTCAACATTTCCCAAATATAAATTCCATCATTTTCTCCTTGCACACTTCTAATAGCTAATATTGCTTATTACAATGTGTAGTGAAAAATGCAAGTTCTGCAATTCTAGGCACTTTGTGCTTCAAAGTAGAAATTTTTAATACATTCTACTAATAAATATAAGTGTAACAAGATAAATAAATAATGGGATCTTAATTTTTATTGAAGTAAAAATGGGATAAATTTAAGGATCTGATATTTTTTTTCAAAGAATGTGTTATGAGATTATACATCTCAGCAGATATTGAAACCTAGCATGACTAGAAACACAATATGTTAATTAAACAACAATTATCTTTCTTGTACAAATAGAAAATTTGCTACAATATTTTTTTTTGTGCAAATATATAATTCAGTACAATACTATCTGTTTGTACAATGTATGTTTATCTACAATTTTGTATTTCTCTATTACAATATTGTCTTTTTGTATCAGTAATTCACTATGGTATGGTATTTCTGTACAAATAGATATTCCAATATTACATTTTTTGGATAATAATTTGTGTTCATTTATGCACTGAATAATCCCCTATTTAGGAAAATAAAGCACACATATACTTATATTTTAATTTTTCCTTTCATGCATAAAAAAATTGTGTAGGGAGGAGACAATAAAAATACTAGCTCCTATTAGCACAATACACCTTCCATAAAAAACCTAACAAAAAATTGAACTTCAATGGAAAATAAATGTGCTTAATTTCCTATTATAATAAATTCCATCGAGTGTTTTTATCACTCCATATATTACCACCCATGGATGACTTGCAAAAATTTTAAGTTTACATCCCCACAACTATTGGTATATGTTTCATGATGCTAATATATGATGTTGATATGTGTTACTATGCTAAATTATTTCTTATATGTATGTTGAATGAATTTCCTTCAAGTATTATATATTAAATCCTGTAAGTGTGGTCCTTTGTACACTGAATAATACCCTATTTATGAAAATAAAGCACACATATATTTAGAATTGAATTGGTCCTTTCATGCATTAAAAAAAAAAAAACTGTGTAGGGAGGAGACAATAAAAATACTTGCTCCTCTTAGCACAATACACCTTCCATAAAAAATCTGTCAAAAAATTGAACTTCAATGGAAAATAAACGTGCTTAATTTCCTATGATAATAAATTCCATCGATTTTTGTTATGACTCCATATCTTACCACCCGTGGATGACTTGCAACAATATTAAGTTTACAATCTCAAAGTACATGCAATGACTAGGGATGTATGATTATCATTATTCAAGGAACATTTTTGGTGTCTATTATTGGTGCAATAAGTTGACTTATAAAAATAAATCCTAATGCCTACATTAATCATCAACAAAGGATTCCTCTGTTTGTTTCAAGAGTGTTGGCACTGTGTGTGCAGAATGAAATTAGAAGCTATCTAGGAATAAATGGTGCTAAATCGTTGCAATAACTACTTTTCTAATTCTTGAAGTTCAATCCAAAGAAAACCTTGAAGAAATTACAAACCATGAATCTTAATCTATCTTCAAGTAATTTGTAGAGAAATTGAATCTAACTTCTGAATTGCAAGAATCACACTCAAAGAATTATTGCTTAACAATTATTTATTGAAATAGAGAGATGACAAAAATGAAAAGAAATCTAGTATTCATACTTTTAACTGAAACTAACAATAATTGATCACTCGATATTTACAATAACATTACTCAAAAGAAAGAGCAATAAATTTCAATCCTTGAACTAATCCGATAAATTCATTAAGGAATAACATGAAGGCATAAAAATAAAAGTAGATGAAAGTTATCTCATAGTAAAAAAAAAATCATAAATATCTATACTAACAATAGTTGAATTAATTGTAATTCGATGAGATAGCAGTAATGAATAATTGCGAAAATGAAAAGAAATGAATATTACACAAGAGAAGCAGTAGATCTCCTAGTGATTGGGCCCAAAGTCTCCAGAAGTCACTGCCAAAAGATACTCGGAATGCGATTACAAAGGAAGCATTGTCTTTATCATTAAATCAATAATAAAGATACAACATCACTATAATGTAATTACTCTGTCTTCAATAATAATTTCAAAATGTAAATTACAGCTTCGAAGTTAAAAAATTCCCATTCTATTTCACCTATCAGCCTTATATAATATAAAGGAAAACAAGCGGATCCTGAGGATTTTGCAATTGTAAATCAGATTTCCTTATAAAATAAACTTGATCCTCCTAGTCTTCCGCGGACCCGTATGAGAGAGACATGGTCTTATTTTCCTTTCTTGGTCGTTTTTGTCCCATCATTTGAACAAAAATTGTTCCATTCAAATTCCTGAACACAAAAACCAAGCGAAAGTTGGTTTTCATGCCAGAATCACACAATTTGTTGATAACTGGTCTTTCTCATCTTTTACAATCTTTTCTTCTAGATTTATTCCAAAAATGAAGATAAGTACATGAATGTCAATGATAATTCAAACTAATATGGGGATAAAACATTCCTTTAAAATGGCCAAACATAGTCCCCTCCTTACCTTTTTACATTTACTCATGCAATAAGATGATTGAGGTCTAGTTGTGTCAAAGAATAAGCAGGATAAACTTCTTCCATAGATAGCCTAAAACCATTTTTTTGTTTGATTATTGCAAAGGACTGGTTCACATGACTTTCTCGCAAATCATAGTCATGGTAATATCCTTTAGGAGGATACCATATAATCGAACACCTCTAACGACATCCTATCCAAGTAGGGCCCATGCATAGGATTATATTGGTGTACATGTTTAAGTGAGCAGTAGCATCTTTAAAGTTTCTATAACCAAATGGCTCCTGGTTCTTGACATTGTTAGTGGAAGCCTTCCATATTTGCTTTGATGCCAACAAAGCTTCTTCTTTAATGTCCTAGATATACTCACTTCCTGCCTATACAATATCTTTGTGTGGTGGTCCTAATTTAGCCACAAATCCCTCTTGTTTCATGAATCTTCTATGTTGAATGAAAATATGCAAGGGTTTTGTGGGTTCTCCTCCTACCCACTGATCCAAACCATGTTCCCTCTTTTGAAAAATATTATAGACCTTAGCCCATTTAAGCTAGTTTTCAGCAAAAGAGAGGAAATCTTGGAACTGAATATCTCCAATAAATGGACTAGTATTAGCATACTTTCATCCTCTAGGGAAAATTATGTAGATATATTGCACATAGAATTCGTGTTACCTTCTCATTTTTCTCTTAACAACATTGGATGAATTCTGCAGTGGTTTTAAATTCAATTGGCTTTCTAGCCTTGACAGCCTTAATCTTCAACAATAGATATATTTCAAACAAGAATAATGAATAGTTAGTGGCAGCTGATCAGAAAGATAAAACATCAGAGTAAAGAGAAAAAATGGTTTCAGTTTGTTCCTTCTCTTTCTAAAGATGGGTTTTCATTCTTTTCACTTTCTCCTGCTCACCCCTGAGACTAGAGAAAGTTTCATCTTCTATTGCAGTGAGTGTATCGAATTTATTTCTCCACTCTAGGTGTATTTGTAAGGGCACCACATCTTTGTTGTATTGATTCAACACCTTCTGGGTCTATGTCAACTCATTTTGTAGTTCCAGAATAACAACCCCTCTTACGAGAGGAGCATAGTGAGGTGTTTTCTCTGTCTATGTTTCATTGTCATGTGTTGGCACCAAATAATTTTGCACAAAATTTTCAATTGTTTATTGGGAAATACAATGATTTTTCTGGACATTCTCCTCGACATCTATTTGAAAAACAACATCTATGGAATCCACAGGAAAATCCATTTGGGTTTCCATTGAGAAAACACAAGGTTGTTCAGTTTGAGCGTTAATATCCTTTGTGGGACATGGTTTTGTTTGGGTTCCCATAACCATAGTGGATCATTTCTCTTTTCAGGTTTCAATAGTTTCCACTTCTAATTTAGGCTTCCAGACCTTGTCTACTTCCTTTAACCATTCCCTTAATTTTTTGACCATTTTCCTCAATTTTCTGTACATCTTACACAGTTTCCTCGATCTCACCTTGTCTAATTTCTTCTCCTTCATGGAGTTTTCATTTGGAGAGCGCATAGTGTCTCTTTCAGGGTCAGGAGGAGTTGTAGCAATTGTGGTTGTGGTTTTGGTACACAAGTGTACCAATCCACTGATGATTAGGAGGAGTTGTAGCTACCTCCAACTATGGTCACAAGCATAAAAAGATGGCTAGTCAGTTAGTGAACACATGCTATAAAATATAGAACACACTAAATCATGGTATAGTATGCAAATATAGAGAGAAAACACAACTAAACTAAACAAAAAATAAAAATCTCATAAAGATTCAAACATAACAATAATGCAAATGGTGGAATCAAAGTCCCCTCTTATTGCTTGTTGTTGGGAAGAAAGATACTACATTACACTCTTGCCAAAGTACCCTTAGAACTATGGGTTCTAAGACCCAGTGCAAGGAAGTTTTTACCCTTTAGCTATTGTCACAAGGTCTCCCTCTCTCTACTCCAAAGGATTGAAGTTGTTTGATGGCCAACAACCGAATCCTCTCTCTACTGCTGCTCTGGATTGCACACTGTTGGATTTCTCATGGGAAATTGGGCCATCATAACAATGTGCTCTCATTTTTCTCATCTCTTGGTGGCCATTCATAGGTGAATTAAAATTCTCCTTCCCTCTCTTGGTACATTGGTGGATGGTGACCCAAGAGAGAGGGTTGACTCCTTTCTGTGCTCCTTGATTCCTTTACGTGCTAACTTGAGGTCCCAAGGTGGATTAGGCGGCTATCCTTGGGCAGCCTCAACTGTACGATAATTTATTGAAGTGTGTCAAGTGGTCCTAGAAAGTGACTTCTGCCACTCTTAGGACCGTGCATATTTTTGAGGGAAAGCCGTGCAAAGGCGCACTTATCGAAGAAAAACATGCGCAAAGGCACATTTTTCCTAAGTATATGGTGCGCAATTTGATTTTTCCTCTTCACCTTGGAAATTCTTAAAAATGTTGAGATCCTCTAATGTGCCTCAACCCTATAAATCATTCTTCCTAACATTTAATAATGTCATATTTCCTTGTCCGATTTTCCAGTGATAACATTTTCCCCCTAATGTGTGAGGTCTAGGAATATTTTTATAGCTGAAATACATTATATTTTCTTTTCTATGTACTGTGTGGAGAGAGAGAGAGAGACTGACGAACAACTGAACGTTTGAAACCCCTTACAGTGGGTAGAAGAGTGATCATGTTCTATGGGAACCCTGCAAGAAATAGTATGATACAATAAATAAAAAAATTCTACGAGGCGGCCATGTCCCATGCTCATGATGCTTTGGCTAGCTAAAAAAATATATCTAACAGGTAAAGGTTATGTCTATGTAACTAGTATCGAAGTGACATGTTGATTTGGTTGATGATGATGATTTTTGATGCCCTCAAGGGCATTTTTTCTTTGAAAATAGGTGGAATGTGGTTCCCACATGCGTAATCTTGTTATGGCATATAAATTCTCATTGTAAGCATGAGTGTATGACTAGGACATTCCTGTGTAAGCATTGCTGACAGATATTCTTATAATGGCATGGGTCTTCGATGAATTTGCGCAAAGTGAAATGGTTGTAAAGTATGATACCATCTTGACATTAAAGCTTGTGTCAGAGTCGAATGTCAGGAGGATCGATGAAATCTGTGGGAAATGATGAGTCCCACAGTGCCACCCAAAAATTCCCCTATTGTGGTAAGGAGACATCCAAGAAACTGCTTCCTTTTTGGAGAATGTGAGTTGAAGTCGACAAAAAGGAAGCCTCAACTGAACGAGAGAGTTGCTGATGCAAGGGACTAGGTTCATGAATTTTATAGGTTTAACATAGGAATGATGGAGAGGGGTGACTGAAAACTAATGACGGGGATTCAGTAGCCCAAGGTTTGAGCATAAAAAATCAACTTGGTAGTAGTCATAACTATTTCTGATGAGGGAATCCCTAGGGTCGGTAGGACTTTCATGGTGGGTGTATGTTGGTTATGAATGTCGTGGTGGCTTTGCATGAGGGGTGTGATGCTCCGACCAAAGGTGACTATGGACTACTGCCATGGGAGAAAAATGGATGGATGAGTGGGGGATTGTTCATCATTTGAGGTCTTTGTATAGGGTGAAATCCCAAAGTTGGGAAACACTTTTTGGCGGATGGTTAGAATTTGGGAGAAATTTTTAATTTCTCGTCCAAGAAAATAGTCAACTCTATTTCTCAACCGAGAGTTTTAAAAACCCTCGTCCAAGATATTTTAAATATTTCACCTAAGAGTTTGATTGGGTTTAACCGGAGTTAAAATTCTCTTAGACGAGAGTTATGCATTTTCTTGTCTGAGAGTTGTATTGACATAAACTCTCGAGAATAATTTCGGACGACAGTTGTTTAACTCTCGTCCAAGAGTTTTTTTAACTCTTGTCTGAGAGTTTGATTGTTATAATAAAATCCGAAAATTTTTATTTCGCCTGACATTCCGCACTGTCATTTTCTATCGTTTTCGCGTTTTGGACTGCAGGTGTTGTTGTTATAGACTAGAGCTGTCGCGGCACATTCGAGGATCCAGGTAAGCCTTATGTTATCCAAGTACCATGTCTGTTATCCTTGACATGAATTCATCCCAAGGCATACTACTATTGCAATATGAAACACTGCAGACATAGTTACCCTAACACCCGACTATATTAGCATCTATTATGGGTTTGAATGAAGTTTTAAATATGTGAAGCAATTTTCTTTTCTGTTATCCATGACATGAATTTGTCCCAAGGCATACTGCCATTGCAATATGAAACACAAACATAGTTACCCTAACACCCGACTATATTAGCATCTACTATGGGTTTGAATGAAGTTTTAAATAGATGAGGCAATTTTCTTTTTTTCTCTATTTCAATTCTTCGTCCCTTGGCCCTATTTTCATGATGGCATCGTCACATAGTTATACATGAATAATAACACCAGTAACAATACCCCCCTTTTCATCGGTGGAGTCGTCTCCTAATTTCCTCTCAAGGTTGGGGAAATTCATGGGAATATTTGTTGGCATAGGGAGCCAATTAAAATCATGAAGGAGAGGATCATTTAATAATTGGCTCAAATCAAGGAGGTTCAAACTAGCTATAGACAAAAATAATGGTTGGGTGATGTTCGTTCTAGGATTGGTTCCATTGTTGGTACCCAATTTAGTGCCAACATTAGCACCATCATTACCTCCATTATTAACACCCACATTAGGGCTGATGTTGTTGTTGAGGTTTACATATGTCATATTGGTAATGGGTTCAAATTGAGTATAACTAGAGTATGGGGAAGTACTATATGAGTTGGAAGAGCTAGAGATCAAAGGTGAGCTATGAGGGGGATCCTGACTCATCAAGCATGTGTAAATAACCATTCATGAAGAAACTAAGGATAAAGGCTTCTTAATATCCATGATTGAAACTTTAACAACTATGGTGTTTGGAAAAATTAAACACTATCAAAACAGGTTGAATCAAGAAGGTTAGAGGGATAAGGGGGTGAATCAAGTCAACAAGCAAGAATTGAATACTATGTACATAGGTGGTGCAAACTAGTTTTTGTGTGATACAGTGGGAATTCTGAGAGAGATTTGCTAGTTGTTTTTCCTGTTACCTTGGAGACCTTATTGCATGAAATCTATCACTTTAATCATTAGGAAAGGAATTGTACTCAAAATTAGAATCTAATCTAATGTCATGTGTCAAAAGATAAATCACATAATTGAAGTATAATCACACTGCAATGATGAATATAAGGACTGGAAAAAGAAATCAGCTATAAATCTGAAGCTTGGTGCTTGAAGTATGACTCATGTGCTTTCAAACCTCATGAAGTTCAATAAAATTAACAAAGAGATCCTCAAGGAACCTCTTAAGGACAACCTTCTTGATATGAAGGAACCTGTGTGAGTGTAAAAGGTAATATGCTACAGTTGCCAGTGATATGTCTTGCTTGATATCTATTAAGAAGTCACGATCCATTGCAATAAAAGCTTAAGTAACATATATATGTATCTCATATATATTTATGTGTCCCTTGCTATAGCTTAGGACAATGAGAACATAAATTCGGACTTCTTAATTTCAAACAGTGTCATCAAAAATCTTACCTTAGACTGTGGTGAATCTTTGAGCACCTAATCTCATTCTTTAGTCTTGACGTCCACGTTTTTGATGTTATTATTTTAGATTTACAGTGATATTTAAGTTATATATGGCATGAAAAATTTTATATTTTTCACCTAAGTGAACTTCAATGCATATGTTATATTTCTAGCCTTGTGGGCAGAGGTTTGTGGCTTGCATAATGGGTTTGTTTTAGACTTGTTGCTTCATTTATCTTGCAAAATTTATACTCATTTATGATCTCAAATAAATTCTAAATAAAATTGATGCAAAGGATAACCCAATGATTTGATGAATTATGGCAATGTCAGAGTCTTTTCACAACTGATTTTGAGGTACTTCAACACTTCCTTACTATAGAGTTATAATACCTTTGGCAAGTAACTTTAATACATATCAAAACACATAGTAATTTGACACTTCATTTTTATTATACTTTTTTATGTAGTCATACAAAACTTAAGGTAGGTTACTATTTCTAATTCATTGTGTCGTTAATCTCACTTCAAAAACTAGTAATTTGTTGTAGGTTTTAACCCTGAACATAAATTATCTACACACAAATATTATAACAGAAAATAAACAATAGCAAGAGCATAAAACATAAAATAGATAAACACAGAGATTTTCCCCTGGATCCAAAATCGGGACGACCAGCTTGATTTTTTATTATTTTCCTTTTAGTCTTACAACACATATATATACATGCCGAAGCATACATAAACCCCAATCCATTAACCGTAGATTAGAACATAACCGTAGTTCCCTTGACCAGATCTACAAAATACCAGGGGCCGAAAACCATCATACCCCAAAACCATGTGCAAATTCATGCACAAAAAATGGGTGGGTCCGCCTATGAGTGGGTCCACACACTAAAACAATTTTCGCTGGGACGCTGCCCCAGACCCCAACAATGGGGGCTGCCTCCCCCCTTGTGACCCCCCTGCTGTGCCCGGTGCAACGTACATCGCATGGGGCTAGTCGTGGAAATAATATAACACATACCCAACATTCTCCCACTTGTTGTTTCCTTTCCACAGGGGGCCACAGGAGAGCTTATTCATTGGGCCAATTCTTCAACACCCATTGTTTCTCTACACCGAGAGAAATTCTGAGTGCTCACAGACTTCGTCAATGCATCTACAACATTCTTCAAAGCGTCCAACTTTACCAGCAACACCCTTTTAGCCTCAACCATATCTCTAACAAAGTGATATTGAACATCAATGTGCTTTGTCTTTAAATGGTAAGCAGGGTTCTTATCCAAGAAAATTTCACTTTGGCTATCACAGTCTATCCTTATAGCTTGCTGTACCAACCCCATACTTGAACAAAATCTCTGCAAACAAACTACTTCCTTTCTTGCATGAGTGGCTTCTATGTATTCTGCCTCTGTTGTTGAAAGAGCCACTACATACTGTCTTTTACTCATCCAAATGACTGCACCTCCAAATAGGTTAAACACATACCCACTTGTAGATCTTCTTTGGTCCAGATCTCCAGCCCAGTCTGCATCAAAAAAACAACGAATGTCCAACATTCTTTCCAATCCTGGTCTTCCCTGGTAGCATAAGCCATAATCACTAGTGCCACGTAAATATCTGAAAACCCACTTCACTACTATCCAATGCTCATTCCCAGGGTTTGACATAAACCTGCTCAATACTCCCAATGCATGTGTAATGTCTGGTCTAGTATAGACCATTGCTTACATCAGACTACCCACTGCACTTGCATATGGAGCATGAGACATATCCTCTACTTCTTCTTGTGCCTTGGGACATTGTTCAGTAGATATCTTTACACCTACAGGAATAGGAACATTCACTGGTTTACTATCCTGCATATTGAACCTCTGTAATATAGTCTCAACATACTTCCTCTGGTTTAACCAGAGCTTCTTCTTTTCCCGATATCTCTTAATTTCCATGCCCAAAATATAGTTTGCAGCACCAAGATCCTTCATGTTGAATTTGGAGAATAGTTGGGTCTTCAAATCTTGGATAATTTCTTTGTAATTTCCAATCAACAACATATCATCCACATACAAGACCAAATAAATAACATGGTCACCAATTAATTTAAAATAAGCACAGTGATCCTCCTTGCTTCTAGTGAAGCCAAGTCCCCGTATATAGGTATCAAATTTCTGATACCACATCCTTGGTGACTGTTTTAACCCATACAGAGACTTCTTCAACCTGCACACCAGTTCTTTCTTACCCTTCACCAAAAAGCCTTCAGGTTTCTTCATGTAGATCTCCTCTTCTAGATCCCTGTGAAGAAATGTTGTCTTCACATCCTTCTGTTCTATCTCAAAATCAAATGCAGCAGCAACAGATAAAAGTAATCTAATAGAAGTAACTTTGGCAACAGGAGAAAAAATATCACCAAAATCAACTCCCCGCACTTGGGAATAACCTTTTGCTACCAACCGAGCTTTGTATTTCTCCACCTTTCCTTCTACATTCGTCTTCTTCTTAAACACCCATTTTCTCCCGATGGGCTTCCTTCCAGCTGGCAACTCCACCAGATCCCATGCCTCATTTTTGTGTAAGGATGCCATTTCATCAACCATGGCCTCTTCAGTTACTGCATCACAGGAATATCTTGTATACTGATAGTTCGGGATCATCATCGACTATGGTTAAGGCAAAGGCACGAAGACGGAAAGATGGACTATACCTTTAAGTTTACCTTCTTTCTGGTGATCTTCTCCATTTGAGTTTGTGGCCCACCTATTTAGGTCTTCTTCGCTTTGGAGACTGCGGTTACGCTCCTCCCAACCGCTCAAAGTCTGTCTTCTCGTTTCTTTTGTTGTGATTTCTGTGTTTAACAACATCTTCTCTCTAAACACCACATCCTTTATGCTTGTAACTGCTTGTTTCCGGGTTCCAAAGCTTGTAACCTTTTTAAGCCATCTGTACAGCGAATGCCAGTTTAATGTCAACTTGGTCCTTTTCTCCTTTGGAACATGTACATATGCATCACATCTAAATACCCTTAGATGTGAAAGAGAAGGTTTCTTACCAGTCCATGCCTCATGTGGGGTCTTATCCTCCAACACTGATTAAGGTGATCTGTTAACCAGATAGCATGCAGTCTCCACTACCTCTGCCCAGAATTCTTGTCCTAACCCAGTACCACCGAGCATGCTTCTTGCCTTTTCCATCAGTGTTCTGTTCATTATTTCTGCAACTCCATTTTGCTGCGGTGTGTATGGAGTAGTCTTCTATCGTGCTATACCACACTTCTTACAGAACTCTTCAAATTCCTTCTTGCAGAACTCCCCACCATTGTCATCCTCTGGTATTTATCTTCTTCTCTTGTACGGTTTCCACCAGAGCCTTAAATTCTTTAAATTTGTCAAATACTTCATATTTCTTCCTCAAGAAATATATCCATGTATTCCTTGAGAATTCATCTATGAATGAAACATAGTACACAGACTTTTCCAGTGATGGAACTGACATAAGTCCAAACACATCACTGTGCACAAGTTCTAATATCTTGTTCGCCCTCTTAGCACTAGAAGGAAAACTCCCCCGATTTTGCTTCCCATATACAAAATGTTCACAGAAATAGAAATCCAGAGAGAAATTAGACATACCTTCTACCATACCATTTCTATGTAGTATACGAAGGCCCTTCTCTCAATTATGTCCAAGCCTTTGATGCCATAGCATGGTCTTTTCTCCAGAGACAGCTAGGCTTTCTGATACCAAATGTAGGTTTTAACCCTAAACAGAAATTATCTACACACGAATCTTATAACAGAAAATAAACAATAGCGAGAGCATAAAACATAAAACAGAAAAACACAGAGATTTTCCCCTGGATCCCAAATTGAGACGACCAGCTTGATTTTTTATTATGTTCCTTTTAGTGTTACAACACATATATATACATGCTGAAGCATACATAAACCCCAATATATTAACTCTAGATTAGAACATAACCATAGTTCCCTTGACCGGATATAAAAAATACCAGGGGCCGAAAACCATCATACCCCAAAACCGTGTGCAAACTCATGCACAAAACATGGGTGGGTCCACCTGTGAGTGGGTCCGCACACTAAAACAATTTTTACCGTGGCGCTACCCCAGAATCCAACAGTGGGGGCTGCATCCCCCCTTGTGACCCCCATGCTACACTCGGCGCAACGTACATTGCGTGGGGCTAATCGTGGAAAGAATATAACAGATACCCAACATCTTCTCTAGACATGCAATGACAATTGTGCCGTCATTTCCTCCATTATTAACACCCACATTAGGGCTGATGTTGTTGTCTAGGTTTACATATGTCATATTGGTAATGGGTTGCAATTGAGTATAACTAGAGTATGGGGAAGTACTATATGAGTTGGAAGAGCTAGAGATCAAAGGTGGGCTATGAGAGGGATCCTGACTCATCAAGTAGGTGTAAATAACCATTCATGAAGAATCTAAGGATAAAATATTCTTAATATCCACGATTGAAACTTTAACAAATATGGTGTTTAAAAAATTTAAACACTATAAAAATGGGTTGAATCAAGAAGGTTAGAGGGATAAGGGGGTGAATCAAGTCAACAAGCAACAATTGAATACTATGTGCATAGGTGGTGGAAACTAGTTTTTGTGTGATAGAATGGGATTCTGAGAGAGATTTGCTAGTAGTTTTTCCTATTACCTTGGGACCTTATTGCATGAAATTTATCACTTTAATCATTAGGAAAGGAATTGTACTAAAAATTAGAATCTAATCTAATGTCATGTGTCAAAAGATAAGTCATAGAATTGAAGTATAATCACACTACAATGATGAATATAAGGACTGGAAAAATAAATTAGCTATAAATTTGAAGCTTGGTGCTTGAAGTATGACTCATGTGCTTGCAAACCTCATGAAGTTCAATAAAATTAACAAATATACGCTCGAGGAACCTCTTAAGTACAACCTTATTGATATGAAGGAACCTATGTGAGTGTAAAAGGTAATATGCTATAGTTGCCAGTGATATCTCTTGTTTGATATATATTAAGATGTCATAATCCATTGCAATAAAATCTTAAGTGACATATATATATATATATATATATATATATATATATATATATATATATATATATATATTTCACAATTCTGTAAGAAGCATGATATTGACATCTTGCAAGATGCATATACCAAAAATAAGAAAGATGTATCTTGATAAAAGAAGTACAACTCCCTATAGAGAAGAAGTTGAGTTCTCAATGAAGGTAGATTTCATATTGCAAAATCCGTGGATGTAAAATAGAGTAGTAAAAGTCTAGGGTTCAAAGCTAGAGATTTGCAAACCCTAGAAAGCAAAAAGGGTTTGACTCTATGGTGAATTTAAGGATGATTGTTGGTTGATTTAGTTGATAAGAACACATTCCTTGGGCTCTTGTTCTTCTTCTGATGAATATTTCTCACTGCTTTCATCCTACATATCAGTTTCTTTTTTGGAGTATTATCTCTTTCTCTTTTGAGCTTTAACTTTTCAAAATTTATGAGATTTGTCCTTTCTCTTCATATCCTTCTTATTTTCTTCCTTTTTACTTCTTTTGTGTGGAAATTTTGTAGCAAAATGTACAAATTCACCACATTCGAAACACTTGAAATAAAACATGCATTTATACTTTTGAGTACCTCTCTTTAATTTACTAGCAAACTAAGAAAATTCTCCATCAGATTAAGTATTAGAGTATTATTCCTCTTCCTTTATTTTCTTTGGAATTTTATTGAGATTTTTGGTGATACCATTGAACTTATTCGAGGCTTTGAATGCAACTTCACTAGATTCATATTATTCTTCTACAATACGTAGCTCATAAGCTGTAAGAATTCCAAGAAATTTCTCCATAGTGAGAGTGCTCAAATCAATTATTTTTAATAATAGAAGCACTAAGGTAAAATCTTGTTGGTAAATACCCCATGATTTTCTGAAAAATGACTTCATATTCAAATTTTAAATCAATGCTCTTGACCAGATTGGTCATTGTTTTAAATATTCTCAAATATTTTGTAATAGTTTCATCTTCCTTCATTATCAAGCTCTCAAACCTCATCCTATAGGTTTGGATCTTCGCTTTCTTCACCTTCAGATCACCTTCATATATATTCCCAAGTTTGTCCCAAACTTCTTTAGCTAATTTTCAATGCATGACTTTTATCAACTCATTCTCACTAAGTGTTTCATTGATGGCCTTTATGGCTTTGGCATCTTTTTTATAATTCTTCTTCTTATTAGTGTCTGAAGGAAGAACATAAATAACAACATATCCGTTCACCACAGTGGAGAAGAAATCAACACCAAAACTCATGAGATTCCCCTTGGTTGAACTTGGTGTTGGGCAGTGAAAGAGGTATGAAATTACTATGTATTTACTAATTTTTTTACCATAAATATACCCCTGTCTGCCTTGGAAAGGTAATTTATCATAAGAATTACTATAGAATTGGAAATGTTTATGTTTACTACAAAAATATGACTAAAGGTTACTTTTTTATTGAAAAACAGGAATTCGAAGAGGTGAACAGTTGTACCAAAGGTGGGGTTGAGAATAATCTAACTGCTACTCCATCAGTGTTGAACCATATCCACCCAAAGGCAAGGAGATCTGAACGAATAGCCTAGAAAAGGCAGGGGACAGCTCGACCTCAGTTAGAGTAAACAGAATGATGACTAAACGCAGAGGAGTGAATCCCTCAGGATCTTTCGATCCTGAGGGATCGCTATTCAAACTCATCTTATTCCTTGATTGGTCCATCAAGATTTGATATATAAAGCCATGTCCTTTAGTGAAAAAGGGACGACGGTTGTTGTTGAAGTCAGTGAGTTAGTCAAAAGACTCTATGTTCAAACATTTCCTCTGTAATGTAACGTTTTATTAACTCTCTGTTTTGCGAGAAACTTCTCTGTAATGCCTTATGTTGGTTTAATATAAGACACGCATTTCATCTACCTTCTACAGTTTTGAATTAGCCAAGCAGTATTTCACTGGCGCTAAGGGCCCGACTTTGGTGGAATCACTTCGTTGTTTGTATTTTAATCCTTGTTTATTGTCGTGTGGAGTGTGTTTAATGTGTGTTTCAATTACAGAATTGGTTTATTGTTGTTGAATCAAGTACAGAGTCATTGCTATTTCATTGTTTACAATAAAAACGTTTTTTGTTCGATTATCTTGTTGTTATTATAAGGCTCTGTTGTTCTGTATCTGATTTGAGTTGTTGTTCCATTAGTTTATAATTTGTTATAATTGATTGTTGCGTGGTAAGAAGCTGTCGACGGAATCTAAGCATAGAAATCTAGTGGCTTGAATATGTTAGAATCATAATTGTTGTTCATTTCACGTTGTTGTTCCATTTCTGTTCATTACTTATTCATAGTCTTTGATTAGCAAACAAATGAGTTGTAGTTACATGCTGTTGTTTCTTTTCAGATTGCGTTTCTTTTAAGTTGCTTTCATTGAATCTGCTTTCGTTTCGATTTCTTTAAGATCTCAAACTGTAGAGGATAGAGGCTTTTCCTTCCAAGTCCCCAGATTGGTCATCTTGCACCGATTTCTAAGGGAAAGAGTTACTTTTATTGCATCCCTGATTGATGCTCTGCAAGATTGAAGTAGTTTAATATTTCCATTCATGTCACTATAATTAGGTTTGTTTCCAGGCATTTGTTACTTTTTCATTTTTTATTCTGTACTACATCTTCCCAACATTGCTCTTAGACAATTGCAGCCTCAGATAGATTACACTCTTGAAATAAAAATACGCTCTCGGATTGATGATTAATGTAGGCTAATTAGGTGTTCAAAAGATACCTTTTTATAACCCAACATTTTGGCACCAATTCTGGGGAGAGTGTATTCCATTTTAAAGGAGTAATGCACAACTAATTTTCTTCTGCTTGCAGAGAATTGGGTATTAAAGACGGAAGGTAAGAACTTGCGCACTGGGCAAGAAACACACTTGCTCGTATCTCGCTTCACAGCAAAGGTAGGAAAGCTTCTTTCTTTAGGTAGGAATGAAGATTTGTTTCTTTGAATGAATAAATCAACTAAGCAAAACTAAATTCCTCCTAGAACTGAAAAACCTAAGGGACCGGTGACCCTTGGGAGCACAACCTTTATTGAAGAAATCCTTAAAAGAACTGAATCTCAGCCATCAGTAGGATTTAAAAGAACTACTTCTAGATAGCCTACTAGTTCCCTTCAGGCTACAGAGTCACCATCTAAAGCCTTTGCTGAGATACACAGTCAAACAGAGGGAATTGAGCAGGATTCCCAAGAAATTGAGAATCCTTGCATAAGTTTCCTTCAAGAAGGGAACGCTAGAAATATCCGAGAAGGAGAAGGGGAAACGGGAGAAACCACAAACTTGAAATCTCCTATTGAAGCTGCCCAAAAAATAAGCAGCCCAGATAAGCGAAGTGTTATTCAACTTATTCGGAACCAAGGTCCTAAATCACCCCAAACAGTAGGTAGACAGGAAATACTTATTATCCCAGACAAAGGGAGTGTTTTCAAAGCCATTCCTGCCCCTGCTCGTCAACCTAGAAATTCCTTGGAAATCCCAGAGGGATATTGGCACATCTTCGATGAAATGGCCCAGAACCAAAATCAGAATCAGTAGCAGACCTCTACGCTGCAATATCCTATAGTAGATACTAGAGTCAATGCACCCATGAAATATATTCCTCTTCAACATATTCCCACATTTCATGGCTTAACATCAGAGGACCCAGATGCGTTTTTGTTTTACTCTGATGTGTTGTGCAGAGGATACAATTACACCACCGATGCCCAAAAACTAAAACTATTCCCTTCTACATTAAAAGGGGCAGCCTTAATATGGTTTATGGGATTAGATGGGGGTGTCATAACTGATTGGGATCATATAAAGGCTGCATTTTTAAAGAAGTATCAAGATTATTGTAGGTCTCGGGAATTAAAAGATGAGATATTCCAAATGACAGAAAAACCAAATGAAACCTTGGAAGAGTATGTGGAACAGTTCCAATACAATCTTCAGATATCCCATTATGCATCTTTACCCTTACCTAACAATCTTTTGAAAACCACATTAATTAGGGGAATGAAATATCAATGGTTTGAAACATTGAATATTATGGGACAAGGTGATATATATGAGGAGAGTTACCCTAACATCATTGATTTTTGTATCAGGAGTTCAAGGGGTAATACAAGGTTGAAATAAGCAGAATGTGATATAATTACAAGGGAAAATAAGACCTCTAATGAAGGTGTGACTCATGCAGAGATTGGAAATCTTCTAGAAGACTTTAAGACAGACATACCTGGGACTCTAACAACGCAGTTTGATATTATGCAAGCCAAATAGAAACAGGCAGAAGCAGAGCAGAACTTGGCAATATTCTGTCGCAAATGTAGAAATAAGCACATCCACAAAGAATGCCCATTGGATGTGATTAAATTCTGCGCAATTTTCACGAAAGATCACCCTACAGAGGGATGTCCTTCACTTCCTGGCCTAAAAGCAGTTTATAAGGAGGCAGAAGAGGAATCAGAAGTGGTATGTCTACTTAATTAGCACCAAAAATGGCAGCTGCGACCATTAGGTATGCCAAAAGATCCATTTTCTTTTCAACCTCCTCGATATAATGCTCAACAATATAGTGGGATGTGGCAGAATCAACCACCTTTCCCTAATTGGCCACAACAGCCATTTCCTCCTGCATCTTGGCCAAGTCAAACAAATCAAAATAATTGGCCTAGCTTTCCTTTCTACCCACCTTTCTGGCCTACACAATGGTCCCCCTCTACTTCTCAAAGTCAGGCCTGGCAGTCAAACTGGAAAAAATCTACAAATCATCCAGCCGGAACAATTCTTCTCTCTCAACCTACACTGCCAGCTCCTTATACAAACCCCCAGACCAATTTAAGACCACAACTCCCAGCCCAACCCAACCCAAACCCAAACAATAGGCCAGTTCAGTCTGTCCAAAGAATGGAACCTACAGAAGTAGAAGCTAAATAAGATCTTCAAATAAGATCTGGGCGCATAGTGGAAACAGAGAGAAACAATGATGTCCACATTGAAGATCCGTTACCTGTAGAACAAACAGTAAAAAGTGAGAAGGAAAATCAACAACAAAATCAACAGCGAAGTCAAAAACAAGTAACAACTTCCTCTCCATCATTCCCAGAATGATTAATTATACCTCGTCCATTAGAACAACCTAATTTTGATCTTCTGGGAGAATTAAAAAATTTGTGTATAAAAATCCCTCTCCTCCAAGCTATTCAAGATATTCCTATATATGAAAAAAAATTAAGGAATTATGCATAAAGAAGCCAAAGAGGAGAACAACAACCAATCCTACTGTCCAAATATTCGGTATCTTATCTGACTTATTATCAGGAATGGAAACACCCATCAAATATGAAGACCCAGGAAATCCTATAGTGACAGTGCAGATCAATGGGCAATCATTTCCAAATTCCTTAGTTGATTTGGGAGCAGCAATTAACATTTTAACAACCACCACCTATCAAAAACTTGGCATTACATCACTAGAACCAATAAAAACCTTGTTGGAATTGGCTGACCGATCAATAGTCAAACCAGAAGGTATACTACAAGATGTAATGGTATCTGTAGATTCCTGGGAATACCCTGCTGAATTCCTGGTTATCAATCAAAAGAATCGACTAGATGGACACCCATTAATCCTAGGTAGACCTTGGTTGGCAACTGTCGATGCTTATATTGGATGCCGACAAGGCAACATGACAATTACAAGGGGAAATTGTGTCAAGAATTTAGCCCTATATCCCCCAGCCTAGCCAAGTCTATCAATAATCAAAACAAGAAAACCACCTGCATCATATCTTATGGAAAATATGAGATCACCTCTAACTATAGAAAATGCTCTTGATTTTAAAGATCAAATAGAGGATGATATCATTAATAATTTTATTAATAAGTCACAAACTAGATCTCATTTGCAATGTCACATGATCAAAGCAGCATTCGATAATAAAGAATAAGAAGATCCTTTCAAATATATTCCTGATTAAACAATACCTACTACTTCTATGAGC
Organism: Pinus albicaulis; assembly: GCA_034641835.2. Taxonomy (NCBI): domain Eukaryota; kingdom Viridiplantae; phylum Streptophyta; class Pinopsida; order Pinales; family Pinaceae; genus Pinus; species Pinus albicaulis. The sequence goes on from CM076580.1 coordinate 429,274,031, forward strand.
AATATCAAGGTTGTAGAAATTGAGCCGGGAAAAACTTTAAATATTAATAAAAATCTCACTGCTGAACAAGAAGAGAAATTGGTCCAATTATTACGAAAATACAGAGTAGCCTTTGCATGGGATTACCCCGATATGAAAGGAATTGATCCTCAATTGTGTACTCACCACATTTACATTGAAAAAGATGAAAGACCCATTCACCAACCTCAAAGGAGACTAAATCCTCACCTTAAATATATTGTGAAAGCTGAATTACAAAAACTATTGGATGTTAATTTCATCTACCCAATATCTGATAGCAAGTGGGTCTCCCCATTAGTGGTAGTACCAAAAAATAACGAAAAGTGGAGGATATGTGTAGATTACCGTGAAATTAATAAGGCAACACAGAAAGACCACTTTCCCCTTCCTTTCATTCACCAGGTATTAGACACATTGGTAGGGAAGAAATTATTTTCTTTCCTCGATGGCTTCAGTGGGTACAACCAAATCCATATTTCCCCTAAAGACTAGGATAAAACTACTTTTACCTGTCCATGGGGGAAATTTTCCTACCGAGTCCTACCTTTTGGCCTATGCAATGCCCCTGCTACATTCCAAAGGGAAATTCTCATCATTTTTGTAGACTTAATAAATTAAGGCCTCGAAGTATATATGGATGACTTCACACCCTATGGGGATGACTTTGAGCCTGCATTGGAAAACCTAGAAAAGGTATTGCAAATATGTATTAACACTAGGCTTTTCTTAAGCAATGAAAAGTGTCTTATGATGATGACCGAAGGAGTTATCTTAAGGCATTATATTTTAGCAGCTGGAATTCAAGTAGACCCGGCTAAAATTCAAATAATCTTGTTAATTCCCACACCCACTACACAAACAGAGGTACATAGATTTCTTGGTTTTCTGGTTATTATAGAAGATTTATAGAACATTATTCTCGAATAGCTGCACCTTTATATGCACTGACTAGAAATGTTGATTTCGTTTGGATAGATAAATGTGACAATGCCTTTAATGATCTGAAAAAGCTTGATTCAACAGCCCCAGTGCTGAGGGGCCCAAATTGGAATTTTTCGTTCCAAATTTCATTTGATGCCTCAAACACAGAAATTGGAGTAGTACTTGGGCAAGAGGAAGACAAGAAGCCATATGAAATTTACTATGTTAGAAAAAATCTATCCCCTGCTGAATTAAATTATACTGTGACTGAGAAAGAATTTTTAGCTGTAGTTCATGCTATAAACAAATTTAGACATTACATAACTGGGTATCTGTAGTACTATATACTGATCTCTCTACCATTAAATTTTTAGCAAATAAACCTATTACAAATGGAAGAGTGACAAGATGGTTGGTTTTACTGCAGAAATTTGATATCACAATCAGAGATTGACCTAGGAAAGAGAACCTTGTAGCTGACTTTCTGTCGAGAATGCCAAAGCCAACAGATATAGAAGCAGTTGAAGACCACTTTCCGGATGAACATCTCTTCGCTGTTACTATCAGAACACCATGGTATGCTGATATAGCGAACTATTTGGCAATAGGTAAATTACCTAAACATCTATCCCTTAATGAACGTAAGAAAATAATACATCGTTGTACCTGCTTCTCCTGGATTGGGGGCTACCTATTTCATACATGTGCAGATATGAAAATAAGGATATGCATTAGGGAGGATGAGGTATTTGACATCTTGAAAGCGTGCCATGATGGACAGTGTGGCGGAAATTTTGCAGATCGTAGAACTGCCCGTAAAGTTTTACGAACATACTATTATTGGCCTACTATCTTTAAAGATGCTAAAAAATTCATTCAGGCCTGTGATAGCTGCCAAAGGGCAAGTCGCCCTAGCCAGTCTGATGAAATGCCTTTGAACCCTCAACTAGTGATTGAACCATTTGAACGTTGGGCCCTTGACTTTGTTGGTCCTATTAGCCCCCTATCAAACCAAAAAACATATATCCTAGTTGCAACTGAGTATGTCACCAAATGGGTTGAAGCATAAGCTCTTTCAAAAGCTACAGAGGACTCTGTAATACAGTTTCTTTTCCAAATCTTTGTGCGCTATGGCCTCCCGAGGGACATAATCACAGATGGAGGACCACATTTTGTAGGTAATAAATTAGCTGAAACATTGCAAAACTACCACATTCAGCACAAGATTACAACTCCATATCACCCACAGGACAATGGCCAAGTAGAGAGCACGAACAAAGTAATCGAATCTATATTAACAAAAACCGTTCCCTCTCATAGACGAGATTGGGCCTACATATTTCCAGAAGCATTGTGGGCATATCAAACAACGTGGAGACCTACTATAGGGTATTCACCATACTAATTGGTATTTGTAAAAGAACCCATCTTTCCTATAGAATTCGAAATTCAAACATTAAGAACGGCTCAAAAGGTGGGTCTAAATCTGAATGAAGCCCAGGCTAAAAGACTGCAACAAATTAATGAGTTAGATGAAATTAGGCTCTCTGCTCTTCAGCACACAGCATTAATTCAGCAACAGAGAGCCAAATGGCATGACGCCCATATCAAAGAAAATATCTTCCACGAAGGAGACTTGGCACTCCTATATGATTCTAGGTTTCAGGATTTCCCAGGAAAAATCCAGACACAATGGCTTGGACCCTATGAAATACAAAAAGTGCATGATAATGGCACTATTACATTAGTTACCATTGACGGATCTGGACATTCCTTTAAGGTAAATGGTCATCGAGTACGATTGTATCATAAACTGCTTACCTGGGAATCCTTTTACCAATAGTTACGAGAATATTCTACAATGGAAATTCTTGTTGAAGGGGAGAACTCCTCCTCGAGACCAGTTTGATAAATCATTTTTTAAAGTTTTGTACATAAAGAATTTTTTCGTTTCTCGATTGTTGTTTTATGGAATTTGTTTTTTAAACATTCTGTTAATATTACTTCTTTATTTCTTCATCGTTTGTTTCATGAAATCTAGTTTCTTTTAAAAAGAAAAAAGAGAAAAAAATTATGTTTATTTCGTTTTTTTTGTTGTTCCTTTCTAAAGGAAAAACACTTCTGTTGTTCCTTTCAAAAGGAACATCAGTTTTTCAAAGTGCTTTTGTTGTTCCTTTCTAAAGGAACAACACTTCCGCAGAGTATTTTCTTGTTGTTCCTTTTGAAAGGAACAACAATGCCGCAGATTGTTTTTGCTGTTCTTTTTAAAGGAACAACACTTTTTTAGTGGATTGTTTTTTGTTTTAAGCCAACATTTTGAATTTTTGATTACTTTTCTAAAGGAAAATATATCATTTATATACAATCATACAAATTAGAGCTTACTGTAATCAGCAAATCAAAAGAAATCGTCATTTTTTAAGAAAATTTTCTAGTAATGATAAGAAAAAAAGGAAAAAGGGGCATGATCAATAATATAACTTTGCTATTTTATTTACATTGAATTAATCTGATCGATTATTTTTATCATGATTGGTTCTTTCCCACATGCTATAATTTTCTTTGATGTTTATCTATGGAATAAGAATAAGGGCATATTTTTTCTATTGAGATGTTCAGATTTCTTCCACCATCCCTACACTTAAGGAGTGTTGAGCCATCCCTTATGAATAACTGAGGAAAAGTGCTGCAGAAGAAAGAAAAAATATTTACATATTTTATTAATAATGATTTTGCGGATGGAGGATAGAGGGTCTCATCAAGAGCCAGCCTACCATGATCATAGGGAAGGCAGTGAAGTGGCATTCCCATTATGGCCACCAAACCAGGGAAATGATCCAATAGACAATTGAGAAAGTCAAGAAGTCCTTGGAACAGGAGGTCTCATCACAAGCCGACCTGTCCACCTTTCACTTCTTCCCGGTGAACAACATTGTGGTTTATCTGGTCACCAAGCTAGCACAATGGCCTCCGTCATGATATTCAATAAAAATCACCTCTTTAGCATAAATAAAGGACAATGGTTACGTGGGTAAGAAAGCAACTTTGTCAAGGTTATGGACACCTATGGGAAACAGAGCTCTGCTGATGGTATTGAAGTCACATTTATACACATCAATAGTTATATTTAACCCTTTTCCTATATCTTTATTTAAATGTCAAATGAAAATATGAATCCCTTACCTTTACCTTCGAACCTATTATACATGAAAATCATTACAAATCGATCATATTATTCCAAAATGGTAAATAATGCAATTGTACTTATGATTATATTATGTTTTCCCTTCTCCTCGTATTTCAATCATTAGAAAACGATTTTCTATTTATTAACGATTCATCACATGCATTGATTTCAATAATTGTTGTAATTTGATTGAATGTATCATAATTACGCTTGCTTTTTACTGTTGTACTGCTGCTGTGCCACACATGCTCCTCTCAATTGATGGTCGAGGGCGACCTTTCATTCATTCGAGGGGCATGTATGTCTGCATGCAGATCAAACCCCGAGATTTATTTTCTTGTATATGAACTAAATCCCTGCATTTTAGGAAATAATAAATTTTCAATGAACTGTGTTGTGTTGTTCCATTGTGATTACTGTGTATTGAGAAATTAACAGAGCGTAGAAATGGGAGGACGGCCAATTTGTAGTGAGCCTCAAGTGCTTATCGTTTCTGATGTTGCATGAGAAATTTTAGAAATACTGGGGTGGATTACATATTTCATGAGAATGCAGCAACCCCATGAATCAGTGGCCACCAAATTTTTATTGAACCTGCAGGAAGGATCCTCCATGGTCAGAGGAAGGCAGATAGCTGTACCTGACGAGATAATCGCATAAGTGTCTGGCATTCCCGCGCAAGGGATTATTTGGACTCAGAAGAAGATTAGGATTCGAGAAGCCATGAATATTTTTCAAGATTATGGACAAACGTTAGTTATCAAAGGTAATTGAGTCCATCCAACGTCATTAGGAGAACCATGGACAAAGTTGGCTGAGATTGTGTAGGCTTACATAACGTTCGATGGAAGAAAGGATGTGGTAAGACCTCGCCACCTTAAGCTACTAGCTGTATTAAAACAAAAATGCACCATTAATTTTCCTGCATTTTTAAATTCTTTTTTGCATGATACTACTCATGGTATAAGAAAATCCCAGCATACAGATATGGTGGTCAGCCACCATTGTCTAATTCGATTAATAGTGAGTCATAGCCTCACCCAGAAACAGACCAACTGGGAAGAATTAATATTTTCCATCGACGGAGGGTTAGCTCTACCCGCTCCAAAACGGAAGAGGATGGCCGGCTCAATAGCTGAGCCTTCTACTCATAGACAGACCCTCCGATTGAAACAAAGTAGGAGGATGGTGGAAGGACTTTCGGGCAGCAGTAGCCAGCCCCTAGAATTACACAGCTCAGAGGAGGAATAACCTCCACAATTGGAGGGAGTAAGCCCTCGTACTTATGAGGAAGAAAAATTGGAAGGAGAAATTCGCTACTCAGACGAAGAAGAAATAAGTCCCCATATCGGTAGTGAAAAACAATCTAGTGCAGAGGAAGGAGATAATAAGGAAGAAGAAATCGAAGGAAATACTGAGGAAGAAGAAGTTGAAGGAAAAATTCAGTATTCAGACGAGGAGGGAGGAAGTTATTACACCTGTGAGGAGGATGAGGACAATCATAGCAGTAGTAAGGATGAAACAGAGTCTCCCGAAAACTTTATCGTAAGCCCTTTACAGGAAGACTAATTGGCCTATATTTTGGCCAATATGAGTGATTATGCATGACCTCATAGCCCCTTGGACCTCAATATAGATATTAATCAGCTACCAGAGTACTCTGCTATTGATAAAGAAATAGCTGGAGAAAAACTAAATGAAACAGCAAACCCTAGCGAAGCTAGGGTTGCTTCTCGTGAGAGGCGTGAACAAGAGAAAGAGAACGCCGAAACTGGAAGCCCCCAGGAGACTGCAGAGTTAACTGAGAATGTGATTCCCAAAGAATTTAGCCAAGGGCGTATGAATGTAGAAGAAGAACCCCAAGGAGAAGAATAAGAAGAGAATTTTACTGAAGGCACAGCTGATATAGGCCAAAACCCTATTGAGCAAATGGGTTCAGATAAAGGAATGACTGTTCCATTAAGAAAGAGGAGGAAAACAACTGAGATTGAGAAGCTTCGCAGGGAATGAATAAAGCTTCATAAACTAGTAGAACAGCTCAGGCAAACCATTAGGGTTCTGAGAATGAAACAGATGCCTAAGCGAACCCCTAAGAGAAGAAGCATTGCTATCAAAAGAGTTTCGAAAAAGAGAAAGGTGACCGCTAATAGGAACCCCTATGTTACAGAAGAAACCATACCTGAGCCTAATTATGAGAATGCGAAGCAACAAATGGCTGTTCCAACACAAGCTATTCCAGAGGAACCTGTTCTAAGTGAAAATATGAAATCTAGTAGTCAACATACTTTTAGTGATCCGACACTGGTCAGACTTCAAGAAGAATTGACACTGATCTGAATAGAATGGCAGAGATTGGAGGAAGATATTGTCCCAAGAAAGAGATATCAGGAATTTCAGCAACAAATGAGAAGTATTCATGAAGCCAAAGCTGAAGCTCATGAAAAATGTCGGAAAGCAGAGGCAAAAGATGATAAGGTAATGAACCAACTAAAACTAGCCTACACTCAAATGGACACTCTCTGCTCCTTGTATACTGATGTCTTAGCATGTAGATGCCCCGCCAAAAACTATGCTTTTGTTTTACTAGAAAGACATTTACAATTAAAGATCAAGGAAGTTAGGGCAGGGAAATCCATAGAGCTAAAAACCATAGATGACTTTATATCATGATGCAAACTTTATGGGATCAAAGTACAGTGCCTTTTGTGTGAATTTTACTTTCATAATCTAATACTTGAAAATGACTGTGAATCAAACCCTAGCCCTTTTGTTGGAGATGTTCAGTTTTAGGCATTCATTTCCTTTGCTATAAATCAATTAAAATGGCTTAAAGCTTATAACGCCTTTCAAAGGCAGGAAAATGGATTAGATCTGTGGGTCAGAAGTGAACCTTAGGACCCACTTCAATTTTGGCTAGACAGAAAAGTTTGATGACAAAGGAAGGTGTTACCCAAAATATGGGGCCTATCCACAAATCAATTATTTTGAATGGAACAGACTATTTCTCATCCATTAGAAACCAAGCTTATATAGCAGCCAAGGTCTGGTGGAGAATCTCCAATCAGAATGTGCAAAATAGGGAACCATTTAATTATAGAAACTTTGAGCTAGCAGCAGACCGCTTGATTTCCTATAACCATCTTGTTTTAAAATAAGGACCATATTGGTTAGGATGTAGGTTCCGCAGCCCTATTGCATGGTACCCTGCTTCAGACTACAAAGTTATTTCTGAACTTCCTGAAGGACAGACAGAACATGTTTTTGAGGAATTAGCTGCACTACGTGGTTTTAGGCCTGTTGATGACAAACCTTATCTGGCTTATTCCTTGACTTCTCTCCATGTGAACTTTAGTTTTCATGAAGGCATGAAAAAAAATAAGCAGGGGGGTATGTTGCGCAGTGAAAGAGGTATGAAATTACTATGTATTTACTCATTCTTTTACCATAAATATACTACTGTCTACCTTGGAAAGGTAATTTATCATAAGAATTACTATAGAATTGGAGATGTTTATGTTTAGTACGAAAATATGACTACAGGTTACTTTTTGATTGACAAATAGGAATTTGAAGAGGTGAACAGCTGTACCAAAGGCGGGGTTGAGAATAATCTAAGCACTGCTCCATCAGCGTTGAACCATATCCAGCCAAAGGTAAGGAGATCTGAACAAATAGCCCAGAAAAGACAGGCGACAGCACGACCTCAGTCAGAGTAAACAGAATGATGACTAAACGCAGAGGAGCGAATCCCTCAGGATCTTTCGATCTTGAGGGATCGCTGTTCAAACTCATCTTATTCCTTGATTGGTTCATTGAAATTTGATATATAAGGCCATGTCCTTTAGTGACAAAGGGACAACGGTTGTTGTTGAAGTGAGTGAGTTGGTCGAAAGACTCTATGTTCAAACATTTCCTCTGTAATGTAACGTTTTATTAACTCTCTATTTTGAGAGAACCTTCTTTGTAATGCTTTATTTTGGTTTAATATAAGACACGCGTTTCATCTACCTTCTACAGTTCTGAATTAGCCCAGCAGTATTTCAATGGTGCTAAGGGCCCGGCTCTAGTGGAATCACTTCGCTGTTTGTATTTTAATCCTTTTTTACTGTCCTGTGGAGTGTGTTTAATGTGTGTTTCAATTAAATAATTGGTTTATTGTTGTTGAATCAAATACCGAGTCATTGATATTTCATTCTTTACAAGAAGCACGTTCGATGTTCGATTATCTTGTTGTTATTATAAGGCTCTCATGTTCTATATCTTATTTGAGTTTCTGTTCCATTAGTTTATAATTTGTTATAATTGATTGTTATGTGGTAAGAAGCTGTCAACAGTTTTATTGCCTAAATCTACCTCAGGCTTGAGGAAGGCAGAGTTCAGGGTAACATCAAACCACGCTCAGTCTGGTAGCTAGCCCTACCAGATCAGGGGAGGGCTCTCTCCGGGTCAATCTCAACAAAGATAATAAATAGGGCTTGAGATAACTTGAAATAAAATCTAATTTTAGGCTAGGTATATAAGTAAAGGATTTTGATTTTGATTTTGGGGGTTTTGTTGGAATCAAAGGGAAAGGAAGTTTTGGGTTCGGGGACGAGGCCTAGTTTTTGCAGAGTTCTGAATGGGGCAAGGAACGAAATTTTTTTGATGCTTTGGATTGAATGAATGAATAGCTCAGACCGGTAAGGATCTAAAAAGGGAAATAAGCTTTCAAGAATCCTCTTCAAACAGATGAAAACATGGAAAATTAAACAGAACTGAAGGCAGAGCAAAGCAATCTAATGAATTCCACCTTTATCACTCATTTGTTTAATTTAAGAAGAAAATAGGAAGGGAAATGGTACACATCAAACATCAGTAAACTCACAATCACATAGAGAAACACACCATCAAAACATAGAGCCACATGGATCCCAAAGAGTGCTGCAAACCCTGGTCTATTCCTTTGCAAAAATTGCAGAGATGAAATGTACAATGAAGTGCCAAGCAATCCCAAGTGTCCAACCTCTGAAAATGACTGAGAAAATACAAGATATAGACAATCCTAACACATTCCCATGCCTCTATGGGTCGAGCTCACTATTTTATGAGCTGTTTCAACAATATTTAAACTAAGAACTAGAAAATAGGCAATGAAACAGCTTGCCTCTATAAGATAGGAAACTGATTCATTCAGTTACATTTCATTTTTTGGTGAATGAATCTACTAGCATGAGTAAAAATGTGCCAAAATTACATCAAAGCCATGAAATTACATCAAGTTACATCAATATTTACATGAAAAATTAAAACTGGCCAAAACTAGGCGAAAATATGAACTGCTGAGTGAAAATTAGGCCAACTTTCGCAATGCGTCGTGCCTGAAATCTCTATGCGTAGCGCCAATTTGAGGATGATTTTGAGGGCCTTCCAGAAGCCCAAATCGAGCAAAAGATAGCTCGCTGGAAATCTCTACCTGTCTAATTTCGAACCCAAGTGGAATTTCTAAATTTGGTTGCCATTTTCCCCTCCAAAAATGAGTTCTCGTAACATTGCTTCCTGTGTGTCCAAAAGATGGCAGAAAGGTCATTTTTAGGGTGTATTTGACGCTTCAGGCAACCCAAAACTTGTCAAAATATTTAGGTAATGGGTAGGCATGCATAAATTTTGATGCAAAATATAGAAATACAATTCTTTCTTCAAGAGGAGCTTCTAATTATAAGCGCGCGCCAAGTGGCGCTACGCGTTGGGCAGGAAAATCTGTGTTAAGGCCAAAAAATTCAAAATTGACAAAAAGTTTCCCAAATTTCTTGAAATTTTGGCTGAATGTCCCCTATCAAGCACTATGCTGGGCCAAAGAAGCTTCTGCCAAAATTTGGAGTATATCATGCCTTTTGCGACGCTTTAATGCCCTCTTTAACTTTTCCTTCAGGATCTTGATTCGCACCTTCCAAACATGATTTCACACCCAATAATGGTTCTTCATGTGCCTTAGCATGCTATTTTCATTTTTTGCCTTCTGAGTTCATTTATTTTAGTGGTGGAATCACTGTCTTGGTCATAAGATGTATCAGTGTCTTCCTCCATGATGTCCAAGGTGTATGTTGGCTTGTATGAGATGAAAATGAGAATTTGGTGCTTTTGTTTTAGTTGCCAAACATGTGTCAAATGTGAGGGACTATGGAGGAATAGGATAATGGGAATAATGAACTTTTATAAAGTGAAATTTTCCTTTTGAAAACTCTGATTTGATAAGTTTAGGGACAAGGGACAGCCACTTGATTTCTTGGGATAAACTTGGGATTTGAGGGAAATTCACAAATGGTATGGGGACAATGGGAATAGGATAGGGATAATTGAATTTAGCGATGTAAGGTGAAATAGGAAAAGGGGACTGTGGTGAGAAAATTAATAGTGAAGAGATGGAAAAAACAAGGTGGGGAATGGAAGAGTTTGACAGAAAACAAGTTTAAAACCCTAGGAGCAATCTTAAAACAAGAGAGGAGATTTTGTATTCAAATCTTCATAATCAATCTCATAATCAACACCAAATACTTGTTCATGAGCAATGGAGTGATTGCATGGACTTACTTGGACCAAGAGAAATCGGGCAAATTTTATGAGTTGGAAGAAATAGCAATGAAGTTGTTTTCTGCCATGTGCATCGCGCAACAACCCAATGCGTAGCGCCACAACCCAATGCGTAGCACCTTTTTACAGGAGGATTTTTGAGGCCTTCCCGGTGTCCAAATTTGGCGTGGGATAGCTCGTTGGAAATCTTATTGTGTCTACTTTCCAACCCAACTAGAATTTTTCAATTTGGAGTTCATTTTCCTTGTCAAAAATCATATCTCCCAAGACTGGTCAAAATGAGCAGAATGAGGCTACCTCAAGGCAGAGTGCTATTCCAGTCAACTTTTTAAAGTCTTCCTCAGCTCCAAATTGAGCTCATGATACCTCATTGGAAAGCACCTTGTGTCTAGTTATCATTTTACTCATCAAGAAAGTCATTTGGCCAACCAAGCTAGGAGAAATCTTGATTTTCCCAAGGTCACTTGAGAGGTGCAACAATTTTCCTAAGGCAACTGTATTTTTGACATTTATCTAAAACCATGACACATGTGTAAAAAGTGAAGGATTTTCTTCTTCCTTGGCCTATTTTGGACAAAAACCTCTCCCATTTTTCCCAAATTCATCTTTTATTGCTCAGAAACATCATTGGAGTAAAACCTATCCCGATGTGTGGAACAAGGGATTTGTCGAAATGAAGTGAAATGAAGGGGATAAGGGACTTCTAAATTCTTAATAAAATTTTGGTAAGTAGGGAGGGATGTTAAGAAGTAGGGGAAAGTGTAATTTCAGAGATTGAGTGAGGGGAAGGGGTCCAAAAGGGAAAAACACAGGCCTAGCCTAGAAAATTTCCAATTTGTAGCAAGAAACTAGGGTTTGTGCGAAAATGAGGAATTTGGAGGATATTAGTGATGGGAAGTGTTTAATAAGGTACATTAAGGATAGGGGAAGCTGTATGAACATCAGGATACAAGTTTTGCTTATGATTTGACCATCCAAGAGAAATTACCTTCAAAACCCTAGGAGAGGGAAATGAACCTTACCTAGGCACAACTGAAGCATGAACAAGGTGTAAAATGACCCTTTGGAATCTGGCATGATGATGAAAACCCTCTGAATGATGGTACACTCAGCTGAATGGTGACATGGACCGACATTTGGACAACTTTGACAGGATTAAAAGAAAACCCTAGACCTAATACCTAGTGACCAAATTTTACTTGAAGACTCACTGAAATGAAAAAATTTGACCTTGACACCTTAAAATCACTTTGTAAGAGCATGTTTGATCACTGGAGGAAGGCTGCAAATACTGACACTAACATTGGCTCCAATGGGGATGGTAGCTCCTTGGAGGTGCCAAGAACTACAGATCTTTGGAAAGCAGACAATGCCTTCATCCATTGGGCAATGGAATCAAAAAACTCAAGCTGAAATGCATGACTGAAAACTGATGACTTGACGACACAAATTGACTCTCACTCAACTAAGAACTGACTCGATACTTAAACACAACCGACAAACTGGAAATATGCTCAATATGAAGCTTATTCAATACAACCTACTCTAGTTGTTCCATTCATCACCTGATCAAGTGAAATGAAACAACCAATGCAACCATGTAAGCATTCCGGCTGCTATTTGGATTCTTCGCAAGTGCTCATTTATGAACAATAAGAGAGAACTACTGAAAGGCGACTCCCATGAAAACTTGTGAACAGATTCGTTGAATACTATGGATTCTCTATCCGCCTCCAAAAACACTGCATAAGGATCTTGAAATTAATGCACACCAGGACATAGCTCATCCAATGGATTACTTCTCTTCTCCTCATACCATGAATGCAAAATTTGATTTGAGCTTTGTGATGAGACTCCTACTAAAAATGACAAAGAGACGGGCTTTCGGATCAAGTTTATATCAGCACACGTTTCAAGCTTACATATAGTCAATGGAGAAAGACTTTGACTACAGAAATCATCCAACACATCAGCTATTGGATCGTGAAAAACTTGAAAAGACTGCTGCAACCCATTTTCTATTGGTTCCGATGAGATTACATGATTTCCTACAACCTGCTCATTTGAAGATATACTATGCAATTTACCCTTCAAACACTGAAATGATTCAAAGCAAAATGGTATGGAATCATCTTGAATCATTTGATCGTATGTTCCAGCTTCCAAGTCCTCATCTGCAACTCGACAATCAATGGCATTTGGGGGCTGCAAATCTGGATATGAGAAGTCTTGAACAAGGTTTTCATTGCCCTCAGGATGGTTCATCCTCCAGTGGAGTCCTTGGATCTGATCTCGAAACTGATTTAGAGTCACCAGGTGAATGATTTCAGCCTTCAGATGTCTGATCGTTGTCCACCATCAACAATCAGATCTGAACTTGATTACATTTTACTGAGGAAACTAGATGTTCATTTCATAAACTAGACCAGAGATTGACTGAAGCAACATTCATCTACTTTCGCTAATGCAATGCAAGAGCGTTTCGAAGGCTACCTGGCTAACCTCAGGCTCTGTCTGTAGTTTATAAAGAAAACAACAAAATTTTATTTTTCCCCAGTACAGTCACCACTATGTTATTTCCTAAATCTACCTCAGGTTGAAGGAAGGCAAAGTTCAGGGTAACATCAAACCACGCTCATTCTGGTAGCTAGCCCTACCAAATCAGGAGAGGGCTCTCTCCGGGTCAATCTCAACAAAGATAATCAATAGGGCTTGAGATGACTTGAAATAAAATCTGATTTTAGGCTAGGTATATAAGTAAAGGATTTTGATTTCGATTTTGGGGGTTTTGTTGGAATCAAAGGGAAAGATAGTTTTGGGTTCGGGGATGAGGCCTAGTTTTTGCAGAGTTATGAATGGGGTAAGGAAGGCAATTGTTTTGATGCTTTGGATTGAATAAATGAATAGCTTAGACCAGTGAGGATCTGAAAAGGGAAATAAGCTTTCAATAATCCTTTTCAAATATATGAAAACATGGAAATTTAACAGAACTGAAGGTAGAGCAAAGAAATTTAATGAATTCCACCTTTATCACTCATTTTTTTAATTTAAGAAGAAAATAGGAAGGGAAATGGTACACATAAAATATCAGTAAACTTACAATAACATAGAGAAACACACCATCAAAACATAGAGCCACATGGATCCCAAAGAGTGCTGCAAAACCTGGTCTATTCTTTTGCCAAAATTGAGAGATGAAATGTACAATGAAGTGCCAAGCAATCCCAAGTGTCCAACCTATGAAAATGACTGAGAAAATACAAGATATAGACAAGCCTAACTCATTCCCATGCCTCTAGGGGTCAAGCTTACTATTTTGGAGTTGTTTCAACAAGATCTAAACTAAGAACTGGAAAGTAGGCAATGAAACAGCTTGCCTCTATATGATAGGAAACTGATTCAGTTAGTTACATTTCACTTTTTGGTGAATGAATCTACTAGCATGAGTAAAAATGTGCCAAAATTACATCAAAGCCATGAAATTACATCAAGTTACATCAAGATTTACATGAAAAAGTCAAACTGGCCAAAACTAGGTGAAAATCTGAACTGCTGAGTGAAAATTAGGCCAAATTTCCCAATGCACCACGCCTGAAATCTCTATGCATAGCGCCACTTTGAGGATGATTTTGAGGACCTTCCCGAAGTCCAAATTGAGCGCAGGATATCTTGTTCGAAATATTTTCCTGTCTACTTTCAAACAAAAGTGGAATTTCTGAATTTGGTTGCCATTTTCCCCTCCAAAAATGAGTTCTCCCAACACTACTTCCTGTATGTCCAAAAGAGGGCAGAAAGGTCATTTTTAGGGTGTTTTTGACCCTTCAGGCAACCCAAAACTTGTCAAAATATTTAGGTAATGGGTAGGCATGCATAAATTTTGATGAAAAATCTATAAATACAAATTTTTCTTCAAGAGGAGCTTCGAATTATAAGTGCACGCCAAGTGGCGCTACGCGTCAGGCAGGAAAATCTGTGTTAAGGCCAAAAAATTCAAAATTGACAAAAAATTTCCCAAATTTCTTGAAATTTGGGCTGAATTTCCACCATCAAGCACTATGCTGGGCCAAAGAAGCTTCGTCCAAAATTTGGAGTCTATGATGCCTTTTGCGACGCTTTAATGCCCTCTTTAACTTTGCATTCAGGATCTTGATTCACGCCTTCCAAACATGATTTCACGCCCAATAATGGTTCTTCATGTGCCTTAGCATGGTATTTTCCTTTTTGGCCTTCTATGTGCATGTAGTTCAGTGGTGGAATCACTGTCTCCGTCATAGGATGTATCAGTGTATGCCTCCATGATGTCCAAGGTGTATGTTGGCTTGTATGAGATGAAAATGAGAATTTGGTGCTTTTGTTTTAGTTGCCAAACATGTGTCAAATGGGAGGGACTATGGAGGAATAGGATAATGGGAATAATGAACTTTTATCAAGTGAAATTTTCCTTTTTAAAACTCTGATTTGATAAGTTTAGGGACAAGCGACAGCCACTAGATTTCTTGGGATAAACTTGGCATTTGAGGGAAATTCACAAATGGTATGGGGACAATGGGAATAGGATAGGGATAATTTACTTTAGGGATGTAAGGTGAAATAGGAAAAGGGGACTGTGGTGAGAAAATGAGCAGTGAAGAGATGGAAAAAACAAGGTGGGGAATGGAAGATTTTGACACAAAACAAGTTTAAAACCCTAGGAGCAATCTTAAAACAAGAGAGGAGATTTTGTATTCAAATATTCATAATTAATCTCATAATCAACACCAAATACTTGTTCATGAGAAATGGAGTGATTTCATGGACTTACTTGGACCAAGAGAAACTAGGCAAATTTTATGAGTTGGAAGAAATAGCAATGAATTTTTTTTCTTCCATGTGCGTCGCGCAACAACCCAATGCATAGCGCCATAACCCAATGCGTAGCACCACAACCCAATGTGTAGCACCTTTTTGAAGGAGGATTTCGGAGGCCTTCCTGGTGTCCAAATTGGGTGCGGAATAGCTCGTTGGAAATCTTATTAAGTATAATTTCCAACCCAACTTGCATTTTTCAATTTGGAGTTCATTTTCCTTGTCAAAAATCAAATCTCCCAAGACTGGTCAAAATGAGCAAAATGAGGCTGCCTCAAGGCAGAGTGCTGTTGCAGTCAACTTTTGAAAGTTTTCCTCAGCTCCAAATTGAGCTCATCATAGCTCATTGGAAATATCTTTGTGTATACTTATCATTTCACTCATCAAGAAAGTCATTTGGCCAACCAAGCTAGGAAAAAACTTGATTTTCCCAAGGTCACTTCAGAGGTGCATCAATTCTCCTGAGGCAACTGTATTTTTGACATTTATCTAAAACCATGACACATGTGTAAAAAGTGAAGGAGGTTTTTATTCCTTGGCCTATTTTGGACAAAAAAATCTCTCAGTTTTCCCAAATTCATCTTTTATTGCTCAGAAACATCATTGGAGTAAAACCTATTCTGATGTGTGGAACAAGGGATTTGTCGAAATGAAGCAAAATGAAGGGGATAAGGGACTTCTAAATTCATAAGAAAATTTTGAGAAGTAGGGAGGGATGTTAGGAAGTAGGGGAAAGTGGAATTTCAGAGATTGAGTGAGGGGAAGGGGTCAAAAAAGGAAAAACACAGGCCTAGCCTAGAAAATTGCCAAGTTGTAGCAAGAAACTAGGGTTTTTGCAAAATGAGGAATTTGGCGGATCTTAGTGATGGGAAGTGTTTAATAAGGTACATTAAGGATAGGGGAAGCTGTATGAACATCAGGATACAAATTTTTTTGATGATTTGACCATCCAAGAGAAATTACCTTCAAAAACCTAGGAGAGGGAAATGAACCTTACCTAGGCACGACTGAAGCATGAACAAGGTGTAAAATGACCCTTTGGAACTTGACATGATGATGAACACCCTATGAATGACAGTACACTCAGCTAAATGGTGACATGGACCGACATTTGGACAACTTTGACAGGAGTAAAGGCAAACCCTAGACCTAATACCGAGTGACCAAATTTTACTTGAAGACTCACTGAAATGACAATATTTGTCCTTGACACCTTAAAATCGCTTTGTAAGAGCATGTTTGATCACTGGAGGAAGGCTGCAAAGGCTGACACTAACAGATAGAATCGAAGCATAGAAATCTAGTGGCTTGAATATGTTAGAATCGTAATTTCTATTCATTTCACGTTGCTATTCCATTTTTGTTCATTAATTATTCATAGTCTTTGATTAGCAAACAGATGAGTTGTCATTACATGCTACTGTTCCTTTTTAGATTGCGTTTCTTTTAAGTTTATTTCATTGAATCTGCTTTCATTTCGATTACTTTAAGATCTCCAACTGTAGAGGATAGAGGATTTTGCTTCCAAGTCCCCAGATTGGTCATCTTGCATCGATTCCTAAGGGAAAGAGTTATTGCTACTGCATCCCTGATCGATGTTCTGCAAGATTGAAGTAGTTTAATCTTTCCATTCATGTCACTGTAATTAGGTTTCTTTCCAAGAATTTGTTACTTTTCCATTTGTTATTTTGTACTACATCTTCCCAACATTGCTCTTAGACAATTGTGGCCTCAGACAGAGTACACTCTTGAAATAAAAAGACGCTCCTGGATTGATGATTAATGTAGGCTAATTAGGTGTTAAAAAGATACCTTTTTATGACCCAACACTTGGTTGAACTATATAGTATATTGATAATAAGTTGAGTAGGAACTATTGAAGGGGATATCTTCATCATACCACAATTTTTCCATATACTCATAAGCATATTCCTTGTACTTATTCAAATGGTTTCAATGGTGTACTGAGTGCAGCTAGTACTGGTGGAGGAAGGTGGAATAAAACCAAAAATACTCTCTCATTTGTGGAATTGAAAGTGAAACTGTGGGATGTTTTTCATGAATGGGAGAAACATGTCTAAAGTGTTCCAAAAAAATTATAGAGTTAGAGGAGGAACCTTGAAAATTATGGCTACATTTCTATAGAATCTCTCTCCTTGTTACGTTGTCCACCTTATCCTCGTTTCCATATATCACAGTTAAGATCTTATGAAGATATCCCTTCATTCTTTGATACCTCAATTTTGTATAAATCTAGTCTAAGTGACATTTAACCTTACTTTCTTTGAGGACTGTGACTATTCTCCTCATGCAAGGAATCTTGGTAACCCAACCACCTTATAGATCTCCCTGCAAATACAAAGTCATTTAAACAAAATTTGATTATAAAATAAAAGATACATACTTGATAAGTGAAGATAAAGTCTCCATCTTGATTTATTGGATGGTGGAGAAAAGATGTGTTAGTGATTTCTCTTTGAATGATCTTCTTGAAGGATAAGGATTAGATCTTGGTTGTAATGATGATAAAGCCTTCTTTTTTTCACTCTTCTATACCAGTCCTAGGAAAGCTCGGTTCCTAGTATTTAGATAATATTTCTTTGACTTCTTCTTTACATAAGAATATAATTACATAGTCAACATGAAGACCGATCTAGTTATACTTTTCAACATGCCTATGCGTTCACACATAGTACCTATATAGTACTTGTTATCCATTGGTTGATGACATTCAACTGTCAATTGATATTTTTTTTCTAATTTGTTTATGTGGGGCAGGCAAGCCCTAAAGATACCCCTCCATGCCATCAATTGAGCCCTACAGGTACCCCTCCATGAGATGAGGATTATCAGGTACATTGGTTGTTTAGTTGTGTCATTTTTTCAAGTATGTTCTATTTATTGTTCATTGTGAAAAATTGATTAATGTGATTTTTTTTTTCTGCACAGGTGGATGCACTCATGTGACTCATGCCCCCAGATAGGAAATCAAACAAGAGGAGCCCCAATTTCATAGAGCCCATTCTGAGGATTATCTTATACACCGTATAGGTACACATTAGATCAATTTCTAGTTAAAATGTTCAATTTTACGATATATTCAATGTTGAAAAGGTGAATTTTTTTTTTCAAATGACATGTGTTTAATGTGAAAACATTATGCTCCATAGGTGCAAATTTTGGAGTTGGGGTTGGCTCTATTGATAGTGAGGGGAAAATGAGAACAATGTCTCAGCCTATGGGATTCATCCCACAATTGGATACTTCTCCAGGTAAAATATAAATGAAAATTTATTGTTTGATGTATGTTTAATTTCAAACTTATTGTGGTACTCATGTACCCAAATTCTAACAATTTAATTTTTTGTACAGTGGGTGTTAGAGACATTCATTCCTCGCAAGGGAACCATCCTAGTATGAGAAAAGAGGAAGAGACAGTTTTTCCACTAGGTATTTTCAAATTACCAAACAAGTTTTTTAAATACAATTTTTCCTTATAAATTATTTAATTTTTAATATGTGAAATAATTTAACATGTTATAGGTGGTGGTGGTTGCCCTCCTAGGGCTAGAGGTTGTAGAGTTCATGAGTTTTCTCGAAATCCAAGCTATGATCCCCTTTACACCCATCCTGGTGATATTCCTGAGAATATGCCTTTGGAAGATACCATCTCCTTACTTACTACTGATGGGATGAGGGAGCATTCCATGAGATTGTGCAACGAATTGCAAACTTGCAATCTCTCTGCCCCTATTCGAAATTGTCTCCAAATTGTTTTGCACAATTTGAAGAGTTTGATAGAGACTTATCCTGGGGTTGGACCATCAACCCAAGTTTTTTTTGACATGATGCGTAGGAGGAGAGCATCTGTGATTGGTATCCACTCCTACAATGAATTCAAAAGTAGGGTCACTAAAGAAATGGACTTGTCACTATTTGACTTGTGGCCTAAAGACAAAAAATGTCTGAAGATTGCAAGATTCAATGATCCCAATATTACACCTTATATTTAAGAGAAGTTCCTGTATGCATACGGGAAGTTCCCAAGTAATGATGAGGTGCGGAAATATTTTGTTAGGATGTTGTTTGCTCAATTCCAAGAGCACATGGACCCTAACTATATAGATACTGCGTCCAAATTCTATGGAGCTAGAAAAGGTCGTACATATCAACGACCTGATGTTATGCAAGATGTTGGGTTTAGGCCTTCAGCACCTCGTTTAGCACCTTGACCACCTAGGGTAGTTACACTTCCAGAGGAGTTAGCCCTTATCTCCAGTGTTGCATCACAAATGAGGGATAAGATACAAGAACATATTTCAGCTACTTTAGGAGGGGTGGAAGTCAGCTTAGGGATGAGCCAACCTTCATCTAATGCAAGAGGGAATTCATTTGTGAGTATTCCAGATAACGTGTTGAGGGATATGGAGTGAGATGAGCTTATGGAGTATGCATCCTCATGTAGAGGCCTCTATGAGCGATCCATTACACTAAGAATGCACACCATGGGTGAGGTATGTACAAGCATGTTTTGATCTAACATGTTTTTTTGGTGTATATACATTTAGTCTCCAAAAACTGACACCAATATATTTATTTAACTTATGCAGTTTACAAAATTCTTAGAACAACATTGCCTTGAACTTGGTGCTCATTCTGTAGATCATGGACATGATCATGTACAGGTACCACAGTCATTACTCGTTACTATGTATCTATATTTTTGTATGTAAAATTGAAATTGAATTTATTTCACATAAATTTATATCGTATGAGTCTTAACATTATGGAATTTTCAGGTTAGCGCTACACATCAGGGGCTGGCTGAAGAGATTATTGCTTCTCAGGTTCCAATCGTGACACAAGTATTGATATTTTTCATTAAACATATTTATAATGTTTATTATATTTATTTTCGCAAACTTGACTGTTAACTTTGGTTTCTACTTTTCAGGCTACAGATAATATTGACATGATGCAGACTGAGCCTCAAGGAGATTGTGTAGTCTCTAGGTCAGAGAGTCTACATTAAACCATGGTAACCTCTTACCCTTTCTTCATTGGTATAATTTCCACATTATAAATAGGCTATCTAGTTAATTTATAGACAGTTGAGAGGTTCCTTTTTGTATCTAGTGAATTCTAAAACTAATATTTAATTTTCAGTAATTTAACTTTGAGCCATAGTCAATTCACTAGGTTACTGACAATACAGGTGCTTCATTTAGCTTAGAGGAATATGAACATTTTTTTCCTTGATCATCTTAGACACCGTCACAATGTCAATATGTTGTACTTCCTACCATAGTATTAAAAACCGGCCAGTTTGAACCAGTAACTGGTCAAACCGGCCGGTCAGCATGCCCACCGGTTCAAACCGCCATTGCAGCGCAGTTTACACATTCCTTTGACCAAGATTTTCTGTTGAACCAGTGCTAACCAACCAGTTAAGGATGAAATCAGCCATTTTATGAATAAACCAGCTGGTTCCGTCCTTAACCGGCCAGTCACTTCCTCTTCCCCTCCGCAGACCCACGCACAGACAACAAGGTGTTTTAGGGCTGATGTGTTGTTAAGGCGAGGGTTGGTTCCCTCCAAAAACACCCTCCCCAATATTTTATAAGTAGGGGCAGCCTATCCTTTGTCTCATACCAACTCATCTGTTTTTAGTGATTTTGATTGAGAGCTTGGAGAGTGTTGAGTGTTTGCTGGAGCAGCTATCTTGGAGGCTTGGAGTTGGAGTTAGAGCTATCTTGGAGGCTTGTCACTTGAGCTAAGTAGAATGTAGTATCCATCATGCCTCCAAAAGGCAAGGATACTTACCGGTTCTTGTTTTTAATACTATGCTTCCTACTCAAGTCCCTACAAAATAAAGAAGCCCATGCACAAATAAGCAACTTCACTAAATGAGCCCAATGTCTTGTGACCCCACCCATTGCAATTGCAAAGGAGGAAGAATATATTTTCATGAATCCCTTGGCTACAAAGTACATACTAATTCATATTAAGGAAGAAGAGACAAATTCTATTACACCATAAAAGTATAGTGATATTGATTTTCAGATAATTAGTAGCAAACCAACCACCGAGAGAATGAGAGGGCATCAAAATAGGCCCCCCTGTGTTCCAGGAAAGAAGAGGACATGATACATTCCTACCACCACCCAAACCCCTGCTACTCCAAAAAAACAATTAAGGGAAGATGAAATCCTAGAACACCAGGATGACAGTACCCCTACTGAAACATAAGAACTAGTATGACTCTTTAACGACCAATATGGGATAAGTATTGGCATAATGTATCAAGTAGAGTGAAATGTTTTGTAATAAGAAAGGATATGGTTCTCTCAACATTTCTTTCCGGAAAAAAACGAGTTGAATTTTGGACAAAAGACCAAACATCCTATGTAAATCTAGGAGTTCAACTTATATGTTGAAGGGATCGCGACTAAACAACTGTTGGAAGTCAAAATTTCCAATATGATTTATCATGACTGAATGCTAGAGATGCATAGCTTCTTGCCACTAATCATATATGTTGATGATATAGAATTATGGCAGTTGTGAGACTCCCGATGGCAATTACTGCAATAACTTTTCAAGCTCTAATTCACCTTTAGCAGAGCTCTTGAAGCTGCGATAAAGGGTAACCCTTGCTTCTCTCTTGTTTCAGGTGTTGTTTCTCTAATATAAGTAAATCTAGAATCAATTATATATGATTAAAAGTCTTTTGACTAAAATAAGTTATAAATAGAAATATGCGACCTGTATATGAAGCCATTTTTCCACCTGCAATTCCTTCTGTAACCCCAACCTAATTTGGAATTGTCATTACCTCTTTGCCTTTGGATTTTGAGAGTTACACGATTAGAAATTGTTACCACTTGATTTCCAAAGTTCTTGGGTTGCAGTTCCTTTAGTGCATTTTTCACTTGCTCAGTTTATCATCATCTATTACTACCACTATCACATCTGATCCAACCTGCTTATTTTAGTGAACTGTCGCCTAAGATACCCTATCATATATCATTAATATCTATGTTGGAGTCATTCACTATCAATATTGTTTTGTTCCTTACTTATGCTCCAAGCTGATATGATATTGAAAAAGCAATTAGCAGATGTAGAAGCCGAGTGAGGCCTGTAGAGAAGTTACCCTATTCTCTTGAATGAATATATTCTCTTGGAATGTGAAAGGTCTCTCAAGCCTCTACTATAAATCCAACGTCATATGGTTTGCTATATATTGAAGGATTTGGATATTTTTTGTTTGCAAAAAGCCAATGCTAGAGGTTTCATGCTTATAGCAATTCAACCTGACCCAAATATTGTTGTGGTTGTTGCTCCACCTAGGTGGCCATACTCTCACAGATCCTAAATGTACACATCGAATAATGTCTTGGAATGAGAAACCTTTTGGCTTTGGATGGCAAAGCATCTCCCATGCTTGCATGCCTCGGAAGAGAGAGATGTGGTTAAGTATATGATCTAGTCTAGGTCTGTTTGATCCCAATGTTTAAAAGAACAATTATTCCTTTGCTTTGTGGAATATATAGTCCAATTTTAGACAAGAAAAGGATTTAGTAAAAATTATAGGGTGCACAGGGATCCTCCTCATGCTTAGCAAGCACTAACTTACATTTTCTAGTTACCTTTTAACTCTTATAATTTCAAGTGTTGACTCTTCTAGAGTTGATATTTGAAACTAGATGATTTCAAGTGTTAAGAGATCTCAATATTCATCAGTCGGTGTCCATAATACATACATTTAAGAATTCATCAAACCAAATCATAAATTCTAGAACACCTAATGGGCTTCATTCTAGATACAACCATCTCCTACTCTTTACGTTGGTTGTTATTCAAGTTAAGGGGTGAGTCCCTAAGGCAATCAAATTTTAGCAGATGAAATGAATACTTGACTTAGATTGGATATGGTTTTTATATGTGAAATTTTTATCTTAAATTCCAGATCTAAGAATCAGAAACAAGTCTTGTGAAAAGCTATGTATTTGGGTGATTTTCTTAGACTTAAGGAAAATATGGAATATGGTATTCTAGCTGTAATTGCTAGATTTGTAAACATAAATGAAGAGGTCGATTATATAATGTTTTCAGTGGTTGGAAACCAAGACGATTACCTAAAACTATTGTGGGCATATGGGGTCCAAGAGGCAATGGTTTAATGATTTTTTTCTTAAGTGGATAATGAAAACCAACATCAGAATTATCAATCTACAACCGTCAATCACTTGTAGCCCATAAATACAGAATTTTTATTTCACAAAATTCTAATGAAGGAAAATTATCAAGAATATATGAGAGACTGTTCACAACTTAATTCAAGGAAATTACATCATCTTCAAATTATGAAGCATCGCTTTCATTTGACAATTTCAAGCCATGAACAACACAAAATTTAAGAGGAAAAATTAATCACAAGTAAATTCTCTTAAATTAGGAACAATCAATAGTCTCCAACAAGCTACATTAAAAGTATCAAGCAATACTTTAGGGTGTCTTCACAAACTTCCAACAACGTCCAGAGATGGGGGAGACTATTTACAACAATTTAATTCTCATAGTAATGAATTTCTAAAAAACTAGTTATAAATGCACTGCAAGGCTGCAAGACCTAGATCTGTAGGAATAACCTTGTTGTCAATTTGACCAACACTTGTTTCCGTTGTCAAAGCCTGAAGAAACATATTAAAGATTGCACCCTTATGGTTAAGTTGCAAACTATAATCCTCGAACCTCAAATTCTTTAACTGGTCCCTCTACCTTCAAATGCTAGCCATGTTAGGAAATAAAAACCCCTCCCAGTCTACTATCATTGCACCTGAATGTGCAGCTTCTAGCCCTTAGAGATTTCAAAGCTGTAGTGACATTGAAAGGGATTCTCCATATTTTCCCAATCTACTAAATCAACATACAGACAAAACAAGGAAGGTGAAGCACTTCCAAAGAAAACTAATACGCTACACAAAGTTTATCCATTGATTATGGCAATGGTATTCAATTCATTTGGGGCATTTGATGAGGAATATGGTAGTATGGATATTGGAAAGGAACCAAGGTAGGTTTTTTCGCTCTTGAACGAAAGTATTCTCTTGGAATGTGCAAGGTCTCTCAAGCCTCTATTGTAAAGCCAATGTCAGATGGTTTGTCAGATATTGAAGGATTTGGATATTGTTTGTTTGCGAAAAGACAATGCTAGAGGTTTCATGATATGGTTTTTGGGTCACAGTTTTTTATTGTTTCACAGTGTAATTGTAGAGATTACAATTCATACTGGATCAGAAAACTTAGGAAAAGTTTTGGTGATGCCACAGTGACGTTCCCTCACTGTCTTGGTACTATATCACAGTAAGGATCTCAGTGTAACTCCATGCCACCACAGTTCATTGATATCACAGTTTGGTTACTATCTAATTCATGATGATTCTACAGTCTTGGTGCCCCGATGCTCATAGATCTCGGTTCTATCCAAGTCACGATGTTTCTGCAATATTAGTGCTATCCCGAGGATAAGATCTCAATGATATATCAGTTCTATCGCAAGGATAATATTTGGATGCTATTTCAGTGCTATCCCAAGGATGAGTAGCTTGGTCATATTTTAGCCTTTTCTATATTTTCTAGTCACAATGATGAACTCAGAGCTTCTAGACTTTGTCTTTTGGGGTCCCATTACTACTGCCAATAATCTCAACCTGTGTGCAATTGCTAAGTCATCTTCCCTTTGGGACTATGGAAAGTTTCAAAACATAGACGAACTTTAAGAGCACATCATCCTCATAACATGACACATACTAATTCATGTATCCTAGAAATTTTTTACTATTATGATTAATACACGTGTCTTTAGACCTTTGATATGTCACTGTGCCTTTCACCTTCCAACCATCGTGATGTCACTACAATCTTCTATAACATTTGAACCTATGAGATGTTGATAAACCTCTTCACTGCAATTTTGTGACTCTGAGATACTATATCTTCAATGTAAATAGAATTCTATCAGTTTCATTTAGGGGAAGACTTTTTTATATGTTATTAAAGTTTCTATTGTTTTCACACTTCAGAACTTCATATATGTCAAGATTCATATAGATCAAACTCTTCTTGATCACAGGAACTTTGATACAATTATATGATTTTTTGTTCTTATTACATAATATTGTCTTATTAGGAGTATTCTTAAGAAAATATTTGTATTCATTCAGTCTCGCTTTTAAAATTTTCAACCTTCAAACTAATCATAAAGGAGACAAGAAAAATGATTTTTTTCCAGCTTCCTAATCCTTGACCAAGCTCTGAAACCATGTTGAGAAATATATTAGGGCGATAATATAGGATTTTTATTTAATTTATTTCTCTTATTTAATAGACCTTCATCCCTTGAAAAATAGCTTCAAATTGCAATGATATCCTTTGACCTGTAGTGGCACTTCACACTTTTTTTTTTTCAGACAACAAATACTGTCATCCTCCAAATGAGTTGAGTCTATTAGGGTATAAATACTTGTTTCTGCATGTAATTTGAGCTGACATGAAGGATTTATAGGCTGACTTTTATAGGACAAAAATAGAGCCAATTTTGAGCCAATTTCTAAAGTTATGTAATTTACTTTTGTATTAATATGATTAATTTACCTGTAACAGGTATGCAAAATACGAGAATTTTTTGAAACCTACAAGAAATACTATAAGCTTCCTTCTATCCCTATTATTCTCTATGGGTAAGACCCGCTCTTTATTCCTTTTAACAATAACCATGTTGGTTATAGTTTCTAAAGTAGTAGTACCATGCAGGGATTGGAACGAAAGTAAACGAGGGAATCTTTACAAATTCCTGTGGTCTCAAGGTTTTTCTTCTTCCTATGATAGTGCTCACCACTACACAGACAGTGATGCCGATGCTCATATGGTTTGTGCCATTTAGGTGTATGTTGGTCACAAGTTTGTAGGTTTTACAATCCTTTTCCTTTTGGTATTGATTCTTGAAAATGGAACAAAAACGAAATTAACTTGTGGTGAACTGAAAATTTCTAATTAATGAGTTGTTGGTTTTCCAGTGGGTTAGCCATCACAATCACCGTGGTAATATCTGTGGATTGGAATTTATTTGGCTTCTTAATCCCAACAATTTTGGTAAGACTTTGAAGGCTAGCTATAATGGTACCTAATAATATGCCAAATGTTTGTTTTAGATTTCTCTTATGTTAAACAAATAAGTTTTCTTTATGTTTGATTAATCAGAATGTTTTTTTGTAAAAATGGTCAAGCATATCAGTCTTTGTCACATCTAATTGAACTGGATATGTTTTTTTTCTTCATCCAGGTAGGGAGGTGCACAAAGATCATTAATCCAAAAACTGATGATTCCAAGTATGCCATAAATGTTAAAGAAATTGCCAAGGTATGCCTATTTATAAAGTTGTCTCTTTGGAATGCAGTTTGTGGTTGGACTGGGTGATAAAGTCTCTTAGTGTTCAACATTACCATGTTTTCTACTCTAATGTTTTATTTTGTTTGCATTAATGTCATAAAAAAATTTAGACATTGCTTCAGGTCACACCTTGTGGGTTTTTTCTGGAATGTAATGATTGATGGTCTTCTTTATTTATGTAGGGTTGATTGCAATAAGTAGTATATTTAGATCCCTTTGCCTCCTAATATTGATCCCAGTGTGACAATGATTATTGTTTAAGAAAATCTAGATGCTACTAACAATGATGTTGGAGGTTGAAAAGAACAAATTGAATAGATGCAAGAGGTTTACATAGTCAAAGAGATTTACATAGTCAAGTATTTATTAAGAATTACATCATGTTGCAGAGTATTGACCCTTTCTGCTATCGACATGTATTTATGTTCCCTTGCTATAGCTTAGGACAATGAAAACATAAATTCAGACTTGTTAATTTCATACAGTGTCATCAAAAAGCTTACCTTAGACTATGGTGGATCTTTCATCACCTAATCTCATTATTTTGTCTTGACGTCTATGTTTTTGAGGTTATTATTTTGGATTTACAGTGATATTTAAGTTATATATGGCATGAAAAATTTTATATTTCTCACCTAAGTGAACTTGAATGCATATGTTATATTTCTAGTCTTGTGGGCAGAGGTTTGTGGCTTGCAAAAGGGGTTTGTTTCAGACTTGTTGCTTCGTTTATCTTGCAACGTTTATACTCATTTATGATCTCGAATACATTCTAAATAAAATTGATGCAAAGGATAACCCAATGATTTGATGAATGATGGCAACATCAGAGTCTTTTCACAACTGATTTTGAGGTACTTCAACATTTCCTTACTATAGAGTTATGATCTCTTTGGCAAGTAACTTTAATACATATAAAAACACTTAGTAATTTGACACTTCATTGTTATTATACTTTTTTATGTATTCATACAAAACTTAAGGTAGGTTAATGTTTCTAATTCATTGTGTCGTTAATCTCACTTCAAAAACTAGTAATCTGCACTAGACACACAATGAAAATTGTGCCATAACATTGAAGTTTTATGGATACATGGGACAACACCTTGTATGTTTGACATAATATTACAATATAGAATACACTACTAAATTAATTCTCTCGTGGTTGTAGTTCTGTCGAAATGATTTTCATAATCTATTATATTGTACCATGCCTCAAATAAGTATTTCATCACTGTTTAGGACATTTCAAGTCTAGTTTTTGTTAATGATCAATTCCCTAAACACAACACATAATGATTAATGAGATTTAAATGATGGTATCATTCCTTGGTTCCAGAACTTTGTTGATTTATTAAACCTAAGAACAGAGGACCGTAAGAATGGATGTCCTACCATTTTGTAGAGGGTTTTTTTGGCCTTGTAGGTTGACACACAAGCAAATCTCTCAGAGGTCCCTTGTAAACCTCTAGCATGCTAATTGTAAAGGTAAAGGTTAAACTGTTGTCCAAATCAGCCTGTCTAAAGAGTTCCTTGAATGTGTGAGGAACAACACGAGGACTATCTGGTCTTCCTTCCTACAATATATTTATCGAGATGAAATCAATTACTTGGTTAATCTTCGTGTGCAAGGTTTCAAGAAATTTCGATGATACTTAAAATTTATGATCTTATACAATTGAGAGGATGCATTTTACAGATTTGTAAACTTAGATGGTATCACAAGCTATCCTTGACAAAAACAGTGCCGATTACAAGGTAGTGGGCAGGTGTTTTTGAACCACAAATTTTTCCCATTTAATGCATTGGATTCTCCCAGAATTCTGGTGCAACTGTGAGGGTAGTGGGCAGTTGATTATTCCTTTTGATAATGAAGGGAAAATTGACATTACCAGCATGGTTTCCTAAGGTAATTTTGGAAAGATTATGGAAAATTACACTGTGAATACTGTAGAGAATCCAGATCACCATGTACAAGGGCCTGCATTTAGGTCAAGTTCCAAAAAAGGAAACTGTAAGGATTTGGATTTTGAGCAAGCAAATATCAGGGCTTGAATGTAACTCCTTACTTATTAGGCACCCATATTTTCACCACATCTTGGGAGGTCCACAGTGACCTCTTATGAATTTTCAACCACCTGAGATTAACCCAATTGTAGATCTGGGTCATCAGAAGGCTGAGCCACAAATTCAACCTCCAATGACTCGAATCTACAGTCAGTTTAAGGATGAACTTCTCAATCTAGTATTAATGGTTGATTTTTGAAAGGGAGTGAAATAATAGGTTTCAAATTTGAGGAAAAAATAACCCAATCTAAATCAAGACACACACCATTGTGTAAGTTTTTCCAGTTCCGGTCTACCCATATGAAAAAATACATACATTGTGGCCATCCAAAGCAGATCTGAGAATTGGCACCAATTCTGCATACACATCATCTGCACAAAAAGTGCTAGAATTTAAAAACAATTTTGACTTTACCCACACAAAATTTTGAATGCCAGTCACTAAAAGAATTTCCTTATGCCTTCTGAATCCTTTTGAATTTAACTCACAAGTAAATTACTTCCAAAAATAAATAAAAAATTTGAATCTGAAATCTCACCATACATAATACTTCATTTTCAATTTTATTCTAACTAAAGTGTAGTAGAGATCTAACATATCACTTCATTTACTTAAATAGAAAATGCAAATAATATTAAATATAAAAATATGAGAAAAAAACCAAAAAAAAGAAAAGAATGCACAACTAAAATGGAGGAAAATACAAGAACAGAGTGCAGAAATGGAACTAAACATCATACAAGAGAACCTATGCATGAAATGGTCGAAGGCATAGAGGTACAGTAAAGAGTAACAACTGTGATGGAGGATGAATGGTCAAATTTAGATGGGAGAAAATTAAATAAGTTACAGTAAAGAGTTAACAACTGTGATGGAGGATGAATAGTCAAATTTAGATGAGAGAAAATTAAATAGGTCTACAACTAAAAGAAAGTTGGTTCACCATTACTGTCACAAACTTTTACAATGAAATATATAATTGTAAATGTGGGCCATCAAATCAAAGTAGTGCATTAAAACACGTAACTATACATTTTACATGAATGTTGCCTTGTGCTAATGAGGAAGAGTAGTTAATTCCATTTATCGCATACTTGGTATGAATATTTATATTTATATTCCACCAATGCAAGTTAAACTGTTGTAGTCAGCACATGACTCCAAAGTTTGAAGCCATTAGACTTGACCACTTTCAAATCTTTTTTTTCACTATTTCCACCATTCTCGCCTCTTAGAGTGAGTTAAAAGGTCGCTAACGGAAGAATTTTATTCATGTGGGATCCTTTGAAAAACTCAATTCATAGTGTAAAATATCGTTGAGCTTGGCAAGGAGAACCATCCTTATAAATCTGATTTTGTTATTATTTGTACCAGGGATTCATAGTGATCGTTGTATTGTTATGGAAGATATTTGATTTAATTACAGGTACCATTTGTTGAAGAAACAATTCAAAACAATACGGGTGCCTTGTGCATTCATGCGAGCCATTTTCCATTTTCTCCCTTGTGTGTTCGTTTGGTCGGGCAAAGGGCATCGCACCTTGGGAGGGCGCCCGATGAAACGAGTTCGAGTTGGGTCATTTCTTTTGAGGGTGTCCGTATAAGGTTTGCTAAGTTGTGACTGCACGGGTGCCTTGTGCATGTTTGTGTGGGCCATTAGCCATTTTCTCCCTTGTGCATTCGTTTAGTCGGGCGGAGGGAGTCGCGCCATGGGACGGTGCTTGATGAAACGAGTTCGGGTCGGGTCATTTCATTTGAGGGCACCCGTATAAGGTTTGCTAATTTGTGACCACATGGGTGCCCTGTGCACATTCGTGCAGGCCATTTTCCATTTTCTCCCTTGTGCGTTCATTCGGTCGGGTGGAGGGCGTCGCGCCTTGGCAGGGTGCCCAATGAAATGAGTTCGGGTCGGGTCGTTTCTTTTGAGGGCACCCGTATAAGTTTTGCTAAGTTGTGACCACACAGGTGCCTTGTGCACATTCATGCGGGCCATTTTCCATTTTCTCCCTGGTGCATTCATTCAGTCGGGTGTAGGGAGTCGCGCCTTGGGAGGGCGCCTAATGAAACGAGTTCGGGTCGGGTAATTTCGTTTGAGGGCGCACGTATAAGGTTTTCTTAGTTGTGACCACACGGGTGCCTTGTGCACGTTTGTGCAGGTCGTTTGCCATTTTCTCCCTTATGCATTTGTTAAGTTGGGCGGAGGGCATCGCGCCTTGGGAAGGCACCCGATGAAACGAGTTTGGGTCGGGTCATTTCGTTTGAGGGTGCCTGTAAAAGGTTTGCTTAGTTGTGACCGCACGGGTACCTTGTGCACATTCGTGCGGGCTGTTTGCCAATTTCTCCCTTGTGCGTTCGTTCGGTCAGGCGGAGGGCATCGTGCTTTGGGGGGGTGCCCGATGAAATGAGTTTAGGTCCAGTCATTTCGTTTGAGGGTGCCCGTATCAAGATTGCTAAGTTGTGACCACACGAGTGCCTTGTGCACGCTCGTGTGGACTGTTTTCCATTTTCTCCCTTGTGTGTTCGTTCGGTCGGGCAGACGGCGTCGCGCCCTGAGAGGGCGCCGATGAAATGAGTTTGAGTTGGGTCATTTATTTTGAGGGCGCCCATATAAGGTTTGGTAAGTTGTGACCACACGGGTGCCTTGTGCATGTTCGTGCAAGTTGTTTGCCATTTTCTTCCTTGTGCATTCATTCAGTCGGGCAGAGGGAGTCGTGCCTTGGGAGGGCGCCTGATGAAATGAGTTTGAGTCAAGTCATTTCGTTTGAGGGTGCCCGTATAAGGTTTTCTTAGTTGTGACTGAATAGGTTCCTTGTGCACGTTCGTGTGGGCCATTTGTCGTTTTCTCCCTTGTGCATTCGTTTGGTCAGGCAGAGGGCGTCGTGCCTTGGGAGGGCGCCCAATAAAACGAGTTCGGGTCGGGTCATTTCGTTTGAGGGCACCCGTATAAGGTTTTCTTAGTTGTGACCGCACGAGTGCCTTGTGCACGTTCATATGGGCCATTTTCCGTTTTCTCCCTAGTGCATTTGTTCAGTCGGGTGGAGGGTGTTGCGCCTTGGGAGGGCGCCCAATGAAATGAGTTCTAGTTGGGTCGTTTCGTTTGAGGGCGCCCGTATCAATTTTTCTAAGTTGTGACTGCACGAGTGCCTTGTGCACATTCGTGCAGGCTATTTTCCATTTTCTCCCTTGTGTGTTCGCTCGATCGGACGGAGGGCGTCACGCCTTGGGAGGGTGCCCGATGAAACAAGTTCGGGTCGGGTCGTTTCGTTTGAGGGAACCCGTATAAGGTTTGCTAAGTTGTGACCGCATGAGTGCCTTGTGCACATTCGTGTGGGCCAGTTGTCATTTTCTCCCTTGTGTGTTCCTTCAGTCGGGCAGAGGGAGTCATGCCTTAGGAGGGCGCCCGATGAAACGAGTTCGGGTCGGGTCGTTTCGTTTGAGGATGCTCGTATAAGGTTTTCTAAGTTGTGACCGCACTAGTGCCTTGTGCACTTTCGTATGGGCCATTTTTCGTTTTCTCCCTTGTGCGTTCATTAGGTTAAGTGGAGGGCGTCGCGCCTTGGGAGGGCGCTCGATGAAATGAGTTCGGGTCGGGTCATTTCGTTTGAGTGTGCCTGTATAGGTTTTTCCTAGTTGTGACCACACGGGTGCCTTGTGCACGTTCGTGTGGGCCATTTTCCATTTTCTCCATTGTGCATTCATTCGGTTAGGTAGAGGGCGTCATGCCTTGGGAGGGCACCCGATGAAACGAGTTTTGGTCTGTTCGTTTCGTTTGAGGGCGCCCGTATCAAGTTTTTTAAGTTGTGACTGCACGAGTGACTTGTGCATGTTTGTGCGGGCCATTTTCCATTATCTCCCTTGTGTGTTTGTTTGGTTGGGCGGAGGGCATCGCGCCGTGAGAGCGCGCTCAATGAAACGAGTTCAGGTCAGGTTGTTTCATTTGAGGGTGCCCGTATAAGGTTTTCTAAGTTGTGACCACACGAGTGCCTTGTGCACGTTCATGTGGGCCATTTTCCATTTTCTCCCTTGTGGATTCGTTCAATCGAGCAGAGGGAGTCACGCCTTGGGAGGGCGCCCAATGAAACGAATTCAGGTCGGGTCGTTTTGTTTGAGGGCACCCGTATAAGGTTTGCTTAGTTGTGACCACACCGCTGCCTTGTGCATGTTCGTGTGGGCCGTTTTCCATTTTCTCCCTTGCGCATTCATTAGATAGGGAGGAGGGTGTCGTGCCTTGGGAGGGTGCCCAATGAAATGAGTTTAGGTCGGGTTGTTTCGTTTGAGGGCGCCCGTATCAAGTTTGCTAAGTTGTGACCACACGAGTGCCTTGGGAATTATTATATATATACATTTAACTAAATATTCATTCATCACCATTATATCCATGCGAAAAAAGGGGTGACTTAAGATCATCTAGGAGTAAACATGATGGACACATTAAATCACCATTAAATCCATTATTATTTATATACATTTAACTAAATATTCATTCATCACCATCATATCCATGCAAAAAAAGGGGCGAGTTAAGATCATCTAGGAGTAAACATGATGGACACATTATATCACCATGGTTACATTAAATCACCATAAATTAATAATCTAGCAAAGCACCCTGATCCAGTAGATCATAATATATTGTTTGTACCAACACACATCTAAGCATCCACATGTCAATTTATTTGAAAGCAATCCACAATATAGTCTTAAACTATATAAAGTTCAACGCATTGTAGCAATTATATGTTCTAACCCTAGAATCAAATTTCATTTTTCATCTTGAACAATGTGTTCCACTCATATGAAATGTGCTAGTGGCAAATTCTCCAGAATGGCATCATGATCATCTATCAATAACCTCCATTGTCACTGTTTTTTTCTACTCTTCACTTGCTTCAACTGTAGTCGAGTTGCTATGACCAGGTGACTATATTGGGCATAAATAACCTCTGGCTGGTAATCTTGAAAAATAATATGATCTTTTCATTTCTTTACTTCTTCAAAGAAATGTCCCATTAAAACCATTGAACCGATTGGGTATGTATAATTTGATGGATCATTATACTCTTGCAATAACGTGGATTTAGACATAGTGCATCGTAATAAATAATAATGGACTTTTTCTTGATTTTATAGTGCAATGATAGTGAAGACATCACCTCCTCTAACCATATCAGAAACATAATCATAATCATTGTCAATCATAGCCACTTCATTGTCCATTTCCTTGTTAGTGACATTTCCAAATGGGGGCAATGGTGTCAATTCTTCGTGCTTCCATGGTTTAAAAAATTTCGTAATTTGGTTTTCATAGTCATCGATGGACTCTGTCTGATCAATACATGCAGAAAAAAAGCAAGAGAACTTTTGTTTCTCAATGAAATGTATATTTGTCGTGTTCTTTCTCCTAATTAAGTGTAAAATTCCTGTGTGAGGGATTCCAATGCAATTAAATGGAAACGATCTATCAACATCACCCATTGCAATATTCCAAAATTACATGCTTGGGAAAAAAACACACACATGTATGAGTCAAATTTTGAACAATATTTAATATTTTTTTGATAACAAAATACACACATATATATATCTAGACATGCATAATATATTATTAGTTAAATGTGTATGCCTACCTGTGCACATCAACCATCCTTGGGTTCTATACATGACTTAAATTTTCCTTGCACCAATTAACAACATCTAAAGAATTTTCAAGTCGGGAAGATGAGTGATTCAATTGATGCCTCCTAACTGCACGTTTTACGCATGCCCCAGCACCATCATGCTCTCATTTTCCATGCCCTGTCTCAAATAAATTCCATGTTTGTCGAATGTTGGTTCTCTTATGAAGATGAGACAACCAAAAGAACAATCTTTCTGATTTAAATTGACCAGCACAACCATCTGACCATACCCAATGTTATTTAAAAGTCACTCTTCGTTTCAACAAGTCATTATAAATAAAATTAAAACAATTTTGAACAAAACATGTGTCATGTGTTCGATCATCACTGATGTAGAAATGGTACTCCTTAATCACCTCACGATTATTTTCATCTATATCTAAACCATCGATAGCAAGCTCTGCGTGTCTATACAAAATATGCACAAATATAGATACTTGGTCTGAATGATAATACTCACTTTGTATCTCCTTTTGTGGACTAAATGTGTAATTCTTAGCGAAATCAACCTTTGATAATATTTTTCCTTTTGGGAAGACATCACATGATTGCTTGAACTGTAAATCCTGCCATTGTGCTATATGACATTGCTTACTATATTTGTATATTTGCACCCTGAACTTCTCCATAAAAGATGTCACCGGAATGTCGTCGTCAAGTAAAGTGATATTTTTTGATGTTGTGCTTGAATCTGCAATAGGAGTGTAAGTAACATTTTCATATCGCTTCCAATTCAAACTGAGAGTTGACAGCCTGGGATCATTAGGATGAATGGGATACTTTGCATCATAGAGTGCCAAATGAGAACATTTGTCGCATTTTCTTCCACCAACACATTCCTTTTTATAAAATAATTCATTATTCTCTCGTGGACATAATAGCTTCGATAAAAATTCATGAACACTTGAAGAAGGGGGGTCATTTGACCAGTATTTTATGCCAAAATTTACAAATGTCTCATAAAATAATTGGAATTCTACATGGTATCGACAACAACATGTGTCTCAAACAGTGATAGGCCTGACATACCATGGTTTAAGCTTCACAAATGTGCTAAGGGAAATCTTCACATCACTATTACTCTCCATAAAGTTCTCGAATAATTCTACTTGACTGACCTGTGTAAAATGTTTGGAACGAGATTCATAAATTCCCTTAGATATACGGCGTCGCACTTGATTGTTTTCATTTTCTGACACACGAGAATTCAAATCTCAAAACTCTTTTACCCTATCCCTCACACCATCAGGAAGCCTATCATGATATGGACGCCTGTAGATATTAGCCCAACATGCAAGTTCGTCATTCTCATCTAATTGAATTCTAAATTTTGTATGCCTCCATAAACTTTTTCTTGATGTTTTAAACAATTTTGAAGTCGCTAACATCAATCGACTTGATGAAGTTTGTTTCATGACTGCACCTATTAAAAGTGCTCTACGAGCATTCTTTTCAACTTGAGATTGCTTTTTGGCCAGTGTGGCAAGCACCAACATCACATTTTTTGTTACCATTTCATTTACTAAAACCTCATTTTCACTTTTAATGCCCAATAATTCCACAACATTTTTGAGAGAATTGTGCTTCAAAAATCCACGTAACATTTGAGCTTGTGCTATGATAGATTTACCTTCAAAAATATGTTTCAATTCAGAATTTACTTTATCTCAAACTGTCCTTTCAGCCGTTGGTGGTCCCAATTCTTCAATTTTAGTTGGATCCATATTTTCTAAAAACTTGTAGTTGTATACAACATTCTTGGAACTTCCAATTAATTACAGTGAAATTCAAGGTGTGGTAGTATCTTCTTGTGGTTCTGATGTTGTCCCTACATAAAAAAACAATATTAACTTCTAATTTGAAATTGACATATACATATTTTTAATTTTGAAACTATTTTGAACTATAATGTTTTTAAAAAAAAATACAAAATTCAAATTGAAGAGACTATTGACTCACCAGTGACATCAATATCAATATTCTCTTGGACATTTGTGTTTTCAATATTCTCGTTGACAGGTTCCTCAACATTTCTCATTTCCTCGTCATTGTCATGTATCTCTACATCTATTTCACAATGCTCTACCTCCACATTTATTTCATGGCTTAATCTTTCCCTTTCCTCTCACCTTCTTTTTTGTAAACTCTCATTTTAATCCACTGAATCAGTTCTTTTTCGATCGTGCCTTGATAGGAAATTCCTTTTGTTTCCCATGTTCACAAAATTGGAAACCTAAAATCCAATTCTATTTCGACCAAATACCTAAAAAAACATAAATACTTCAGACTAAGTATTTTATGCTTTCAATAAGAGAGAAAATTAAAAAAATATATTAAATTCATAAAGACATTTTGCAAAAATAATTCATGCCTTCCTAGATTTTAAGATTGCAAAAATACTCCATGTATTCATAGAGACATTATGAAAAAATACTTCATGCATCCATGCACCCAAAAAAAATTCAAAAAAAAAATTTGCACCCAGAAAATATTCAAAAAATATTTCGCACCCAAAAAAAATTTGCACACAGAAAATATTCGCACCTTTACAGAAAAAGAATTCGGACCCTCGCACCTTTGCAATTTTCGTTGGTTCAGAATTGTGTGTGGAATTAATCTTTCAAACGAGAGTATTTATATATAACTCTCACCCGAAAGATTGCGTCGGCTTTGGATTAAAACATTTAATAAACTCTCGTCGGAGAGAATAACAAACTCTCGGATGAGATTTTATAAAACTCTCGGCCGAGAGTTTTATAAACTCTCGTCCGAGAGTTTGTTATACTCTCGGCTGAGAGTTTCTTAACCAAAATAATGAAATAATGTGATTTTATTGTATAAAAAACAAATAATGGTGCCCCAAAACATGAAAATGTTCTCTCACTGATGACGTGAGGAGAGTTTTTTTGCTAAGGGTGGGGGTCCCATTGGTTGGTCTCTTGTGTGGGGGTGATGAAGAAAATGAATAATATTGTAGGTGGGCTATGTTGATGGGGGGATGGTAGGCCAAATGCGAGACGTAGTGGTGTGCTTTCGATCTTCTTGCAAAAAATGGTAGTCCGGGAAAGGGTTTTTATTTCGATATGGTGAAACTTGATTTGATACAGGGTGGATGAATGGGCATGAAGTGTTTCTCAGACTGAAGTGGTATGGCCATGGCATCGTGATTTTTCTAATGTGCGGTCTATTTTGAGTGACGGATGCCATGGAGGGGAGGCTCTACCATCTAACAAGGACATTTATCATGTGCAAGGTGGGGAGATTATAAACATGGTCAGGTGTTTGGAACCTATGGTTAATTTCTTGTGGAGAAATGGTGTCACAATCTGCAGAGTTTTTTTGGGACTCAATCATGCTGAGGGTAGAATGATACTTGCTCTGGAACCTTCAGTGTATGGTAAGATGGATGGTTTGTATAATGCCTGCAGCAAAATAACCCAAGTGAAAGCATATTCTCATTCAAATATTATTGAAAACATGTGCTGAATGAATAGAAGATAAGAGAGGTCATACCTGTCGGCACTAAAAAATTATTTTTTCGGAGGTGTGAATGTGTGGAGCCTCCTTTGGGCATTATGAGGTGATGATCATTATGTTGCTTTTGATTTCGTAATTAGATACTCTGAGCTCTAGTTTTCCCTTGGGAGTTGTTACCTAGTTCCTGGTTTTGATTTCAATTGTGGTTGCCCCCGGACTGAGATTTCGAGGGGCATTGTTGGTTACTCCCCCCTGTCCAAGATCTCCCTTTTGTTCGCTCCTTCGCTTCTTTTTGTAGCATGTGGATGATTTTCATAATTATCCTAGTTGTATGGCTGCTGATGAGCCAGGGAAGGTTGCACTAGCTTGACTGGTGCATTACGCTATGGCAGTGGTCCATTCTGTGCGGTGTGTTGTCGCTCATTTACATTTTCCTTTATTTTATTTTCAAAAATACAAAAAAATTCATATATGATAAAATGAAAATCCTTAATATGTAAGAAAATCATTTCATTTCCACATATTTATCAATTAATATGTTTTTAGAGCATGTGAAAGTGGGACTGAGTGTTCCAACTAACACCCATGCAATATTGGCCGATGGGATTAAAGCTAGTTTCATTCCATAGAGATCAGTGGGAACCTGTGAGCACAAATAGCCCGCAGGTTAGCAAAGGAGGTGGCTCCACAGTTGACCCCGTTGACTATTAGCAGACCACAAATCGACGGTTCTCATCCACTGTGGGGGTAGGACCCTGACGAATGCTCCATACCACCAAGTGCCCCCGTAGTGAGGTATACATCCAGTTGGCAACGGCTCATCTGTCATGTAATGTATACAATTACTTGTCTGTTTAAGAATTAATTCAACATTAATGTTTTAACTTCGTGCCATCTATTTAAAGTTTCAAGTATTTCTTTCTCCTATATTTCTCTCATTGTAAGTCATCCACAAAGTCATCCTATTCATTATATTTTCATATCTTCGCGTACCATTTTCCGCCACCCTGCATTATTCCATGGCTAAGCAATCTTCCTTGTTTGGCTCTTCTAGCCATATCCCTCTCATGGATACTGAGCAAGATATTAGGGATAGTATCTGCACCATTGATCATTTTCCCTTCTACGAGCAGGTTCTTTTGAAATAGAAAAGTTGCCCCATCTATTTAGCCATGGCCAATTCTGGTGTCCTCTCTGCATGCATCCTCTAAACATATATTTTTCCTGAATTTGTGTGTTGGTTAGTGTATGCATTGTATCCCAAAAAAATTTTGTGATGAATTTCTTAGGAGAACATTTCCTTCAAGTTTCAACCCAGTTAATTCGTCAAGCCCTATGTTATCCTGAGTCTGAGTCTTATGTCAGGTTCACTGATGAATCATTGCTATCATTCTATGATAATCTTGTAGCATAGGATTTTACCCAAGTCATATCATTTTTGAACTCAAATACAAAGAGATTTGCAGCAGATGATAAAGAATTCCCATTAGATATTTTTGACCCAGAAGTCAGGCCAGTGCTACAATATCTATCAAAGATACATCGAAAAGAAAATTCCGCTCAAATTGACAAGCCAGTGTTACGATTGTTTTCCATGATGGTGAAGTCTAAAATAGTGTTGGATATTCCCTCTTACAGGAAAGAGGTTGTTAATACTCAGCTCATGAGCTTGTCCCTCACCAGGTCCTTCAAGTTCCCCTCACTTATCACTTATTTATTTTTGTATCAAAATGTAGAAGAGTTTTTACATTTGGAACTGAACATAAGGGATGCAAATAAGAAAAGACAATCAGTATTTTTTTGGACTAATATAGTAATAAATGAACCATATGAGGGAGGGGTGTTTAATTTTTCTACTTATTTTATGCAATTTTCTTATAAGGTGTTGAATTGGGTCCCTCCTCCATGCTTCTTGCCAAAAGCTCAGGAGTGTCTTCAGTTAAGTAATAATTGTAAATTTGGGGATTGGTTTATATATGAAGATTATTCATAAATTATATTATATGGAGCTAGAATAGAACCTTATAGATTGCCAAGTTTTGTCCCTATGAGGTTTTTTGCATTAAAAATTATTAGACAAAATCTGAACGTAGATCAAGTTCATTTTGTTCCAATGAAGAAGGGTCATTTTTTAAGCTACCTATGTCTGTGGGTCCATTTATAGTAAATATGAGGCAAACATTTAATGAATCTAACAGGATATTCGAAGGTATGCACTTTTTGCTAGGGGAGAAATGGGCCTATGATCCTCACAAGGTTATTTATAAAAAAAGGGTTGAAAATGGTTATTCTTCTTACATTCATGACAGAAAGCCTGAAAGATAAAAGTTGTCAAATAAATTTTTTTCAGACTATGTTAGTTCCATCATATAGATGCCCATCATTTTCGAGAAATTGAGCAAAAGAAGTAAAGAGACAGTTGTTGATTTTGAATATGAGGAACAGACAACTAAGAAGAGGGCAAGACTGACTAAAGAAATACCAAGCACTCAGCCTGTTTTCCTCCTTCAATTAGGAGATGATCATAATGTATTAGCTTCACCCACAAGATGTGAAGATGTTCAAGATAAAGACCCTTTGATCAAGCATGTTTTTTCTCAAATCGCAGAGAGGAATAAAAATATGAAAGCTAGTATGGAATCGCAAGCTGAATATTAGATTACTCCTAACCAAACTAGATTATTGACTATCATGGACTTAGAAAAGGACCAGTTTAAAATTTCTTTTTTCTCACCCACCTAAAATGACAACCGGCTCATCAAGTAGCTTTAAAATTGTTAATTTGACTATTGATGTCAAGAAAATTCCTTTACTTGAAAAAGCTAATTTACATATGTAGACAGGGAAATTTCTTGTTAATAATCTAACCAAGTCCAGTGTAGCTTCTCAAAAGGCAGAATAGATGCTAGAAAAAGTTATCAAGCAATTGAAATTCGAAAAGGCTAATTCCAGGGCTCTGTCAATTTAGAATGAAAAGTTGAAAAAGATAATTGTAAGGATTGGATTGAATCCTAATGATAACTTATTTGTACAAAAGTTGTTACAGGGTGCCGAGTCAAAGATAAATGTGTTGAGGAAGAAATTAAAGTTGCCTACTAGAGAACACTCAATGGTACCAAAGGTAGCAGAGGTTGAGAATGAGGAAGAGAATCTTTTACAGTAGTTGTCACAGAAAGAGGAGGAGATTTCTAAGTTAAAGGATTTTGTCCTTAACTTGAAAACTCAAATTGAT
This sequence comes from Pinus albicaulis, assembly GCA_034641835.2. Classification (NCBI taxonomy): domain Eukaryota; kingdom Viridiplantae; phylum Streptophyta; class Pinopsida; order Pinales; family Pinaceae; genus Pinus; species Pinus albicaulis. The sequence continues at coordinate 429,315,482 of CM076580.1, forward strand.
TCTCATTCTTGCACCATAATTATGCCATCTGGAACTGATGATACAACAGCAAGATTATCCCAGTTGAGTACAGAGTTGAAGATGGCAGAAAATGATCTCAAGAAGGCTCAGAATGACTTGGAGACAGTGAAAAATATAATTCAGGCCCAAGAAGGAGAAGTCAATAAGTAAAAATTGGATTGCGAGACAGCCAATAATGAAATCAAGAGTCTAAAGGAAAAATTGAAAGGAAATATAACTCTGATCCCAGAAAAATACATTGTATGGAATGAAATCATTAAATCTATGAGAACAACTTGGGAGTCCCTGACAATAGTGTCAGAGGAAAAGAAAATCATCAGAGATTAGAGAAAATGGTTATGGTAGATAAAGAGAAGACTCTTAATAGAGCCTTATGGGAAAATAAATTCATTGATTTCATCAATTCCAAGATAGAAAAAGAGTTGGAGGAAAATGAAATTAAAGATAGGACATTGTGTGTTCAAGAGATTAATAAGTTGATTGTAAAAAATTCTTGTAGGAAGTCATCAAATAAGAAGTTGCCAGAGATTAAACAAGTTGTAAGAATATTTGACAACGTATTTGACAAAAGGGCTAGAGCAGGATTTCCTTCATGTTGGGATCTCAAAGGCAGTCTTTTATCATGGGATTCCTACGAGCCACTGTTAGTTCTAGTGAAGAGTAAAATTGATAATACCCATGAGAAGACTGCAATCCTGAAAGGATATACAATTGTTAATTTCTTATAGAGGCATTCTCAATTAATTTGGATGGTAAGGAATGTGTTCACATAACGACCTACTTTCAGCAGGATCATTGCCTTGAGGCTAGAATATCATAATTTGATCAATTCTCCCAAAACCAGCATCGAGATATGGAGGAGATGGAGAGCATGGATGATTGATTCACTGGGTGACACCTCAGCCTCATAGAAAGACACATCAAAAAATCTGGAGAATATAGTGGAAACCAATCAAATTTAAATTCAACAAATAGATTGAAGCTTTAGCTTGAACTATATTTTTGTTAAAAGATTCATGTTGTAATTAAGTTTTAATTTCCATGTAATACGTAGTTTATGCAATTATGGGTAGTTCGAGAAATTTCAAGTAGTTTTAGCAGTTACAACTAATTTGTATTGTATTTAAAGAAATGAAAAAGAAAGAATAGGGTTTTGAGTTTTAGACCTATGGATGTCTGTAAATTTTGTACTAAATTTTATGAAATTAATGAAAGAAGATCAATTTTCTTGCACCTGTTGATGTTGATGCGTCTTTCTAGTTTCATCATGTGTTTATTCTTCTGTGAATGAGGTGAAGTAATGTAGTTGCAGGTCTCTTTTTACATTTGTAAGTAAGAGTTAGATGTCCTTAATGTACGCTCCTTCACTCCAAATATTTTGTCTACCTAAATTTTCTTCTGAGATTTAAGGTGATAGATTCTGTTATTCATCATATCATTTTTTATTTCCTTTCTAGTTTCTTCCTTCCATTTCAATTAATATCAATAGATAATGGCATTGTCAAGACTTTCATTATATCAGATTATTGAGGGTTATAACTAATAAATTTCCAAAGGTGTTAAACAAACACCATCTGATATTCTAATTTTGTGACATTTATTTATAAAATTCCTTGAGCATTGATTCCTTACCACATCCAATGGATTGTTTCTTGAGATACAAAATTTTTTAGCATCGTTTCCGGGGATGAAGAAACGAAGTTAATTTCTCTGGGTTTTCTTTCTATCTCCTCAAGTTGTTCATCGAGGAGGAAATATTTGGAGGTGTTTGTTATTTTTGAGAATTGAGGATTTCAAAAGCCCTCACACAAGGTCAGATACCTCGCAGTAGAAAGTCCCTACTTTTTCAGATCCAGAAAAAATTGGTTTGTAAAAATCCTCAGAAACCAAAAACCACTTCAACACCTGCTACATTTTCCTCTCCTGACAGAAATTCTCATAACCCCTTATTTGAAGATATTTCCAAGGAACTCTGTTTCTTGGAACCATATTCTCCTTCCACGCCCACACATTTTTAATAACCAAATTTACAAAAGCATTCTTTCGAGTCTATTTCTTTAACCTTTACACAAGCTCAACCAAATATAGTTGTTGGCTCTTCTGCCATCATTCATCAACCCACTCCCATATCAATCTTCTCACCACCTTCATTCACCTTCACAATAGGTTCATCAACCTCAACTACCCAAGGAACATGTAACCAAGGTGTCAATATGGCAGCACTAGCTTTATTAATGAATAGATATGCACCTTTAAATATTCCACAACCAATGAATTTCATGCCTCAAGAATAACTCAAATTACTTCTTCGTTTCACTGGAGAAGATGAAGTAACTACAAAACAACATTTACCTTTGTTTTACACTTTTGCAGAGAATTTAAATGTTGAACATTTGGACGTTGTGATGAAACTATTTGTGCAGTCTCTAAATGGAGAGGCTAGAAAATGGTTCAACGGTTTACCAAATGGTTCGATAAATAACTGGGATGAGTTGGAAACTCAATTTACTCAGAGATGGGGAGAAAAGAGAGATCATGTTTACTCATTGAAAAAGTTTAATACAATCAGAATAAAGCCTAATGAAAACATTTCTGAGTTTGTAAAGAGATTTAATAAATTGTACAATAGTTTACCTATAGAGATGAAGCCCCCCCCCCCCAACCCCCCCGGTTGGAGCAAAGGTAGTTTTTTATAGGGATTTTGAAGCTAACTTTAGTTTTACATTGAGAGAAAGAAGAGCCCCTACTCTTGAAAAAATACAGACTGATGCATTGGAGATTGAGGCTAATATGACTACAGCTAGAAAAATTAAAGATAAGAAGTTACTTCAAGATAAGGGGAAAGAAAAAGAATAATCACAATAGGATCAAAGAATTAATGATATGAGAAAGGTGATTAAAAATTTGTCAAAAAATCAAGTGAAGATGGAGTTAGAAAGTAAGAAATCCCAAATACCTGCACAACAAAATAGAGGAGTATTCAATCCTCAATTCAAAAAACAACCCCTGGAAATTTTAGAGACAGAGAGAGAGATCAAGACCAAGTTCAAGCGCCATTGTACATTGAAGAAGCACCTACGCAGTCAGTAGAGGATGATAAAAAAGAATTCGAAGATCAAATATCTGTTGTATACATAAGAGAAGATGAAAAAGAGGTAGAATGTGAGGGAGGATATGTTAAAGCAAAGGTGTCTTTTGATCAGGATGAGATGGATGAATATTGTAGGCAATTTAAAAATTTTATGCAAGTTGAGTTGCATAAGAAGTATGATTTGAGATCTAGAAAAAGATCAAGAGTACAGGATGATGAAAGTGAACAACAAGATTATGTGCCTTCTCCAATAGCGACTCCACCTCAAAATAACTCAGTAACACAAGAAAATAAAGGAAAAAAATGTGTGAATCTAGTGAATAGAATAGAAGTGAAACAAGCTTAATCTTCCCAAAGCAAGTCTGTTGATACTAATATTTTGGAGAAGGTAGTTCTTGTACCTGAATAGGTTTCAAATCCTATAAGAAATGAAGAATAACTTGAGAAGAATGTCAAGTAGATTCAATATTTCAATCTACAGTTCATTCCAAGAGAAGAGAACAGGTTTTTAGATTCATTAGCAGTAGAAGCTAGCACTTTAAATCCACCTGTAAGTCCAAGGTTGAGGTATGAGATTGAAATCAGACACAGACCTCCTATTCCTGACAATGTGAATCATTAGCAGGTGTTCGAAGATGATGAGAAAATAAACCACTTCTTGACCATGGTTGAAAGCTTTGAAGATGCTAATATAGATCAATAAGAAGAACATACAGAGGAGGATGGAGAAATACGAAATTTGAAGCAGTCAATAGGTGAGAAGAAAATTATCCGATTAAAATATAATGTACTTCCTAAGGGATTGGTTCCTCTTGAAATATTATTTGATTCCAATGATGTTGCTATCAGTTCAAATAAAATTCATCAAAAAGGTGAGATAGAAGACTATAATTTGGTAACCCATCAGGAGCTAAAGATGGTGAGGTTATCCAAAGGTGTTCCAAAATATTATAAGGAGAAGTACATTGATCTCTTTAAGAAGTGTATGGATGTGTTTTCCTAGATGAATGAAGACCTAAAAACATGTGACAAAAGTATAATTCAACATAATATTCCATTGAAGGAAGGAATTAAACCTCATAGACAGAAACTCAGACATATCAATCCATTGTTGCTAGCTCCAATTGAGAAACAATTGAAACAATTGTTGCAGGAAAAAATTATAGTGCCTCTCAAATATTCAATTTTGGTTTCTAATCTAGTTCTTGTGAGGAATAAGAATGGATAGAGAAGGTTGTGTGTAGATTTCAGGAATATGAACAAAGCATATCTAAAAGATAATTATCCATTTCCAAAAATGGATTATGTCTTACAGAAGGTGACAAGATCTTAGAGGTTGTTGATGATTGACAGTTTCTCCTAGTATAATCAGGTAGCAGTGGAGAAAGAAGATCAGAAGAAGAATGATTTCACAACACCCTGGGGAACATTCATGTATGCAAGGATGCCATTTGGCCTTATGAATGCAGGTGAAACTATAGGTTTTAACCCTGTACAGAAATTATCTGCAAACGAATCTTAAAAACAGAAAATAAACAATAGCGAGAACATAAAACATAAAACAGATATACACAAATATTTTCTCTTCAATCCCAAATTGAGATGATGAGCTTGATTTTTCATTATATTCCTTTTATTGTTACAACACATATATACATGTTGAAGCATACATAAACCCCAATCAATTAACTCTGTATTAGAACATAATCGTAGTTCCCTTCACCGGATCTACAAAATACCAGAGGCCGAAAACCATCATGCCCCAAAACCATGTGCAAAACCATGCACAAAACCATGGGTGGGTCCACCCACTGAAAAATAGGGTATAATTTTTTTTTTCCCAGGGCACTTTCACCCCCACTGTGACCCCCCTGCTGCACCTGGCGCAACGTACAGGAGGGTCTATCACCCCCCCGTGCGTGACTAGTCGTGGAAATAATATAACACATACCCAACATTCTCCCATTTTTTGTTTTATTTCTATAGGGGGGCACAAGAGAGGTTAGTCATTATCCCAGTTCTGCAACACCCATTATTTCTTTACACCAAGAGAACTTCTGAGTGCTCACATACTTTGTCAATGCATCTATAACATTCTTCAAAGTTTCCACCTTTACCAACAACACCCTTTTAAACTCAACCATATCTCTCACAAAATGATATTGAACATCAATGTGCTTTTTTTTTGAATGATAATAAGGGTTCTTAGTCAATAAAATTGCACTTTGGCTATCACAGTCTATCCTTATAATGTGTTGCACCTGTTGGGAATGTTTTCATTGATGGCAAAGGAGATGACAAAGGAGGAGCACCTGAAACATGAGTCAAGGAGCAGAGGAGGAAAAAAGAGAGGTAGCAGAGATAGCAAAAATAGAAGTAAGGAGCAACATCAGTCAAGGAGAAGAGGATAGCAAAGAAGCAGAGAACTATTCAAGGTGCAGAGTGGGTATATTTAAGTGTTTAGCATTGCATGGGTATGATGAGACTTTGTAATTGGGAGTAAAAATGGCTCCTATGTGAAATTATGTTTAACTCTGTACATGGATTTACTGTGGAGTATAGTGTGTGAGGTTATATATATACTAAGGAAATTACAGTCATAATACAGTGAACCCGCAAAGGAAATTGTGAAATCAAGTGATGGCACAGTAATAATTGTATGGGAAATGCTCTGAATGAATTTCTGTGTAGAGGTTTTGTATATGATAAGGTTGAATCTCATTCGGGCTCAACTGTAGGTTTGAACCACCTAACCTTCATATAAAATTGGAATCCATCATACGATGGTCAAGCCATTCAACGTTGTGGTCGATATTAGTGAATTCAAGTTTAAAACTTCTGGGTTGAAGTATTAAATTGATTTGATATGTTACGAATTTGGGCTGGATTCATATAATATATTTTATGAAGAAATTATGTATTTTATGGTGAATGTACATTACTGTGGAAGTGAGTAGATGGAAAAATCCAATGCGTGCGTAGTATTTTTGGAGTATCACATTGCAGAGATTGTGAAATTAGATTGATGGAACAGCACTGGGGAATGGTGCCTCAAAGGCACAGGAGCAGAAAACTTTATGGTGCGACGGCTGGATCGATTGTAAGGCTCTATCTCACACACCAAAACTCGGAATAGAATGATATTGTAAATTTCTAGGGTTGAATTTATATACAGCTTTTATTATAATGGAATTTACATTAAGGTCACAAGAATATGAAGATCGAAGGTGCGTTTGGTGCAACTAGAGCACAAAACCAAATCGAAAGGTTTGATTTGTAAGAGGATTGTATAAATGCATTGATCAAATGACTAAGGAATTTTAGAAAGCAGAGGAGTTCAACTCTATTTGAACCAGTGGAAGACCAAACAGATTGACCCTTGGATCAACCGATGGAATGGTTGATGGCAGATTTCGGTGAAACGGTGCATTGAGGAGTTAGACGGAACCAGGAGTGAGTAACCAAAACCATGAGGTATGAACAGTGACAGCGTGTTTGGAACACCACACAGTTTCATCGCACCACCATCGACGGGCAAGCGGTTTTCAATAAATCGGAGCGATTCCATAGAGCGCCTGACACGTGGCATACAAAGGGACCCCAAAACCGCTTTCACTGCGTGCCATCACGCATTATCATTCATGGAAGTAAATCAAGCGATATCTGTCGGATTGTGTGGAGCGAGGCGACGTGCTCTCCGTCGTTGGATGAAAAGGGTGACATAACGCCAAGGTACGTTATCTGAAGGTGGGCCCGAACATTCGTTTAAATGCCGTTGAATTCTAAGTTCAAGAAAGGGTCACATATGTTGCATGGTTCACTTTATAATATGGAGCGTTGTGATATGATTGGTATATATATATTATATGATAAGGCGCATATGAATGGTTGATGTAATGTGTGGGCTCAGATATGAAATACACTGATATGGTGAGGTTATTTAATTATTTGCATATGCGTGAGGCCTAATCAATAGCGAGTATATGCAGAGACTTCTATGTAATGGCTTGGCCAGAATATTTGAATATTAATCTGAAATATTATACGTTGGGTTTTTTATTATGGTTTAACCATAGTTTTGAAGATGCCGAGAGTTTATTAAACCAAAGGTTCTGCAGTAAAAACTATTGAAAAGGCGTTCTCACCTTGAAGACTTTGGAATATGTGGGTCCCGATATATATGGCCCCGTATGAAATATTATAAATATTGAAATATGAATTAATTTATACGTATGGTTCTATAACCATGGAAAAATGAAGTTTCTGCATTAATTCAAGTTTGCCTAGTTTTAAAATCAACTGTTATATTAAAATACAGTTATATGTGCATCAGTTACACAACTGCAACATAAGAGAGAGAGACAGTTGCAGAAAAATGTACAGTGATCCAAAAATTCTAGAGGGGGTTGATTTGAAAGTATATTATATGGATAGAGAGGGTGTAAGCAGGGAGCCTAAGCACAGAGATTAATAATGAACAGACATTTCCTAGATTTATATTTATTTGAGGATAAACTTGAAAAAACAGTTATATATGTAGCAGGTGCACAAAAGTACAGTGAACAGGTGAATAAACATAGGGATGAAAATTTGGGCCTAACAGAGGTAAACAAAGAATGTAGGAACTAGAAAAGTCACAGGGAATTTTGCAGGCATGATGAACAGAAGTATGCAAATCAGTTACTTAATAGCAACAGAAAAGACAAATCCAGTAAAGCCAAAATCAAGAAAAGGATCTGAGTGAAATTGAAATGTGTAACTGAAAATGTGAATATAAATGTTGTAATTAATTTTTTATTGTTTGTGAAGCATTGGCAAGTATGAGGTAGGAAAACAAAAATCCCATAGTAGTATTGAAATTAATGCATATTGTTATATTTTTCTGAATGAGCGGGTAAAATAAATGAGAAGGAAGAAGGAAAAAAGTCTAGACTATTCACTTCAAATTCCCTGAGGAATGTAAAAATTCATGTGATGAACTCTATGTATAATATCAAATTGATATGCATAAAGGAGGTTAGAGAGTGTGAATATAGAAAATGCAGAGTATGAATAATTGAGGAGAAAAGACAAGAAGAAGGAGCAGTTGAGCAGAGAAGAAGGAGGAGCTGAGCAGAGATGATGCAGGACAGATATGAGGACTGATGGACAGCAGAAGAGAAGGTACAAAACAGAGCTGATATCCAAGGTTGGTGCCTGCATAAAATAGATGGGAGTTGGTGCTTCCACATCAAGTTGTAGCTTGATAAAATGTCAATTGTAGCTGACTGAGGTTGGATCCTCCTGTAGGTTGGTGCCTGCAGAAAATTAATGGGAGTTGGAGCTTCCTTGCAAGTTGTAGGTTGTAGAATTGAGGTAGGAGCCTCCTGTAGGGTGGTGCCTATAGAAAATCAGTGGTGAGAGGGAGTTGGAGCTTGCCTTTGCATCACAACAATAATAAGATGTGGTTTTCTCCCTTTATGGGTTTCCACTTATATCTAGTGTCTCTATGCATGATGTTTATGTGTTGATCTGGTTTATATCATCTGCTTAATACTTGATGATCTCATATTAAGTCTACTGTCACATTATATTAATTCTTGCTGCTCACATTCTAAGATTACTCACAAGTTAAGTTAAACATGAAATTAAGGTGTAAACAAGTGTTAATGAAAAGTTTTAAAAGTCCATGAATGTGTTAAACTGATTCAACCCCCCCCCTCTCAGTTTAACTAAGGGTTCAACAATTGGTATCAGAGTTGGTTCCTTTGGTGTAAGCTTAATAACTTGAAGGAGATCTGGTTGAGTCATGGACTATCAAAATGTACCTGTGCTAAATACAAAAAACTTTCCTGAATGGAGAGATAAGGTTAAAACAGGTTTAATGGCTGATGAACCTGAGGTATGAAAGCTTGTGTGTGATGGTTACTACACAAACTCTCCATCTTTTCAAGAACAACAGCGGAATGCCAAGGCAAAGTGTGTGATATATGACAATCTTCATAATAAGGATTTTGAGTTGATAATGGATTTAACTTTAGAAAAAGAAATATGGGTGTTATAGCATCATTTTTCACCCTCAGGTGATTCATGATTGTCTTTATGGCTTTCGGTACCCATTCCTATAGACTTGAACAAATTCACTAAAAAACAGTGTTAAAATTCCCATACGCGGGTATGCCTATACTTTTCCGCGTGTATACGCGAGTCCACATGTAATTTTCCACGTATGCCATTAAAACCATTAAAAAATATATAAATTCCCTATTTTCGGACTAGGTTGATGGTTACTCCAGTAGTTCAACCACCCCAGTACGTGGCCAACTGTTTCCAACTGACTGAAACTACTTTGAGGGAGTATAAAAGCCCCTCATGTGCATGGCCTAAGGGAGGGAGAAATTTTATAGACATTCTACTTTGTTGGAATCCCAGTTCAAGTCTGATTCCCTGTGCCTCCTGCACTTTCCCAGATTTATACAGGAAACCCTTGTTTCCTGGAGATGTTCATCCATTTATATGCCATCTCGAGTGCACAAATCTTGAAAGTTTCTTAGTGAGGCAAGGGCGGGACGAATCCGGACGACGGTATGCTCGAAGATCGTGGAAGGATTCAGGCGATCTCTCCACTCTTTATTTCTGTACATGCTTTTCATAATAATGAAGAACCATCTTGTTCCTAAACTTTTGTATTAGTACCTATTTGTATATGTGGAAAGATTGATTATTAAGCAGTTATTATCATTTATGTCATATTTCACATGGATTACACTAACATTTAGGAGGAATATATGTTGTACAACTAGGTTTCCGTGCATATTCTTTCTTGTTTTCCAGGTTGAAGGAGGAAGAAAGGTTGCTGGGGGTTTGGACCCCGCGGGATCTACATCGAACGCATGACTACGGGTGAGTTTTTCTATCGTTGTTATCTAGTTTTTTGCATTCAAGTATGGTTGTGTGTGAGTCCTTCTGAATGGCATGCCCTGCTCTGTGGAGGTTTTGATCCAAAAAACCTCTAGGGTGATTTTCCCTAAAACAGAACTGGCGACTCCACTGGGGATCGCATTCTTGTGATTCCCCTCTTGGATGGTTTCAGCTGTTTGATAGGTTTCCAATAGTTTTGACTTTTATTTCCAGTCCAGTTTACTCTTTCTCAGTCAGACTGAAGTCTTGGTTCCTTATCCAAGCTTGATCCTTTTTATTTTTTATTATTTACCTTTTCATACATAGGTTTGTCTGTACACAGAAGCGTATACACATATTTTTTGTTAAAGGGAGTCGCGTATACGCGGGTTTCCTTTAGCACAGTCGCGTATGCACGCTTGTTGTCAAACTGTCAAGTAGCGTATACCTGGGTAGATTTTGAAATTTTGGATTTCTTGGCTTTTTAGTCCTGTTTGCCTGTGGAGACCTGTTCTTGCAGTGTCTTTGTATCCTCTGGATTGTGTAGAAAGTGGTCTTTGGTCTTTTCTCTCTCTTTTTTGATTGAAAACTAGCTTATTTGGCAAAGTCTTGTTTCTTGTGCTGGAATTTGTGGTTCGAGTACCAAGATCTCTTTCTGGGGATTCTTGGTTGTTCTGCTTTATCAGAACAGAGAGCTCCTGCTCATTTACTCTTTCCTACCTTTGTGTCTTGCTTTGCACTTAGATTTTTGCCCATTTCTTGCTTGGTTTTCTTAAGTTCAGTCGACTAGGTCTTGTTGCAACTTTTGAAGAGTCTTTCTTGGTTCTTTGAAGTTTTTGTTTGCTGCAAGGTTGTACTATTCTTCTAGGCTGAGTGACTGAGTTTCGTGTCTTCTTGTGCTCATATAAATCTTGCTACTAGTTAGCCTTATAAGATTTGGAGCATTTTTGAAGTTTTTGCTTGAAATTCAGTGTTGTTTGGCTTGGGATTTGATAGTTTTTCTTGGTCTTTTCGAACTCTTCTTTTATAAAACTCAAAAGCTCAAAAAAAATTTTGCTTTGTTGTTTGCCTTTGTTTTTGCATTTTTGTTTTCATTTCATTATATGTTTTAAGATTTTTTGAGATTTCTTGCCTTTGTATTTTGACTTGATTTTGGAAAGGAATTGTCATTGATTTCTTCCTCTTGTTTTCAAGCAATTTTGGTGTCTTTATATTAAGAGTTTCTAATTGTGGGAACTAGCTTTCTGGACAACCAAAAAGAGATAAAACTGAAGGATCTTTGGGAAATTTCTCTCTGCTTTAGGAGATTTTTCATCTTAGAATTTGCATGCTTTTAGTGATTTGCATCAAGTGCACTTAAGAATTTTGTCATTTTCATATTTTTTGCGAGTGTGGAGTTTGTTATCTGAAAAGAAAAATAATTTTTTTTTAGTCTCGTAGAACTTGTGTAGAAGTTGCTTTTCATCGAAAGACAATAACTGCATTTGCATGTAGTTTGGCTTTTATTAATTTCTTTTCTACGTCAAAACACCACGAGTTTCATTTCCGTATCCCTTTGACTTAACATAACAGTCGATTAAAATAAGTGATATAATTTAAAATCAACTAGCAAGTTTTCTAAGTGTCATACACCAACTAGCTAGGTTGTAGGGCCTTGGATTAGGTGAGTGGAGAGTTAAATCTCCAAGGCCTCTCAAACAAAACATAGAAGTTGATTAATTGAGCGAAATCCAACTCCATTAGGTGGACCGAGAAATCTCTCCTCCAGAGAGTCAAGCGCGAGGGGAAGTGAAGGATGAGAAGAGAGATACCCCCTCTCATATTTGCTGAATCTGACCTCAAGACCGTTCCGCCCGGCTTCTGACACGGATTGGTTCCCATAGTTGCCACTCCAAGGTTCCACATAGGTGACTGCGGGGGGGAATACCCGTGGTACCTGAGGCAGACGTCGCATCACTTTCAGCAGTACTTCTGGGGGTGCCCTTGCGAAGCTTGGGTACTTGAGCTGGCAAAGGCTGTCATTAGGAGGTTGGCGTAACTGTTTCTGTTACCTTCGCTAGTAGGCCTGGGCCGTAATTATCCCAGACTACTTTCAGGAGGTCCTATATTTCACTTTCTTGTATTTTGGTGTCCGGTCCTCATCACCTGGAGCGGAAATACCTGAAGGCTATTTGCTTGATTGTATCTCAAGGATTATTTTTTGTAGTGAGTGCTCTTTGCTCCTAGCTTTCCTAGCTTTATATTTTTTGAGTCTAATTAAAATCTGTTAAAGTGTCTGATCAAGTGCCTCGTCGATCGAGGAGAATCCGGGGGTTATCTCCCGAGAGTCTAGAGCCTTCTTCAAGAAGTTGTAGGAGTGATTTAGCAAGTGGTTACCACCCTGTGGCATCTGACGCAATGGAGAGAGATCCTCCACAAGGTTCTGAAGGTTTCGTAGCTGATTCTGGTGTTGGTTCCGAGAGGAGCGCTCCACTCACCTTGCGAGTATTATTTCTGCAGGAAGAAGAAGTACAGGTAGAGGAAGTGTCTAAACCCTCAGATTCACTTCCATCTCCTCTTCCTCCTGATTATCCATTCGTTGTTGAATACATCGAACCCGAGTCAGAGAGACCGGAAGATCCTCCTTATTTTACATACCTTTCGATGGCCATGACTGGGAACGTGGCTTCTCCTGTGAGTGCTGCAGGCATTCAAACTCCTGCTTCTGTTGAAGGAGGGGGCACTATTTCTATATCTTCGATTGCTTCTAGTGCTGCTGTGTTTGGCTCTAGTTTCACCCAAGCACATGCTTCTCAATCTGGTCCCTTCTGTTTTGGAATTCCCACTAGTGGGATTCCTTCTTTTTCCATTTCCGCTGCTGCAGCTGGATCTACACCCATGTCTTCCATGGCTAGTGGATCAACTTCTTTTCAAGGGTTCCCCTTCGGAACTAGACACATTCCTAGTTTGAATCCTTCTTTAGGGTCCTTTCCGTTTACTTCTCAGACCCATAGTTTCAACCCTTGGTCTGGAGGTCAGAATTCAACCACTTTTACAGGTTGGAACCCTGTATTCACTACAGCGGGGGCAGGGAATCATTTTTACGCTGGTCACCAAGGGAATGCTTCTTTCCCTTCGTCGAGTGCTTATCAGACTTTTTCCCCTCTGTCTAATGCCTGGAACCCCTATCAGGGGCCTTCCTCTTTATTTAATACTTTAGGTGGGGGAACTGGTCCGGTCTTTGGTAACTCGGCGTGGGGAGGAGGTTCTTCTCCTTTTGCTACGAGTTCTTTCTGGCAACCTGGTGCCTCATCAAATCTAGGGTATTCCTTTCAGAATGTTGGGAATTTATCCTATCAAGGATGGAATCCTCAGGCTCCGCCTCGTTTACCTTTTCTGGCAACGTTAAACTTGCCAAATCTGTCGAAATTGATGAATGATCCGATTCGGTACATTTCGGGGTGGCCTCCGGTCCCGACCAAACTACCTTCAGACATTCCAAAGTTTGAAGGCAAGAATGGAGAGGATCCGTCTGACCACATCACCACTTTCCATTTATGGTGCTCTTCTAACTCCCTGATCGATGATTCGATTAGGTTGAGATTGTTTCAACGCACCCTAACTGGAAACGCTGCCAAATGGTATATTGAGCTAACTGGGGGCAGTTTTGCTACATTTGGAGAACTGCCTGTTACATTTCTAAACCATTTCCATTTGCCTGTCCGATATGATGCTGGGACTGAACTCCTAGCTAATTTTAAGCAGGACGACGCAACCCACATTTCTGACCATATTCAGGAATGGAGGAGAAGGAAGAGGCTTATTAAAGCTCATATTCCAGGAGAATTCCTTTTGGAATGGTTTCTCAAATCTCTGCAGTCAGACATTTCTAAAGATGTATCCATGTCTGGGGTATTTTATGAGGAGTAGGCCATTTTTAGGGCCCAGCAGTTGGAACTGATCTATTCTCAGTCTGGGGTCCTCCATAAATATTTGCCTAATGCTCCTCACTCCAAATTAGATTTATCCAAAAGGAAGCCTGATCCTCATGGTGACGGACTAATTGGATCGATCAATAGTGGTGCAACCAGCCTGCTTACTCAATTGCAACAGTTGTCTTTACAATCTGCTCCTTCTGGTCAGGCTATGCCTACTGAGTCATCGCCTTCCCAATATTTGTCCATAAATGTTGTCCAAGCTTCTGATCCCAAAGGAAATCAACAATCCGAAGGGAAGAAGAAGGGATGAAATAATAAGAAAAAGGGCAATAATGGGAAGGGTAATGCAAATAAAACCAACGAGCATGTTGGTGAGGGTCGAAAAGATAAAAAGAAAGTGAAGTTTCCATGAAAGCTGTGTGCTGGAGACCATCTCACACACCTTTGCCCTAAAATTCAGGATGCACAGCGCTTGTTAGCTCAGCAGGGTTCTTCTAGTTCCCAGGCTGTGTTGACAAACCCTTTTCCCCAAGGGTAACAGTTAGTTGTTGGCGCGAATCAAAATCCTGGGGCTTCCTCTGGGGGCACCCAGGAAGGGGAAATTCCATTGAACATATTCATGATGAGTGCTCATGTGGATGTCGCTACGAGATCCCATGATTATGGCGGAGAAGAGTCTTCGAAAGCTAAGGATACTCCTGATGCTACTGAGCCGCTTCACATTACACGGCCTACTGTTGAGTCTATGCCTCGGATGCCCAAAGCATCTACTAAGCATTCGACGATTAATCCAAATACTAGGGCTGCCCAGAACTACTCTATTGTAGAAGATCTGGCGCAGAGTCCTTATGCTATGTCGGCTTTAGAGGTACTCCAGTCTTGTCCGGCTCAGCACAGTGCTTTGCTCACTGCCATTGGGGCTATTGATCCAAAAAATTCTCTTCTGATTACTTTTGATATGTCTAATTTTAAGAAAAGACATCCCCATCATATGGCTTTTCATATTAAATCATCATACCGAAAGTGCAACATCTTTCGGACGGTTGTTGATGAGGGTGCTTCCACATGCGTGATGTCTCTCACATGTTGGAAGATGATTGGATCTCCCAAAGCTGTTCCATCTACCACTCTTCTGACTGCGTTTGATGGTCATTCTCACAGACCGCATGGTATTGTCCCAGCTTTGCCCATCTGTGTTGGGGGAAAAACTGTGAATATAGAGGTTGAGGTAGTGGATGCAAGCTTGGACTACAACCTTCTATTGGGTAGAAACTAGATTTATGAGATGGATGCCATTGCATCCTCATTATTTTGGATTATTTGTTTCCCTCACGAAGGGAGGATTGTTACAGTGGACCAACTGGATTGTCCTCCTGTAGACCCGAATGTGTCTACTGACTCATCTGTTCCAAAGTTGGATAATACTAAGGCGCCTGTTGAGAATTTAGGGGTTGGAATGTATTCTTCCTTGATGGGTACTTTCGATATTCCTCCTCCTACGGTTCATATTAATGCAATTTCATCCTCCAAGGCTCCTCTTCGAAGAGAGTTCTTCAAAACTCATTATTTTTCGGACCCTTGGACCTTACCTTCCCCTACCGCCACATTAGCGGAAGGTCAAGTGGGTGGAATGGCATTTCCAATTTCTGCAGCTGAGATTGCTTATCAGTCTATTGTTGACTCTACAGAATCCATCCCAGCTCCTATTTCACTGGAAGAGTTGGATGGAGATGTGGCTCCGGCTTGGACGCTTAGTTCTTCTTCTGCCCAGGATTGCCTTGATACCACTCTTCCATCTGAAGAGGCCATCCTGGAAGCTATGACTGGTATAGATAGACCGTGGGATGACTTGCATCATCGGTCTTACTTTTTACCTGATTTAAGCGAAGTTGAGACAAGTTTTCCAAGTCCTCAGTCTCCTGGTCCTGTTCACCCAGTCCTGAACCCTTTAGCACCAACACAGGTTTATGCTGAAGGGAACATGGCTGTGATTTCTCCTACTATCCCGGTGAACATTTCCAGGGATCCCAATATTATTGAAAATGTCTTCATCGGAGTTGAATGTTCCCGTGAAGAGATTCAGATTTACACCGAGCTCTTTAAAGAGTATAGGGATGTATTCGCTTGGTCTTATGAGGAAATTCCTGGTATAGATCCATCTATTGTCCAGCATGAGATCAAGACTTACGAAAATTCTAAGCCTGTGAGGCAAAAACTTCGTCCGGTCAATCCTAGGAAGGCAGCAGCTATCAAAGCTGAGGTGGAGAAGCTGCTTAAGGCGGGATTCATTTTCCCTGTTCCTTTGACTGAATGGGTTTCAAACCCTATTCCCGTAGATAAAAAACAAGGAACGATTCGAGTTTGCATTGATTTCAGAGACCTTAATAAAGCATGTCCTAAAGATAATTACCCCACACCATTTATCGATCAGATCATTGACGAGTGTGCTGGTAATGAGATTTTCTCCTTCATGGACGGTTTCTCCGGATATAATCAAATTACTATCCGTCCTGAAGATCAACATAAGACTTCCTTTATTTGTCCCTGGGGTACATTTGCATACAAGAAGATGCCTTTTGGTCTTAAAAATGCTGGGGCTACCTTTCAGCGGGCCATGTCATATGCCTTCCACGACATCAAAAAGATTATCGAGGCGTATTTGGATGATTTAGCTGCTCATTCTCGAAAGAGGATGGATCATCCTGCTCACCTCCGGCAAATATTTGAACGATGTCATTTCTATAAGATTAGGTTGAATCCGAACAAGTGCGTTTTCGCGGTTACATCCGGTCGATTATTGGGATTCATTGTGTCTAGGGAAGGGATTAGGGTAGATCCCTTAAACGTTGAGGCAATACTTCGGTTGCCTCCCCCGTCCTCTATCCGTCAACTTCAAAGTCTACAAGGAAAGTCTAATTTTCTTCAGAGATTTATCGTAAATTATGCTGAAGTTACCAAGGGATTTATGAGATTGTTGAAGGAGTTCCATTTCTTTGGGATGACTTCGCTCAATGCTCATTCGATGCTTTGAAAAAAGCATTGACCTCTACTCCTTTATTGAGTCCACCTAATTGTAGCTGGGATTTCCTTTTGTATCTGGCAGCAGCAGAATCTACTATTGGTATGGTTCTGGTTTAGGAAGATGATGCTCTTGCAGAGCATGTTATTTACTATCTTAGTCGAGGATTGGTATGACCTGAACTCCGGTACACTCTGATAGAAAAGTTAGCTTTAGCAGTAGTTCATGCTGTGCAGCGACTCCGGCATTACATTATTCTACTAAAAACTTATGTTTTGGCAGCAGCCAATCCATTTCAGTTTGTCCTCAGTAGGCGAGTGATTGGGGGAAAATAAAATAGATGGATTGTTATTTTGCAGGAATTTGATCTCGAGTTTATGTCTTCCAAGTCCAAGAAATCATTGGTTTTCACGGAATTGATCTCCGAGTTGCCCTGTGGGGAAGAGATGATCTATGATGAATCCTTCCCGGATGAACATTTGTTTCTTATCTCTTCACAGGATCCTCGGTACAAAGATATCATTGTGTATCTTCAGACTGCGAAGTTTCCCTCTACTTTTTCAAAAGATGAGCATCATAAGTTGCGTCACTTGGCTAAGAATTACTTGATTATTGGTGATGCTTTATATCGTCGAGGGGTTGATTCAATCCTGAGATGCTGCTTAACTCTCGAAGAAGCTGAGGCTGTGATGAATGATTCCCACAGTGGAGCTTGTGGTGGTCATTTATCTAGGCTTGCTACAGCCCAAAAGATCTTGCATGCTGGGTACTTTTGGCCTTTGATTTTCAAAGATTGTATGGAGTCAGTCAAAAAGTGTCATCTGTGTCAAGTCTATACTCGAAAAATGCGCGCTCATCCGGCTCCGCTTTTTCCAGTCATTACTGTCGGTCCCTTTACAAAGTGGGGTATTGATTATACTACTTGTAACTCGCCTTCGGCTAAAGGTCACAAGTACATTATTGTAGCAATAGAGTACTTTACAAAGTGGGTCGAGGCTATGCCTACTTTTGGGAATGATGGTCAGACTACAGCTCTTTTTCTTTTCAACCAGGTTATTGCTCGTTTTGGTATTCCTAGAGAGCTTGTCACTGATCATGGCAGTCATTTTCAAAATAGCATGATCGCTGAGTTGGCTCTCAAATTAGGTTTCCGACAGGAGCATTCATCTCCGTATTATCCTCAAGCTAATGGGCAAGTGGAAGCCGTGAATAAATCCTTGAAGACAATTCTTCAAAGGAAAATTGATAAAGCTAGATCCAACTGGCATATTATGTTATATCCTGTACTTTGGGCATACAGGACGTCAGTGAAAACTGCAACTGGCTTTACTCCGTTTCAGCTAGTGCACAGGTTGGAATCCGTATTTCCCATTGAATGTGAGATTCCTTCTCTTAAATTAGCTGTTGAACTTCTTCCTGACACTACTAGTCTTGAAGAATGGCTCCTTCATCTAGAACATCTCAATGAGCAGCGTCGGGATGCCGCCACGATGAATGAAGCGCATAAAAACCGAGTTAAAGCTCAGTACGATAAGGCGGCCAAACCTAGGGTTTTTTCGAAAGGTGACCTTGTTTTGGTCTATGCCCAAGAAAAAGATGCCCTGGGGGCAGGAAAGTTTAAGTCTATGTGGTATGGCCCCTTCATCGTTAAAAAAGTCCTTAAGAAAGGAGCATATACCTTGGTTGATTTTGAAGGGAACGAGTTGCCGAAGCCCAGAAATGGGCTCTATTTGAAGAAGTATTATGCTTAGGCTTCGGCCTGGCATGTTACTTTTGTATATAGTAGTTTTTCTTTGTACATATCTGGTTGATTTTCGATCTTTGATGTGATGGTGATGTTTTTGATCTGCTTTGGCAGGTTGTGTTGGATGTCATGAGTCATTTTGGTTTCGTCGATGGTGCTAGTAGACACACCTGGAACTTAGCTTCTGCGGCTTGGGTACTTCATTATCCATTTGGTCAGCTGTTAGTATCAAGAGGGGTCTGCATTGGTCTTGCATCCAATAACATAGCAGAATACACTGCAGTTGTTTATATACTCTCGGAGGCAATATCTTTGGGTGTTGATTCATTGGTAGTTTTCTTGGACTCTCAGCTGGTGGTGTCACAGTTGAACAATACTTATCAGGTTCGAGATCCATTTTTACTCCGGTTGTTCTTGAGGGTACGTTTGTTACAGAGATCATTTCAATTTTTAACTTTCATTCATATTCCTCGAGCTGACAATTGGATGGAAGACTCATTAGCTAATCAAGCACTGGATTAGCATATTAATCATTCCATACAATAAAATTTAATCATCAAAAACATTATACATTTTGATACATTTATCACATCACATCAAACATCGATGTATATATATCATCAGAGTGTTCAAAAAACTTTACAAAATTTGGATCCATAAAGTCATAAAAAGATTGGGCTTATGCCCGATCATGTTCAGTCTCAAATAATATACAGTCATCTGATACATCATATTTATCTACTCCTGAGGTCCCTGCCAAGAAGTTGTGTTCATATAGAACACAATCGCGGTGGCAACTCGGCGGAATAACCGTATCCAGTCTCAAGGCACTCCTACCACCCGTCTCTGGATGGCTTCCGGCAGATCTTCCACTGCAACCATAGGTACTTGGTGGGTTAATCCCTCCAAGTTCCTCTGTACAGCCTGGAGGGTCCTGTCTGAATCCATTGTATCTGCTTCGCCTCTGCGACGCTTGTGTCGCGGGAAACCCTCAGGTCGAACTGGTCCAATATCTGTATCATGATCATTTTTTGTAAGTCATTATGAATCCAATCAAAAACATGTTTCTTTTCCATTTTTTCATACATATTTGAAAAAATCCAAAAAAATTATATAAGTCAAAAAATTGCAAACTTACCGACTGGGCCCCATGCCGCGCTTGGTGGAAGGACAAGATCTGGATCACCACGAAAGTCGATCCCATCATAGGGATAGTCGTCCACAGCGATGATTTGTTCTCCCCACCAAAGGAAGAACTCATCATCCCAAGTGGTCCGGGGAACATCACTTCCCCCCAATCTCTTCATCATGTCTGCCCAGCGGGAAATTCTTGGGTCTCTCGGGCTGCTGATGGTAGAGATCACTCTGGGTCTCAATGCTGGTATCTTCTCAAAGAATAATGTCATCAAAATTGTACCGTATCCAAAATGTTTTGTCTTTGCTTTTCGGATAGAAGTCAATTGTTGCTTCATGTTCATCAGTAGAGCTGTGCACCAATCATATAAATGAGTTAAGCATTCCACTGCTATACTCATTTGCGTCCTGGATACCTGGTGTAGAGAAGCTGATCCTGCTACTCTCCCAATGGTAAAAAGGAGGATTTTTATGTGCAAGTCTCTTAAATATTTGATTGCAATTTGAGTTCCCACTTTCTTGGAACCCTCTACGCAGTACACGTGGACGTAATCTTCCACGGTTAGCCCTCCCAAAGGCTTCCTGTGCAAGTCTACTGGCTCCCCCCTCCAGGAGAGTCCAATAATAAAATATATATCTTCCACTTCGATGCGTATAGGCATCTAATCTATAATGAAACAATCTTCTTCCGGTTCCCAATAATTCACAAGAATTTCGAGCAACCGGACATTACTCTTCATATTTGGCATTTTGAAAAACTTGAGCAATCCACAATTCCAAAGAATATTTAGTGATGCTCGATCTCGCATGACTTCTTGATCAATTGCACTATGTTCACGCTCTCTCCATGATATGGTCATCCTGCAAAATTTCAATAATTCCTTCATTAGCTATGCATTTTTTCATTTGGGACTGCACATACGCGACTTTATTTGTGCACAGTCGTGTGTATACCCGACTTCGTCATTACCAACCCACGTATGCGCAAACCCGTGATTTTTAGCAAGAGATAATATGATGAAAAATCCTAAATTTTAATTTATGAATGGACAAAATGAATAGCAAGGATGGTTTATGAGCTTACCTGACAAATTCGGTGCGATTTGACAGTCGGTTGCTCCTATTTTGACGAGAGAAGTTTTTCGCTCCAGAGCATTTTTTTCCAAATCAGCAATGTAACAATGAACCAAATATGAGGTAATTTGTCTATTTATGTCCAAAAAGTTGAAAATTTTCGCAAAAATTTGTTATGCTTATTTTTTCGATCTATCTTAAGCTACATAACCCGGATGCTTCGAAGTGCCCAGATTGGTATGTTTTTAGGTACATTTTGACGATTTTGAGATTTTTCCCGGTTTTTGATCCAAGATTGCTGACTCGTCATGGAAGGTATATGATCTTCATTGGCATATAGGTTAGGGAATTCACTTTCCATTGCATCTTGCATACTAGCCTCCATACTGATCACTTTCCATAGGGTCGATCCCATCAGGTCATGAGTATTACACCTATTTCACTCACCGATTATTTAATCATGACTTGATGGTAGAGCCTTCCTTTACATGGGCTTCTTAGTTAGTTCCTCGCTATCACTTGTTGCCCATGCTGCGTTTTATGTAGGCTCGGGAGTCCTCTTTAGTCCCTCCATGACTTATGTGTTGAAGCTTCATTCTTCTTCTTCCTCACTATCATTTTTCTGGCTTTTACCCTAGAGGCTCCCTGGTGTCGTTAAGTTGTATTACTGCATTGCATATTGGCTACTTGTTTATCCTGGCCTTTAGCCGGCTTCATTTGGACTCGATGTTTAAGCCAACTTTTGACCTTGACTTTCTGTACAAGTTAACCATTGTATGCACTTAGCTATCACGACTTGACACCTTTGTACCCATGGATGGAACGTTCCTCTGAGTATCACTGACCAGTTTTCGCCACCTTGCATTGAGCATAGGATTGTTCCAATCCCAAGAACTAGTGCATCTGCTTTCTTGATACTCGTTCTATCCATTGTACCATAGCATTCTTTTATTCTTTTTCAGGCTTATTATATGAAAAAGACAAAAAAATAAAATATAACAAAAAGAGCGGGAACGGGATGTATCTTCGTTATTTTGATGGCAGTACAGAGTCAGTTTGTCGCCCTTGAACAAAACACATATACTTATATATATTTCCTTCATTTGGGATGGTTCTAGTTTTGACCTAGGTTCAGCCTTTACCATGTTTCACTTGTCAGTTCTCCCCCGGTTGGTTATCTCTTCCAATCATATGGAGAGTTTGTTTTGCCTCCTGCATAACAGACTTATACAGTGTCACTTTTTACTGCCATGGTCATCACAAGTCGTGCTTTTGTTCAAGGGAAGTCTAACCAGAGTCGGCCATTCTGCGGTGTCTCTTGACTCATTATTCAGTCGGCCTTCCCGGTCTTGTCAGTATCTTGTTCTATCACATCAGATGTTTTGGTCCTCTGCTCGTGCTGGTTTGAGAAGGTCTCCATTGAATTCTTGCTGGCGGGTTTGTCTCTTATCGACTACGACACATTGCTCTGAGAGCAAACCTAGAGCTGCACCCTGGCCCTATTTCCATCATTGATAGGTGACCTTGTGCTCAGCATTTGATCATCATTATGTGTCTTTGACTGAGTGGTTTCCCCTGTGTTCGACGTTAGCATACATTATCACACTTGGGATTCGTGCAGTACCTTGATTTCCATTTGACCCTATTGGTGGATATCTCGCCTCTGTGTCAGCTTTCATTATTGGTTGGTTCAGAGGGTTTCTTTCGTGCGCTAGCTTCATCTTGTGCATGTCGGAAACGTACTTCGGTTTTGGTTCCGTCACTCTACTTCGTCCGATTCCTTCCAAATCTTGGCCTGCGGGTTACACTCGCGCTGGACTGATGTGGGATGCCTTAATGCCTTCCTTCCACCAGATCTTTTCCCATCGACTCCAACTCATTTCTCTGGGAATAAGGTCTAGAGTCTTTTTGTCAGTACCTTAGGGTTTGCAGTCATCAGTGGCAGACTCTTCGCTATCGACAATGGGGATTCATCATTGCCTCCTGATTGGTAGATTATTTCAAGTGTTCGACTTCAACTCATTCATTCGCACTTGTTAGATTGTACTGGGGCACCTTGACACTCATTATCATTATCGGTGGGTTGTCTCGCGTTGGTTAATGGTATACATCATTGACCGGTAATCCAATGATTTCTCACATGGTCGACTTCAGCTCATTTATTCCCATTGTGTAGAATTGTGCCATAGTGATCGGTGAAGACCTCGGGTTGCATCAGCATTTCTCGATTCACTTTTGACAGTCCATTTAGTTTCTGCCAGTGATTCCGTTCACCCTTATATGTTGTAGTGTCAGTACAACAGCATCCTATATGTTGGCTCCCGAGTTGCGCGATTGTACCGTTTATTCCACCTCTTATGATTTGGTACTTGGAGATTCAGTTACTTAAATGATCAGACATCCAGTTTCAGCATCATTGATCAGCTTTCTATATATGCGATACTTGGACATTGATTTAGACTTGTACTTCCAGACCATGCTCAGATGATTCATTGTGTACTTTCAGTTCAGCTATACTTGTATACATTTTGGATCTATTCTGTACTTTCCATATGATGTATTTTTGACTGAGCATGGGTATGCCCGCCTCAGCATGAGTTGACTCTCTGTTTTCTTTCATTGGTTTTTGGCAGGCTGAAATCTGGTGAAGTCCTCTCTTGTCCTTGCGAAGTTCTTTCTATGTGCATAATACATTTCGGCCATCATGTACCCCTTCTGACCTCATATATTATGGGGCATCTGTTATAACATCATTTTTCACCCTCAGGTGATTCATGTTTGTCTTTATGGCTTTGGGCACCCATTCCTACATACTTGAACAAATTCACTAAAAAACAATGTTAAAATTCCCATACGCGGGTATGCCCAGACTTTTCCACGTGTATACGCGAGTCCACATGTACTTTTCTGCGTATGCCATTAAAACCATTGAAAAATATATAAATTCCCTATTTTCGGACTGGGTTGATGGTTACTCCAGTAGTTCAACCACCCCAATACATGGCCAACTATTTCCAACTGACTGAAACTACTTTTAGGGAGTATAAAAGCCCCTCATGTGCATGGCCTAAGGGAGGAAGAAATTTTATAGACATTATACTCTGTTGGAATCCCAGTTCAAGTCTGATTCCCCGTGCCTCCTACACTTTCCCAGATTTATACAGGAAACCCTTGTTTCCTGGAGATGTTCATCCATTTATATGCCATCTCGAGTGCACAAGTCTTGAAAGTTTCTTAGCGAGGCAAGGGCGGGACAAATCCGGACGACGGTCTGCTCGAAGATCATGGAAGGATTCAGGTGATCTCTCCACTCTTTATTTCTGTACATGTTGTTCATAATAATGAAGAACCATCTTGTTCCTGAACTTCTGTGTTAGTACCTATTTGTATATGTGGAAATATTGATTATTAAGCAGTTATTATCGTTTATATCATATTTCACATGGATTACACTAACGTTTAGGAGGAATATATGCTGTACAACTAGGTTTCTGTGCATATTATTTCTTTTTTTCCAGGTTGAAGGAGGAAGAAAGGTTACTGGGGGTTTGGACCCCGCGGGATCTACATCGAACGCAGGACTACGGGTGAGTTCTGCTATCGTTGTTATCTAGTTTTTTGCATTCAAGTATGGTTGTGTGTGAGTCCTTTTGAATGGCATGCCCTGCTCTGTGGAGGTTTTGACCCAACAAACCTCTAGGGTGATTTTCCCCGAAACAATGGGACAGACTGCATTTCATGCATGGAGTAGACACAGAGGATTACATTGTCAAGAAGGAGAAGAGAATTAAGAAGAAGAAAAATTCATGTCAAAAGGAAAATATTCAATCAAATGAGGTACCTGCTAGTGTGAATGGTAGTGAGAACCATGAAGAAATTGCAGCTGAAGAAAAAACCACACTTGACACAGTGTTGACTGAAATAGGAAGATTGAAGCATGAAAATAAAGACCTAAATACATTGGTGCAAATTTGTGATGAGAAAGAGTATGAAGATAAGAAAGATATTGTTAGCCTGAAGACTCAACTTGAAGAAGCACAGAAAGTACAAGATATTCTACTGCAACAAATGAGAGAGAAAAATTTGTAATGTGAAAAATTGGAAGAAGAAGTAGTGAACTTGAGAAAGAAATTAGAAAAGGCCCAAAGAAACTTATTAATGAATACTCCTCAAATGAAAATCTCTGAACAACTAGACCAAATTCTAAATTCTCAAAGGTCTCCTCTCATAAAGGCTGGGATAGGATATGAAGGAGAAACCAGTAAGTCCAAGGCAGAAGATAACAAGAAAATGATTTTTGTAAAAGCTATAAAGAACAATGAAGCAGCTCAGCAAATTCCTACAGAAGCAGAAGCCAGCAAGAACTTGATGTGCAAAGAAACAAACAAAAACAAACAGCAACATGAAAGGACAGAAAATGAAAGGATGAGACAAGCAGCTGAAAAATGCTCATACACTCTTGATTATGAAGTGAATAAATTTGGAAGTTGTCAAAGGAGGTTCTTCCCTCCTATGAAAAATATCACATGTTTTCCTGTCATAAACCAGGACATATTGCAGCACATTGTAAAACAAGGCATATCAACTTGAACCAAAAAAAGATGCAGCAAAATAGAAGAACCCCTCAAGCAAGAAAATGGAAAAGACAATCTTTCACCAGGTACACAAATCATTTCCATGGCTATTGTTATCCATGCAATAATTTTGGACATAAATCTGTTGAATGTAAATTGTATTCAAAAAGGGGAACAAAATATTATACATCAGCCCAAATGTACACTGGTCAAATAAGATGCTATGTATGCCTCAAGAGTGGTCACAAAGCAAAGGACTGTAATCTGCAAAATACATTAAAGAACTCTAGATAGAGGATGGAAATAAAGAAAATCAACCAAAACTATGAATCTAAAAGAAGTGCAGACACTATGAAGTACCCCAATAAAGTATGGAAAGAAAAGAGAAAGGAGGAGCCTATTATCTCAATAACATAACAAATCCTCCACAGTCTCAGGGGGAGCTTCTCTAGGAAGAAAAGAAAAAATCCATCCAGTGACAAATATGAAGCAACATCTCAGGGGGAGAGCAGTTCATAAATTATTCCCAAAAAAGCAATCTAAGAAGAGCTCCATGAAATAGAAACTGTTAAAAGATCAGAAAGAACATTATCTAAAGCACACAATAGCCTGTAGATTGATGGAAGGAGAGAAAGTAGCAATCAGCCATGATAATAGAAGAATTCATCAACACATTAAAGTGATGATCACATTGTGCATCATTCTGCTATAATGAACAATGAATCACATTAAGAAGGATGAGTAAGAATAGTGCCTATCATCATTAAATCAATACATCTCTCATCTATGAAAATGTCCCTTGGAGGAGTACACACAAGAACCCCTCAAGCAAGCAAATGGAAAAGACAATCTTTCACCAGGTACACAAATCATTTCCATGGCTATTGTTATCCATGCAATAATTTTGGACATAAATCTGTTGAATGTAAATTGTATTCAAAAAGGGGAACAAAATATTATACATCAGCCCAAATGTACACTGGTCAAATAAGATGTTATGTATGCCTCAAGAGTGGTCACAAAGCAAAGGACTGTAATCTGCAAAATACATTAAAGAACTCTAGATAGAGGATGGAAACAAAGAAAATCAACCAAAACTATGAATCTAAAAGAAGTGCAGACACTATGAAGTACCCCAATAAATTATGGAAAGAAAAGAGAAAGGAGGAGCCTATTATCTCAATAACATAACAAATCCTCCACAGTCTCAGGGGGAGCTGCTCTAGGAAGAAAAGAAAAAATCCATCCAGTGACAAATATGAAGCAACATCTCAGGGGAGAGCAGTTCATAAATTATTCCCAAAAAAGCAGTCTAAGAAGAGCTCCATGAAATAGCAACTGTTAAAAGATCAGAAAGAAGATTATCTAAAGCACACAATAGCCTGCAGATTGATGGAAGGAGAGAAAGTAGCAATCATCCATGATAATAGAAGAATTCATCAACACATTAAAGTGATGATCACATTGTGCATCATTCTGTTATAATGAACAGTGAATCACATTAATAAGGATGAGTAAGAATAGTGCCTATCATCATTAAATCATTACATCTCTCATCTATGAAAATGTCCCTTGGAGGAGTACACACAAGAACCCCTCAAGCAAGCAAATGGAAAAGACAATCTTTCACCAGGTACACAAATCATTTCCATGGCTATTGTTATCCATGCAATAATTTTGGACATAAATCTGTTGAATGTAAATTGTATTCAAAAAGGGGAACAAAATATTATACATCAGCCCAAATGTACACTGGTCAAATAAGATGTTATGTATGCCTCAAGAGTGGTCACAAAGCAAAGGACTGTAATCTGCAAAATACATTAAAGAACTCTAGATAGAGGATGGAAACAAAGAAAATCAACCAAAACTATGAATCTAAAAGAAGTGCAGACACTATGAAGTACCCCAATAAATTATGGAAAGAAAAGAGAAAGGAGGAGCCTATTATCTCAATAACATAACAAATCCTCCACAGTCTCAGGGGGAGCTGCTCTAGGAAGAAAAGAAAAAATCCATCCAGTGACAAATATGAAGCAACATCTCAGGGGGAGAGCAGTTCATAAATTATTCCCAAAAAAGCATTCTAAGAAGAGCTCCATGAAATAGCAACTGTTAAAAGATCAGAAAGAAGATTATCTAAAGCACACAATAGCCTGCAGATTGATGGAAGGAGAGAAAGTAGCAATCAGCCATGATAATAGAAGAATTCATCAACACATTAAAGTGATGATCACATTGTGCATCATTACATTATAATGAGCAGTGAATCATTAATAAGGATGAGTAAGAATAATTTCTCAGTCATTAAATCATTACATCTCTCATCTATGAAAATGTCCCTTGGAGGAGTACACACAAGAACCCTCAATCAAGCAAATGGAAAAGACAATCTTTCACCAAGTACACAAATCATTTCCATGGCTATTGTTATGCATGCAATAATTTTGGACATAAATCTGTTGAATGTAAATTGTATTCAAAAGGGGGAACAAAATATTATACATTAGCCCAAATGTACACGGGTCAAATAAGATGTTATGTATGCCTCAAGCATGGTCACAAAGCAAAGGACTGTAATCTGCCATATACATTAAAGAAATCTAGACAGAGGATGGAAACAAAGAAAATCAAACAAAACTATGAATCTAATAGAATTGCAGACATTATGAAGAACCCCAATAAAGTATGGAAGGAAAAGATAAAGGGGGAGCCTATTATCTCAATAACGTAATGAATCCAGCATAGTCTCAGGGGGAGCTGCTATAGAAAACAAAAAAAATATCTAAACAGTGACAAATATGAAGCAACATCTCAGGGGGAGAGCAGTTCATAATTATTCCCCATGAGAGTAATCTAAGAAGAGCTCCATGAAATAGCAACTGTTAAAAGATCAGAAAGAAGATTATCTGAAGCACACAATAGCCTACAGGTTGATGGAAGGAGAGAAAGCAGTAAGCAACGATGATGATAGAGGAAGACATCAACACATTTAAGTGATGATCACATTGTGCATTATTCTGCTAGTATGAACAATGATTCACCCTAAGAAAGATGAGAAAGATAAGAGCCTATCATCACTGTATCATTACTTCCTTCATCTATGAAAAATGTCCCTTGGAGGAGTTTTCACAAGAACCCCTCAAGCAAGCAAATGGAAAAGACAATCTTTCACCAGGTACACAAATCATTTCCATGGCTATTTTTATCCATGCAATAATTTTGGACATAAATCTATTGAATGTAAATTGTATTAAAAAAGGGGAACAAAATATTATACATCAGCCCAAATGTACACTGGTCAAATAAGATGTTATGTATGCCTCAAGGGTGGTCACAAAGCAAAGGACTGTAATCTGCCATATACATTAAAGAACTCTAGATAGAGGATGGAAACAAAGAAAATCAACCAAAACTATGAATCTAAAAGAAGTTCAGACACTATGTAGAACCCCAATAAAGTATGGAAGGAAAAGAGAAAGGAGGAGCCTATTATCTCAATAACATAACAAGTCCTCCATAATCTCAGGGGGAGCTGCTCTAGGAATAAAAGCAAAAATCCATCCAGTGAAAAATATGAAGCAACATCTCAGGGGGAGAGCAGTTCATAAATTATTTCCAAAAAAGCAGTCTAAGAAGAGCTCCATGAAATAGAAACTATTAAAAGATCAGAAAGAAGATTATCTGAAGCACACAATAGCCTGCAGATTGATGGAAGGAGAGAAAGTAGCAAGCAGCAATGATAATAGAAGAATTCATCAACACATTAAAGTGATGATCACATTGTGCATCATTCTGCTAGAATGAACAGTGAATCACATTAAGAAGGATGAGTAAGAATTGTGCCTATCATCATTAAATCATTACATCTCTCAACTATGAAAATGTCCCTTGGAGGAGTACAGTTAAGTAAGTGATAAATCTCTAAGAGATCTGCCCATGAAGATTCCAAGTAAACAAATTGAATATTCTTTCCCAAAGATCTTTATATTAGAACAATTGAATTGATTATAAAGCAGCAATGATTCTGGAACAGTTCTAGAAAGGTACATGCAATGGCTTTCCTTTGACCAGAATGACAGAATAAGAAAATAGTTAATAATGATAATATCAGTTTCAGGATACTGATGACTGTTGGTGTGAACAGTGGAAAGCTCAATAGTAGAATTTATGAAGGATGTCTTAATTATGGGTAAATGTGCAAGCTAAAGTGAAATCTCTGCATATTTTATCAAGGTAATATCATTTGGTACTTGGTGCAAGCAACATGCCTATCAACTGAATATCAGGTGTTATCAGTGGAGTAGCAGTATGGTACAGATCCTCAGGATCAAAGGATTATGGAAAAAGAACCTCAAGGTAATATTCCCACTATTATCTGCATTCAGCATGAAAAGGTCAGTAGCAGAGCAAAAATAACATTATCTTTCTCACACTTGAAGTAGTATATTGAGCACTGAAGCAATATCTTTTTCTATATATAATTTCATGCCTTCCTGAAGTTGGTACATGTATATCTTCAAGGCCTCTTTATTAAGATCAGTTACAAAACTATGTGAAGTCTGTTTGCTGATTTTTCAATTAAACATCTTGAATATGCTTTCATGGAAGTTCATTCTGATAGAACAGTTAAAGTATCAAAAGTATGAAGGACTAATTGGGTCAGTTGAACCTCAAAATTCTGTCTTTGAATCATCAAGAACATACTTCAGCAGAAAGTATTTGCTGACATCTCACCATTGAAAAGAGGTTGATCACTGACATACATACCTCCTTATGTCATAAATGAATTGCATGGTTGATAAGTGAGATTGACAAATACATTGAATGCATCCTACCTCAAGGTTTTTTTTTGAAAGTACATTATGCAAGTAGTAAAGGCATTTGATCTCTTAGATCAATTTCTGGTTAATTCATTGATCACATCTATAACAAGAACCTTCAACTATTAAGGATAATATCAACATCCTAGCTCATATCATCACCAACAGGTAGGAAAATTTAACCAGAGCAACAAAAGATATATTGGCATCATAACAACTGAAAAGATGTTGTCTACATATGTGTATTGCAGAAGAAGACTTATCTCATCTACAATCTTCCTCAAAAGAAATATATTGGCCCACTACATCAGATATAGACTGAAGTATAGTTGAAGCAAGCATGATATGTCACTTGGAGCATTCACAATCTTTAAGTCTTGATCCAATAATGCATCTCTTATTATACAAGTCTGATTATATATGGTTGTCATCACCTACTCTCTATACAAGTGCAAGGAGTCTATGCTTCGGAATGGTATCGACTTAATGTGTATAGACAAGTTCAATAATCCCCAAAAGTTTTCTCTCAACAACTCTTTTACACTAGTTTGGAGTAGCAGGGTACAAATTCAGAAGAAGAAGATCTAAACACAAATCAGAGAGAAGAAATGCAAACACAGAATCTACACTGAGAAATGTGCAACCCTTTGCCATTGATGTCAAAGGGGGAGGAAAATCAGGTAATAGAAGAAAGGGTCTTCTAAAAGAAGCTAGGTAGAGGAAGACTTGGAGGAAGCATTGGATTATCGATGGATGTGTTGCCATCAATGCCAAAGGGGGAGACTGTTGGAAATGTTGTCATTGATGGCAAAGGAGATGACAAAGGAGAAGCACCTGAAACATCAGTCAAGGAGCAGAGGAGGCAAAAAGAGAGGTAGCAGAGATAGCAAAAATAGAAGTAAGGAGTAGCATCAGTCAAGGAACAGAGGATAGCAAAGAAGCAGAGAACTATTCAAGGTGTAGAGTGGGTATCTTTAAGTGTTTAGCATTGCATAGGTATGATGAGACTCTGTAATTGGGAGTACAAATGGCTCCTATGTGGAATTTTGTTTAACTCTGTACATGGATTTACTGTGGAGTATAGTGTGTGAGGTTATATATATACTAAGGAAATTACAGTCATAATACAGTGAACCCGCAAAGGAAATTGTGAAATCAAGTGATGGCACAGTAATAATTGTATGGGAAATGCTCTGAATGAATTTCTGTGTAGAGGTTTTGTATATGATAAGGTTGAATCTCATTCGGGCTCAACTATAGGTTTGAACCACCTAACTTGCATATAAAATTGGAAGCCATCATACGATGGTCAAGCCATTGAATGTTGTGGTCGATATTGCTGAATTCAAGTTTAAAACTTCTGGGTTGAAGTATTAAATTGGTTTGATATGTTACGAATTTGGGTTGGATTCATATAATCTATTTTATGAAGAAATTATGTATTTTATGGTGAATGTATATTACTTTGGAAGTGAGTAGATGGAAAAATCCAATGCGTGCTTAGTATTTTTGGAGTATCACATTGCAGAGATTGTGAAATTAGATTGATGGAACAGCACTGGGGAATGGTGCCTCAAAGGCACAGGAGCGGAAAACTTTATGGTGCGACAGATGGATCGATTACAAGGCTTTGTCTCACACACCAGAACTCGGAATATAATGTTACCGTGAAGTTCTAGGGTTGAATTTATATACAGCTTTTATTATAATGGGATTTACATTGAGGTCACAAGAATATGAAGATCGAAGGTGCGTTTGGTGCAACTAGAGCACAAAACCAAATCGAAAGGTTCGGTTTGTAAGAGGATTGTATAAATGCGTTGATAAAATGACTAAGTAATTTTAGAAAGCAGAGGAGTTCAACTCTATTTGAACCAGTGGAAGACCAAACAGATTGACCCTTGGATCGACCGATGGAATGGTTGATGGCAGATTTCGGTGAAACGGTGCATTGAGGAGTTAGACGGAACCAGGAGTGAGTAACCGGAACCATGAGGTATGAAGAGTGACAGCAGGTTTGGAACACCACACAGTTTTCATCGCACCACCTTCGACGGGCAAGCGGTTTTCAAGAAATCGGAGGGATTCCATAGAGCGCCTGACACGTGGCATACAAAGGGACCCCAAAACCGCTTTCACTACGCGCCATAGCGCATTATCGTTCGTGAAAGTAAATCAAGGGATATCCATCAAATCGTGTGGAGTGAGGCAACGTGCTCTCCGTCGTTGGATGAAAAGGGTGACATAACGCGAAGGTACGTTATCTTAAGGTGGGCTCGAACATTTGTTTAAATGTTGTTGAATTTTAAGTTCAAGAAAGGGTCATATATGTTGCATGGTTCACTTTATAATACGGAGCGTTTTGATATGATTGGTATATATATTTTATATGATAAGGCGCATATGAATGGTTGATGTAATGTGTGGGCTCAGATATGAAATATGCTGATACGGTGAGGTTATTAAATTATTTGCATATGCGTGAGGCCTAATCAATAGCGAGTATATGCAGAGACTTCTATGTAATGGCTTGGCCAGAATATTTGAATATTAATTTGAAATATTATACGTTGGGTTTTTTATTATGGTTTAACCACAGTTTTGAAGATGCCGAGAGTTTATTAAACCAAAGGTTCTGTAGTGAAAACTATTCAAAAGGTGTTTTCACCTTGAAGACTTTGGACTATGTGGGTCCCGATATATATGGCCCCGTATGAAATATTATAAATATTGAAATATGAATTAATTTATACGTATGGTTCTATAACCATGGAAAAATGATGTTTCCGCATTAATTCAAGTTTTCCCAGATTCAAAGTCAACTGTTATATTAAAAGACAGTTATATGTGCATCAGTTACACAATTGCAACGAAATAGAGAGAGACAGTTGTAGAAAAATGTACAGTGATCCAAAAAGTCTAAAGGGGGTTGATTTGAAAGTATATTATATGGATAGAGAGGGTGTAAGCAGGGAGCCCAAGCACATAGATTAATAATGAACAGACATTGCCTAGATTTATATTTATTTGAGGATAAACTTGAAAAAATAGTTATATATGCAGCAGGTGCACAAAAGTGCAGTGAACAGGTGAATAAACACAGGGATGAAAATGTGGGCCTAACAGAGGTAAACAAAGAATGTAGGAACTGATAAAGTCACAAGGAATTTTGTAGGCATGATGAACAGAAGTATGCAGATCAATTAATTAACAGCAGCAGAAAAGACAAATCCAGTAAAGCCAAATCCAGAAAAGGAGCTGAGTGAAATTGAAATGTGTAACTGAAAATGTGAATGTAAATGTTGTAATTAATTTTTTATTGTTTGTGACGCATTGGCAAGTCTGCGGTAGGAAAACAAAAATCCCACTGTAGTATTTAAATTAAAGCATATTGTTATATTTTTCTGAATGAGCAGGTAAAATAAATGAGGAGGAAGAAGGCAAAAAGTCAGGACTATTCACTTCAAATTCCCTGAGGAATGTAAAAATTCATTTGATGAACTCTATATATAATATCAAATTGATATGCATAAAGGAGGTTAGAGAGTGTGAATATAGAAAATGCAGAATATGAAGAATTGAGGAGAAAAGACAAGAAGAAGGAGGAGCTGAGCAGAGATGATGCAGGGCTGACATGAGGACTAATGGAAAGCAGAAGAGAAGGTACAAAACAGAGCTGATATCCAAGGTTGGTGCCTGCAGAAAATAGATGGGAGTTGGTGCTTCCACATCAAGTTGTAGCTTGATAAAATGTCAATTGTAGCTGACTGAGGTTGGATCCTCCTGTAGGTTTGTGCCTGCAGAAAATTAATGGGAGTTGGAGCTTCCTTGAAAGTTGTAGCTTGTAGAATTGAGGTAGGATCCTCCTGTAGGTTGGTGCCTCCATTATGAGGGACTAATTGGGTCAGTTGAAGCTCAAAACTCTGTCTTTGAATCATCAAGAACATACTTCAGCAGAAAGGATTTGCTGACATCTCACCATTGAAAAGAGGTTGATCACTGACATACATACCTCCTTATGTCATAAATGAATTGCATGGTTGATAAGTGAGATTGACAAATACATTGAATGCATCCTACCTCAAGGTTTTGTTTTGAAAGTACATTATGCAAGAAGTAAAGGCATTTGATCACTTAGATCAATTTGTATTTAATTCATTGATCACATCTATAACAAGAACCTTCAACTATTAAGGATAATATCAACATCCTAGCTCATATCATCACCAACAGGCAGGAAAAGTGAACCACAGCAACAAAAGATATATTGGCATCATAACAACTGAACAGATGTTTTCTACAGATGTGTATCATAGAATAAGACTTATCTCATCTACAGTCTTCCTCAACAGAAATATATTGGCGCACTACATCAGATATAGACTGAAGTGTAGTTGAAGCAAGCCCAATATGTCACTTGGAGCATTCGCAATCTTTAAGTCTTGATCCAGTAATGCATCTCTTATTATACAAGTCTGATTATATATGGTTGTCATCACCTACTCTCTATACAAGTGCAAGGACTCTATGATTCGGAATGGTATCGACTTAATGTGTATAGACAAGTTCAAGAATCCCCAAAATTTTTCTCTCAACAACTCTTTTACACCAGTTTGGAGCAGCAGGGTACAAATTCAGAAGAAGAAGATCTAAACACAAATCAGAGAGAAGAAATGCAAACACAGAATCTACACTGAGAAATGTGCAACCCTTTGCCATTGATGTCACACGGGGAGGAAAAGAAGGTAATAGAAGAAAGGGTCTTCTAAAAGAAGCTAGGTAGAGGAAGAATTGGAGGAAGCATTGGATTATCGATGGATGTGTTGCCATAAATGCCAAAGGGGGAGACTTTTGGAAATGTTGTCATTGATGGCAAAGGAGATGACAAAGGAGGAGCACCTGAAACATCAGTCAAGGAGCAGAGGAGGCAAAAAGAGAGGTAGCAGAGATGGCAAAAATAGAAGTAAGGAGCAGCATCAGTCAAGGAGCAGAGGATAGCAAAGAAGCAGAGAACTATTCAAGGTGTAGAGTGGGTATATTTAAGTGTTCAACATTGCATGGGTATGATGAGACTCTGTAATTGGGAGTACAAACGGCTCCTATGTGCAATTATGTTTAACTCTGTACATGGATTTACTATGGAGTATAGTGTGTGAGGTTATATATATACTAAGGAAATTACAGTCAAAATAAAGTGAACCCACAAAGGAAATTGTGAAATCAAGTGATGGCACAGTAATAATTGTATGGGAAATGCTCTGAATGAATTTCTGTGTAGAGGTTTTGTATATTATAAGGTTGAATCTCATTTGGGCTCAACTGTAGGTTTGAACCACCTAACTTTCATATAAAATTGGAAGCCATCATACGATGGTCAAGCCATTGAACATTGTGGTTGATATTGGTGAACTCAAGTTTAAAATTTCTGGGTTGAAGTATTAAATTGATTTGATATGTTACGAATTTGGGCTGGATTCATATAATCTATTTTATGAAGAAATTATGTATTTTATGGTGAATTTACATTACTGTGGAAGTGAGTAGATGGAAAAATCCAATGTGTGCATAGTCTTTTTGGAGTATCACATTGCAGAGATTGTGAAATTAGATTGATGGAACATCACTGGGCAATGGTGCCTCAAAGGCACAGGAGCGGAAACCTTTATGGTGCGACGGCTGGATCAATCGTAAGGCTCTGTCTCACACACCAAAACTCAGAATAGAACGTTACCGTGAAGTTCTAGGGTTGAATTTATATACGGCTTTTATTGTAATGAGATTTACATTGAGGTCACAAGAATATGAAGATCAAAGGTGCGTTTGGTGCAACTAGAGCACAAAACCAAATCGAAAGGTTCGGTTTGTAAGAGGATTGTATAAATGCGTTGATCAAATGACTAAGGAATTTTAGAAATTAGATGAGTTCAACTCTATTCAAACTAGTGGAATACCAAACAGATTGACCCTTGGATTGACCGATGGAATGGTTGATGATAGATTTCGGCGAAACGGTGCATTGAGGAGTTAGACGGAACCAGGAGTGAGTAACCAGAACCATGAGGTATGAAGAGTGACAGCGGGTTTGGAACACCACATAGTTTTCATTGCACCACCTTCGACAGGCAAGCGGTTTTCAAGAAATCAAAGTGATTCCATAGAGCGATTGACACATGGCATACGGAGGGACACCAAAACCGCTTTCACTGTGCACCATCGCACATTATTGTTCGTGCAAGTAACTCAAGAGATATCTGTCAGATCGTGTGGAGCGAGGCGACGTGCTCTCCGTCGTCGGATGAAAAGGGTGACATAACACCAAGGTACGTTATCTGAAGGTGGGCCCGAACATTCATTTAAATGCCGTTGAATTCGAAGTTCAATAAAGGGTCATATATGTTGCATGGTTCACTTTATAATACAGAGCGTTGTGATATGATTGGTATATATATATATATATATTATATGATAAGCCGCATATGAATGGTTGATGTAATGTGTGGGCTCAAATATGAAATACGCTGATATGGTGTGGTTATTAAATTATTTGCATAGGCGTGAGGCCTAATCAATAGCAAGTATATGCAGAGACTTCTATGTAATGGCTTGGCCAGAATATTTGAATATTAATCTGAAATATTATACATTGGGTTTTTTATTAT
The DNA here is from genome assembly GCA_034641835.2 of Pinus albicaulis. NCBI lineage: Eukaryota > Viridiplantae > Streptophyta > Pinopsida > Pinales > Pinaceae > Pinus > Pinus albicaulis. The sequence continues at coordinate 429,352,417 of CM076580.1, forward strand.
GGTTTAACCACAGTTTTGAAGATGCCAAGAGTTGATTAAACCAAAGGTTCTGTAGTAAAAACTATTCAAAAGATGTTTTCACTTTGAAGACTTTGGAATATGTGGGTCCCGATATATATGGCCTTGTATGAAATATTGTAAATATTGAAATATGAATGAATTTATACGTATGGTTTTATAACCATGGAAAAATGAAGTTTCTGCATCAATTCAAGTTTTCCCAGATTTAAAATCAATTGTTATATTAAAAGACAATTATATGTGCAGCAATTACACAACTGTAATGAAAGAGAGAGACAGTTGCAAAAAAATGTACAGTGATCCAAAAAGTCTGAAGGGGGTTGATTTTAAAGTATATTATATGGACAGAGAGGGTGTAAGCAAGGAGCCCAAGCACAGAGATTAATAATGAACAGAAATTTCCTAGATTTATATTTATTTGAGGATAAACTTGAAAAAACATTAATATATGCAGCAGGTGCACAAAAGTACAGTGAACAGGTGAATAAACACAGGGATGAAAATGTGGGCCTAACAGAGGTAAACAACGAATGTAGGAACTGGAAAAGTCACAGGGAATTTTGCAGGCATGATGAACGTAAATATGCAGATCAGTTACTTAATAGCAGTAGAAAAGACAAATCTAGTAAAGCCAAAATCCAGAAAAGGAGCTAAGTGAAATTGAAATGTGTAACTGAAAATGTGAATGTAAATGTTGTAATTAATTTTTTATTGTTTGTGATGCATTGGCAAGTCTCCGGTAGGGAAACAAAACTGCCACTGTAGTATTGAAATTAATGCATATTGTTATATTTTTCTGAATGAGTGGGTAAAATAAATGAGAAGGCAGAAGGCAAAAAGTCAGGACTATTCACCTCAAATTCCCTGAGGAATGCAAAATTCATGTGATGAACTCTATATAATATCAAATTGATATGCATAAAGGAGGTTAGAGAGTGTGAATATAGAAAATGCAGAGTATGAAGAATTGAGGAGAAAAGACAAGAAGAAGGAGGAGCTGAGCAGAGAAGAAGGAGGAGCTTAGCAGAGATGATGCAGGGCTGATATGAGGACTGATGGACAATAGTAGAGAAGGTACAGAATAGAGCTGATATCCAAGGTTGGTTCCTGCAGAAAATAGATGGGAGTTGGTGCTTCCACATCAAGTTGTAGCTTGATAAAATTTCAATTGTAGCTGACTGAGGTTGGAGCCTCCTATAGGTTGGTTCCTGCAGAAAATTAATGGGAGTTGGAGCTTCCTTGCAAGTTGTAGCTTGCAGAATTGAGGTAGGAGCCTCTTGTAGGTTGGTGCCTACAGAAAATCAGTGGTGAGAGGGAGTTGGAGATTTCCTTTACATCACAACAATAATAAGATGTGGTTTTCTCCCTTTATGGGTTTCCACTTATATCTGGTGTCTCTGTGGATAATGTTTATGTGTTGATCTAGTTTATATCATCTGCTTAATACTTGCTGCTCTCATATTAATTCTATTGTTACATTATATTAATGCTTGCTGCTCACATTCTAAGATTACTCACAAGTTAATTTAAACATGAAATGAAGGTGTAAACAAGTGTTAATGAAAAGTTTTAAAAGTCCATGAATGTGTTAAACTAATTCTTCCCCCCCCCCTCTTAGTTTAACTAAGGGTTCAACAACACCAACCCCATACTTGAACACAATCTCTACAACCAAACTGCTTCCTTGCTTGCATGAGTGGTTGCCATGTATTCTACCTCTGTAGTTGAAAGAACCACTACACACTGTCTTTTACTCATCCAACTGACTGCACTTCAAAATAGGCTAAACACATCCCCACTTGTAGATTTTCTTTGGTCCGGATCTCGAGCCCAGTCTGCATCAAAATACCATGAATGTCCAACGATCTTTCCAATCCTGGTCTTCCCTATTAGCACAAGCCATAATCACTAATGCCACACAAATATCTGAAAACCCACTTCACTGATGTCCAATGCTCCTTCCCTAGGTTTGACATAAACCTGCTCAATACTCCCACTGCATGTGAAATTTCTGGTCTATTACATACCATTGCATACATCAGGCTACCCACTGCACTTGCATATGGAACATGGGACATATCCTACTCTTCTTCTTGTGTCTTGGGACACTATTCAAAAAACAACTTTACACCTACACGAATCAAAATATTCACCGATTTACTATCCTGCATATTGAACCCCTGCAATATAGTCTCGACATACTTCCTTTGGATTAACCAGAGCTTCCTCTTTGCCCAATATCTCTTAATTTCCATGCCCAAAATATAGTTTGCAGCATCAAGATCCTTCATGTTGAATTTGGAGAATAGTTGGGTCTTCAAATTTTGGATTTCTTTGTCATTTCCAATCAACAACATATCATCCACATACAAGACCAAATAAATAACACGGTCACCAATTAATTAAAATAAACACAGTGATCCTCCTTTCTTCTGGTGAAGCCTAGTTCCCTTATATAGGTATCAAATTTTTGATACCACATCCTAGGTGATTGTTTTAACCGATACAGAGACTTCTTTAACCTGCATACCAGTTATTTCTTCCCCTTCACCATAAAGCCTTCAGGTTGTTTCATGTAGATCTCCTCTTCCAGATCTCCATGAATAAATTCTATCTTCACATCCATCTGTTCTACCTCAAAATCAAATGTAGCAGCAACAGATAAAATTAATCTAATAGAAGTAAATTTGGAAACAGGAGAAACAAATATCGCCAAAATCAATTCCCGGCACCTGGGAATAACCTTTTTCTAACAACTGAGCTTTGTATTTCTCCACCCTGCCTTCTACATTCATCTTCTTCTTGAACACACATTTTCTCCTGATGGGCTTCCTTCCAGTCGGTAACTCCACCAAATCCCATACCTCATTTTTATGCAAGGATGTCATTTCATCAACCATGGCCTCCTTCCAGAGTTTTCCATCCTCTGAATCTATTGCCTCTATGACGGTTCTGGGATCATCGTCAGTTATAGTGAAAGAAAAATTTGAACAGAAAGCAGATGGATTATACCTTTCTAGTTGTCTTCTTTCCCGAACTAATCTTCTCATAGTTGGAGTTTGTGGCTCTTCCACTTCTGAGTCTTCTTCTATTGTAGAGTCTGATTCATCCTCCTTTAGCTCAAACTCTATCTTCTTAGGTTCATTTGGTAGGAATGAATTTTTAACAACATATTTCACCTCTCTAAACACCACATCTTAGCTATACACAACCTTCCTTTTTTCCAGGTTCCAAATCTTGTAACCCTTTAAACCATCCTTATACCCAATAAAGATGCATATTTCAAATTTATTATCCAACTTGGTCCTTTTCTCCTTTGGAACATGTACATATGCATCACATCCAAATACCTCTATATGTGAAAGAGAGGGTTTCTTACCAGTCCATACCTTGTGGAGTCTTATCCTCCAACACTAATGAAGGTGATCTATTAACCAAGTAACATGCAGTCTCCACTTCCTCTGCCCAGAATTTTTGTCCTAACTCGGTACCACTGAGCATGCTTCTTACCTTTTCCATCAACTTTCTGTTCATTCTTTCTACAACCCCATTTTTTTGAGGTGTGTATGGAGTAGTATTTTGCCGTGCTATACCACAATTCTTACAGAACTCTTTAAATTCCTTCTTGCAGAACTCCCCACCATTATCTGTCCTCAACACCTTTATCTTCTTCTCTATTTGGTTTTCCACCAGAGCCTTAAATTCTTTAAATTTGTCAAAGACTTCAGATTTCTTCCTCAAGAAATATATCTGTATATTCCTTGAGAAGTCATCTATGAATAAAACATAGTACATAGACTTACCCAGTGATGGAACTGACACAGGTCCAAACACATCACTGTGCACAAGCTCTAATATCTTGTTCACCCTCTTAGCACTAGAAGTAAAACTCACCTGATTCTGCTTCCCATATACACAATGTTCACAGAAATAGAAATCCAGAGAGCTATTAGACATACCTTCTACCATACCATTTCCATGAAGTATCTGAAGGCCCTTCTCTCCGATATGTCCAAGCCTTTGATGCCATAGCATGGTCTTTTCTTCAAATACTTCCAGGCTTTCCGCTCCAATTTTGGGAACCACAGAACTGTTGCACCCATCAATAACAATGCTACCCTAAAGCTTGTACAGATTTTCAATCCAAACTCCTTGCATTAATACCAGTGCTCCCCGAACCATCTTACAAATATCTTTCTCGAACACTATTTTTACACTTGCATCATCCATCTTTCTTACAGAAATAAGATTTATGGCCAATGCAGGAATGTGCAGAACACCAGGAAATGTTCTTATCCTTCCACCTTGCAACTTTAGCTTGAATTTTCTACGTCTGACAATTCTGGCCTTCCTATCATCACCTAAGAATACATCATTGCCATAATATTTCTCATACTCACAAAACCACTCCCTATGGGAAGTGAAGTGAAAGGATGCACCCGAGTCAATCAACCATGACTCATGATCTACATGTGTATTTGAAGAAGAAGCCAAATACACATCCCCACCTTCATCCGAGGTGGTTTTTTCCTCTGCAGAAGGAGCATCATCAGATCCCTTTCCTTTCTTAGGAGATTTAGATCTGCATTCCTTTCTGTAGTGCCCTTCCTTTTTGCATTTCCAACACACCTTTCCAAACTTTCCAGGAGATTTAGATCTCCCTCTAGATTTATATCTCCCACTCAAAACCTTATTCTTGTTTCTATTCTGGGACCTTCCTCATACAGATAAGGCATCTCCATTCTAACCCTCCATATTTCTCCATCTCATTTCCTTGGATAGCAAGGCTGAGACAATGTCATTAAAATTCAAGATAGTTGTATTCCTACCTATTGCAATAACCATATTGTCCCATGAGTCTGGTGGAGAAAAAAAAAAATGGATGTAATTATCTTCATCTGAGATTTTAATATCAACAGATGACAGCTGACTTACCACAATATTGAAGGCATTCAGATGCTCTGTCACCGAGTCTCCATCCTTCATCCTTGGGTTATACATATTTTTCCGTAGGAACAATTTATTCACTAGAGACTTATATTGGTACAAAGTCCCAAGTTTGTACCACAAATTCTTCATCGTAGCTTCCCCAGATACATTCAACAATACTGAATCTAAGACACACAACCATATTGTGCTCTTTGCCTTCTGTTCCAAATTTTTCTAGCCTTCATATGACATTGATGTTGGTTCAGTACCTAGATCTACTGTGATCCACTAGTCTTTATCCACCAACAGATCCTCCATCTTGAGCTTCCATAACTCAAAACTTTGACCATTAAATTTCTCAATCTCTATCTTTCCACTGCTCGCCATCTTCTTTCACCTAAAGAATCAATCTTGCGGATCTCCCACCGAACATGGTCTACCATAGGCCCGAGAAAAAAACCCCTCAGCAACAATGACATCCCCTTGAAGCCGAAATAGCTCTGATACCAAATGTATGTTTTAACCCTGTACATAAATTATCTGCAAACGAATCTTAAAAATATAAAATAAAAAATAAAGAGAACATAAAACATAAAACCAATATACACATTGATTTTCCCCTAGATCCCAATTCGGGATGACCAGCTTGATTTTTCATTATAATCCTTTTAGTGTTAGAACACATATATATACATGTTGAAGCATACATAAACCCCAATCCATTAACACTGGATAGAACATAACCATAGTTACCTTGACCGGATCTACAAAATACCAAGGGCTGAAAACCATCATGCCCCAAAACCATGTGCAAACCCATGCACAAAACCATGGGCAGGTCTGCCCACTAAAAAATAGGGTCCAAATTTTTTTTTCCGAGGGCGCTACCCACCCTGCTGCACCCAACGCAACATACAGGTGGAGTTGTCACCCCCACGCATGGCTAGTCATGGAAAGAATATAACACATACCCAACATCAACATTTCAAAGGCCCATGGACATAGAATTCATGGGTGACAAGTTTGCAGTTATATATCTAGATGATGTAACTGTTTTCTCTTGGTCAGATGATGAACACTTGGGGCATTTACAAAATACTTTTCGAAAGTGCAGGAAGTTTGGTCTGTCATTAAATCCCAAGAAGTATTTATTTTCCTTAGAATAAGGTAAATTATTGGGTCACATAGTTTCAAAGAAAGGAGTAAATATTGATCCAGCAAGGGTGGAAGCCATTCAGATGATTCCTTTATCCAGAAGCAAGAAAGATATCCAAAAATTCATGGGAAAAATAAACTTTTTGAGGATATTTGTGCCCAATTATGTTGATATTATGAGAAGCATAACAAATATGTTGAAGAAAGATGGAGAAGTGAAGGGGGATAAGGAAGAAAGAGAAGGAGTAGGAAGCTCCAGTTCTGATTAGCCTAGACTATCAGAAAGCCCTTTAGTTATTCTCATTTGCATCCCCTTCTACTATTTTTGATGTATTGTTACAGAAAAATGAAGATAGTAAGGAGAAACCATTAGCATTTTTTAGTAAAGTTCTCAAAGATGCTGAGCTCAAATACAATATTCTGGAGAAACAATTATATGCTTTCGTCAAAGCACTGAAAGCCTTCAGGACCTATGTGTTATAGTCACAAATAACAACTTATGTCCCTAATTTTGTTGTGAAAGACGCGCTAGATCAAAGTGATATTGAAGGAAAAAGGGGAAAATGGATATAAAAATCCAAGAATATGATTTGGACATCAAACCCACAAAGTTGGTCAAGGGACAGGGTTTAGTGAATTTGTTGACATAAACACATTTTCAAGCCCTAGGAATTAATATGTTGGCTCCAGTGGATGGAGTTGTTAATGAAGAAGGTCAGAGCAAGTCCAACACATGTATTCAATAAAAAAATTTGTGCTCTTATTGGTACAAATATATTTTTCATTACCTGTGTTTCTTTTCTCATCCAACTTCATTAAATAGAAAAAAATATAGAGCTCTCAAGCTCAAATATCAGCCATATGTTATAGTGTAAGCAAAGCTATATTGGAAAAATCCTGCTAGTATTTTGTTTTTGTGTTTGACCGAACCAGAATCTATTGAAGTCACCAAATAATATCATGAAAGTTTGTGTGGAGGTCATTATAGATGGAAGGTCACTTCTCATAAGATTCTCAAATCAGGCTTCTATTGTCCAACTATGTTTCCAGATGTTTATAGATTGGTCAGGAGTTGTCAAAAGAGCCAGTTGTTTTCCAAAAAGAAAAAATTGCTCCAATACCTCTCATCCTAGTATTCATTGAAGAAGCTTTCACGCAATGGGAATTGGATTTTATTGGAGAGATCAATCCACCATCAAGTGGACAGTTCATGTGGATTGTAACTGCCACTGATTACTTTACAAAATGGGTTGAAGAAATACCCACCAAGAAGGTGAATGACCAAGTAGTGATGAAGTTTCTGGAGGAAAGCATCTTCAGTAGATTCAGATGTCCAGAAAAAATTGTGACTGATAATCCTCAGGTATTCAAATCTTCTTGTTTCATTAATTTATTTCAAACATATAATGTTATTTTATCACATTCCACAGTGTATCATCCCCAAGGGACTGGATTTTTTGAATCTTCAAATAAGACATTGGTCAAGATCTTGAAGAACACAATCACCTAGAATTTGAAGGAATTAGATATGAAGTTGAAGTTTTCTCTCTGTGCATTTTGAGTTACTACCAGAAGATCTATTGGTAAGTCTCCCCATGAAATGGTTTATGGAACTCAAGCACTATTTCCTACTCAGATGTCAAAACCAGTGATTTCTTTCCTTCAAGAAGCTCAAGAAGAACCTAATAATCTGGTGAGAAGATTAAACAAAGTAATTGAGTCAAATGAAAACATAAACAAAGTCAGGGATAGCTTGATTACTTATCAGGAAAAGATGAAGTCTATATTTGACAGAAAAGCAAAAGAAGTTATTTTTCAAACAGGAGATCTGGTACTGAGGTGGGACACGAGACGAGAAGAAAAGGTGAAGCATGGTAAATTTGGTCATCTCTGGTATGGTCCATACAGAATCTCTGAGGCAAGGTCGAATAACACATTCATTTTGGAAGATCTAGATGGAGAGTTAGTACAGCTGCCTATGAATGGGTAGTACTTGAAGCATTATTTCCAACATTAAGAGTTCAGTAGTTAACCATTGTAAATACAAAGATTTTTCATTGTTCATATATCACCAAGAAGTATTTCACTCCATGCCCAAATTGAAGGCACCAATCTGCAGTTCTTAGTCTTTCGTGGTAGAAAACAATATCCCAAGGTGGAGCTAGATGTTGTGGCTCATTTGTAGTTTCCTTTATTTTATTTTAAAAAATATAAAAAAATCATATATGATAAAATGAAATCCTTCATATGTAAGAAAATGATTTCATATTCTCATATTGATAAATTAATATGTTTTCATAGCATGTGAATGTGGGACCGAGTGTTCCAACTAACACCCTTACAAGATTGGTGGGAGGCATTAAAGCTAGTTTCATTTCATAGAGATCAGCGGGAACCCGCAGGCACAAATAGCCTACAGGTTAGTAGAGGAGGTTCCTCCGCAGTTGACCCTACTAACTATTACCAAATCACGAATCGAAGTTTCTCATCCACTGAGGGGAAAGGAACCCCATGAATGTTGTGTACCCCCAAGCACCCCTGCAGTGACGTACACATCCAGTTGGAGATAGCTCATCGGTCATGTCATATGTACTGTTACTTGTCTATTTAAGGATTAATTCAACATTAACGTTTGAACTTCACACCATATATTGAAAGGTTCAAGTATTTCTTTCTCCTATCAGTCTCTCACTCTCAATCATCCATGAAATCATACTAATCATTCTATTTGCTTATCTCCACGTACCATTTTTTGCCACCCTGCATTATTCCATGGTTAATAAATCTTCCTTGTTTGGCTCTTCTGCCCACATCCCTCTCATGGATATTGAGAAAGATATTAGGGATACTATCTGCACCACTGATCATTTGACCTTCTACCAACAAGTTTGTTTGAATGAGAAAACTTTCCCCATCTATTTAGCCATGGCCAATCTGGTGCCCTCTCTACATGAAACCCCAAAACATATCTTTTTCCCAATTTTGTGTATTGGTTAGTGTCTTTGTTGTATCTCGGTAAATTTTTTGTGATGAATTTCTTAGGAGAAAATGTCTTTCAGGGTTCAGTCTAGTTAATTTGTCAAGCCATGTGCTATCCCAAGTCTGAGTCTTATGTCTAGTTCACTAATGAATCATTGGTAGAATTCTATGATAATATTGTAGGATAAGAGTTTATCCAGGCCATCTCCTTTTTGAATTTGGATACGAAGAAGTTTGCAGTAGATGATAAATAATTCCCATTAGATATTTTTGACGCAAAAGTCAGGCAAGCGCTACAACCTCTGTAAAAGATACTTGGAAAAGAAAATGTCGCTCAAATTGACAGGCCAGTGTTAGGATTGTTTGCCATGATGATGAAGTCTAAAATTTTGTTGGATATTCCCTCTTGCTGACAAGAGGTTGTTAATACTTAGCTCATGAGCTTGTCCCTCAGCGGGTCCTTCATGTTCCCCTCACTTATCACTTATCTATTTTTGTATAAAAATGCAGAATAGTTTTTACATTTGGAACTGAACATAAGCGATGCAAATAAGAAAAGAAAGTGAGTAGTTCTATGGACTGATATAGTAAGAAATGAACCATATGAGGGAGGGGTGTTTGGTTTTGCTACTTATTTTATGCCATTTTCTTATAAGGTGTTGAATGGGGTTCCTCCTCCATGTTTCTTGCCAAAATCTCAGGAGTGTCTTCAGTTAAGAAATAATTGTAAATTTGGGGATTGGTTTGTATATGAAGATTATTCAGAAATTAGATTATATGGAGCTAGAATAGAACCTTATAGATTACCAACTTTTGTCCCTATCAGGTTTTTTTCATTGGAATTTATTAGACAAAAGTTTGAACATACATCAAGTTCATTTTTTTCCAATGAAGAAGGGTCATTTGTTTAAGACACCTATGTCTATGGGTCCATTTATAGTAAATATGAGGCAAGAATTTAATGAATCTAACAAGATGTTAGAAGGTATGCACTTGCTTCTAGGTGAGAAATGGGCCTATGATCCTCACAAGGTGATTTCTAAAGAAAGGGTTGAAAATGGATATTCTTCTTTCATTCATGACAGTAAGCCTAAAATAGAAAATTTGGCTAATAAAATTATTGTAGAATCTATTAGTTCTAGCATATAGACTCCCATAATTTCTGAGAAATTGAGCAAAAGAAAGAAAGACACAGATGTTGATTCTGAAGATGAGGAACAAAAAACTAAGAAGAGGGCAAGACTGACTAAAGAAATACCAACCACTCAGCCTAGTTTCCTCCTTCAATTAGGAGATGATCATAATGTATCAGCTTCACCCACAAGATATGAAGATGTTCAAGATAAAGACCCTCTGATCAAGCATGTTTTTTCTCAAATCACAGAGAGGAATCAAAATATGAAAGCTAGTGTGGAAGTGCAAGTTGAATATCAGATTACTCCTAACCAAACTAGATTATTGACTTCCATGGACTTAGAAAAGGACCAATTTAAAATTTCTTTTTCTCACCCATCTAAAATGAAAGTAGGCTCATCAAGTAGTTTTAAAATTGTTAATTTGTCTGTTGATGTGAAGAAAATTCCTTTACTTGATAAAGTTAATTTACATATGCAGATAGGGAAATTGATTTTTAATAATGTAGAAAAGTCTAGTGCAGCTTCTCAAAAGGTAGAACAGATGCTAGGACAAGTGATCAAGCAGTTGAAATTCGAAAAGGCTAATTCTAGGGCTTTGTTAACTCAGAATGAAGAGTTGAGAAAGATAATTGTAAGGATTGGATTGAACCCTAATGATAAGCCAATTGCACAAAAGTTGTTACAGAGTGCCAAGTCAAAGATAAATGTGTAGAAGAAGAAATTAAAGTTGCCTACTAGAGAACACTCAATGGAAATAGAGGTAGCAGAAGTTGAGAATGAGAAAGAGAATATTTTATGGTAGTTGTTACAGAAATAGGAGTAGATTTATAAGTTAAAGGAATATCTCCTTAACTTGAAAACTCAATTTGATTCTCATTCTTGCACCATAATCATGCCATCCGGAACTGATGATCCTGCAGCAATATTATCCCAGTTGAGTATAGAGTTGAAGATGGCATAAAATTATCTCAAGAAGGCTCAGAGTGACTTGGAGACAGTGACTAAGATAATGCAGGCCCAAGAAGGAGAAGTCAATAAGTACATATCAAATTTGCGAGATAGCCAATAATGAAATCAAGAGTCTAAAGGAAAAATTGAAAGGAAATATAAATCTGATCCAAGCAAAAGACATTGTATGGAATGAAATCATTGAAGCTATGAGAACAACTTGAGATTTAGAGGAAATGGTTATGGAAGATAAATAGAAGACTCTTAACAAAGCCTTATGGGGAAAGAAATTCATTGATTTCATCAATTCTAACACAGATCGAGAGTTGGAGGAAAATGAAATTAAAGATAGGACATTGTGTGTTTTCGATATTAATAATTTGATTGTAAAAAATACTTGTAGGAAGTCAGCAAAGAAGAAGTTGGGAGAGATTAAACAAGTTGTAAACAGATTTGACAACATATTTGACAAAAGGACCAGAGCAAGATTTCCTTCGTGTAGGAATCTCAAAGGCATTCTTTTACATGGGATTCTGATGAGCCATTGGTAGTGCTAGCGAAGGGTAAAATTGATAATACCCATGAGAAGACTACAATCCTGAAAGGAGCAACAATTGTTAATTTCTTGCAGAGGCATTTTCAATTAATTTGGATGGTAAAGGCTTTGTTCAAAGGATGACCTACTTTCAGCAGGATCACCGCCTTCAAGCTAGAATATCATAAGTTGATCAATTCTCCCAAAACAAACATTGAGATATGGAAGAAATGTAGAGAGTGGATGACTAGTTCACCAGGTGACACCTCAGCCTCTTAGAAATACAAGTTAGTAAATCCGGATAAGACAGTGGCAGCCAATCAAATTCAAATTCACCAAATAGATTGAAGCTTTAGTTTTAATTATCTTTTTTTTTAATGAAGTTTTAATTGCCATGTAATAGGTATTTTATGCAGTTATACATAGTTCGAGCAGTTGCAATTAGTTTCAGTAGTTACAACTTCTATGTATTGTATTTAAAGAAATGAAAAAGAAAGAAGAGGGTTCTGAGATTTAGACCTCTTGATGACTGTAAATTTTTTACTGAATTTTCTGAAATTAATGAAATAAGATCAATTTTATTACACCTGTTGATGTTGATGCGTCTTTCTAGTTTGATCATGTTTTTATTCTTCTGTGAATGAGGTGAAGTAATGTAGTTGCGGGTCTCTTTTTAAATTTGTAAGTAAGAGTTAAATGTCCTTAATGTGTTCTCCTTCACTCCAACTATTTTGTCTACATAAAGTTTCTTCTGATATTTAAAGTTATAGATTTTATTATTCAGTATATCATTTTAGGTTTCCTTACTATTTTCTTCCTTCCATTTAAATTAATATCAATAGATAATGGCATTGTGAAGACTTTCATTATATCATATTATTGAGGGTTATAAATAATAATTTCCAAAGATGTTAAACAAATACCATCTGATATTCTAATTTTGTGACATTCATTTATAAAATGTCTTGAGCATGAATTCCTTACCAAAGCCAAGGGATTGTTTCTTGATATACAACATGGGGAATGGGGGATATTGGCTCCCTTGTCCCTAGTTGGTATATGAGTGTTGGGGTGAATTTCACAATAGCCAGGTTGTTATACGTTCTGAGTAGAATCATATGAGTATATAGGGTACTGATTACTATTGCCTAGGTATCCCTGGGGAAAGACCTAATCAAACCATCTACAATATTGACGAGCATGGTACTACTGCTGCCTAGGAGGTCGTGGGCCAAAGACTAGATCAAACCATTTGCAGTATCGACACACATGGTACTACTGCTACCTTGGTGATATTGGGCCAAACACCTAATCAAACCATCTGTGGTATTGACTCAAATGGTTCTATTGTTGCTTAGGTGATCTTGGGCCAAAGACCCGATCAAAATCGTCTGCAGTATCAACCTACCTGTTAACTCTGTGATTCTCATGGGTACTCCTACTCCCTAGGTGATCTTGGGCCAAATACCAGATCAAACTGTCTGCAATATCGACATGCATGGTGACTCTCTAAGTATCATGGGTACTACTGGTGCCTAGGTGATCTTGGGCCAAAGACCTGATCACACTATCTGTAGTATTTGATGCACTCGGTAACTCCCTAAGTGGAAAGTTCGACAACTCAAGACAGTGAGGCAACCAGGTTTCCCTGTCCCTATTTTGTAAATGACTATTGGGGGGAGATCTTCTATCAGCATTTCTAGCTGGGTGTTGGGTCCCCTGCACAGGAGGGTATGGACCTCCCTGCTGATGATGGTACGACTGCACCCTCTTGGTCATATTCTGAAAAGTGCATGATGACTTTGGCAGTTGAGTTGCAGGATGTTCTGGTTAGGATCATACATGTAACTAGGGTACTGACTATTATTGCCTAGGTGATTTTGGTTAAGCGACATGATCAATCCATTTGCAGTGTTCAACGTGCCTGGTAATTATTTATAAGTCTCACTACAAGAAAAAAGGACATTGGCGAGGGTTGAAAAATGTCACCATAAGCTCATTGGTGATGGTCAAAAGAGTCTTCGTCACCAAAAACTAAACATCATCAAAGGTGACGTTGAGGAAAGTATAAGTGTTGTGGTGACATTCAAATTCAATCACTAATAATGATTTATAATGACAGATAGTGACTGTCACCATTTCATGTGAGAAATGGTGATGGACATTAGCCTCCATCACCAAAAAGTTGAATGTCACCAAAGGTGGCGTTGCCAAAAATATAAGTGTTACAGTGGCATTGAAGGTTCGTCACAAATAATGATTATAATGACGGATAGTGACCATCACCATTGCATATGAATAACAATGATTTACTGTGATGGACCTTTAATTACCGTCACTATTGATGCATATATATGGCGACGCTCATTGACCATCACTATTTCATATGACCAATAGTAATTTATGGTGATGGACCTTTTATGACTGTCACTATTGTTGCATATATATATGGTGGTGATCGTTGACTGTCACCATTTCATATTTTGGTGAGGGTCGAAAAATGTCACTATAAGCTCATTAGTGATGGTCAAAAGAGAATTTGTCACCAAAAATTGATTGTCACCATTCTATATGAATATTAAGGCATGATGGAATTGAACCACCAACCTCCTACTTGTAAAGCAGGTGCTCTTCCATTGAGCTAGCACCCTTTAAAAGATTGATATTTAAAAAATTATACCTTAAACTCTAGAAATTTTCAATTCTATAACTTTCAATCAATTATAAAACTTTGTAAATTCTTGGCAAATATTTTACTAAAGAATCAAAATACCATCAAAGCTGCAAGTGCCAACCTAATGGTTATGGAAGTTATGAAAATTAGGTGGAGGGAAAATTAGTTATGTATACGATACACTATGTTAAGTTGAATACTCAATTAGAAGTGAAAATTTGAAGACATTTATAGCCTATAAATGACCTATAATTATCAAACCTAAAATCTACAATTACACCAAAGATTGACTTCTCACCTTCTGAATCATGTAAATATGTTTTGACGACATAAAAATATTCCTCTAAAAATTTGATTTCCATGCCAAAAAGTAAAAAACAATGATTACATATGATGCAATTATGAATAATGAGCTACATGCTTGAATTAAACTGGTTATGGAATGTAGAAAATTTATTGGGAGTGTTTCTCGTTATTAATTTAATTCAAGATGTCAAAATACAACAATCAATAACAATGATTTTGAAATGTAACAACTAAACATATGTTAAAATTGTAAGCACAAAGTTTGGCTAATATTTGTTACAACAACAAAATATCCAAGGGACTTTCAAACACTTCCAAATCCACACTAGGCATGAATATCAAAAGATGAAATTTCATTGATATAAGGAAAGCACTCTTTACCTCTCAATGATAACTATGTCCTCCCAAAAGTACTTCAACTAGCAAAAGGGTGTGAAGATAAGAACCTCAAAGAAAAAATAACTACATGATACAAAAATACACTTCAAGAGTTTTGAACCTAGGTATCCATGTAAATACAAAGCCCAATCACCTCACTGCTTGCCTCTACACCACACTCCCATGGGCTCAAAGCTTTTAGTTTTAAACGGAATCATCTTAAATTTCATTTGATTTTCTACACTAAAATTGGTGGATATTACTAGTAAATAATGAAGTTTAAATAAGACAAATATTATATGCTAAAACAACCAACGACATACAAAATGGCAGTAAGCTTATGACTCACTCTCTAACCAAACATAGTTGTGCATGTTGTCTCTCCTTGATGTTGTGGTTTGCTTCAACCATTATAACTAAGTCCTTGCAAAACATGTACATCATGGGGAAATATTTAGCACCAATAAATAGGCTTATTATTATGTTGACCTCAAAGTCTAAAAGGAGATGGAACTCCATATCCAGAGTATTCAATTGGTGAGTCCTATACTTTAATGTGAAGAATTCTTTTATTTTTTTGTTTAATTTTTACATTATATAATTATACTTTGAAAAGACACATTAAAAAGTTTTCACATATATGACCATCACCATAATCTCATTGGTGATGGAAGAGTCACCAATGAGCTTACGGTGACTCCTACCATAATGTTTCTCAAATGTGTTTATAAATTTCTAATTTGTTTGAGCTTGGGCCAAACCTAGTCAAAGCTTGTTAAGTTTGACCAAGATGCAATGAGATTAATTATGTTTTCCTAATCTAGTCAACAAGCTTGACCCGAGAATTTGAAAAAGAAGTTTGATAGAGATTAATGCTCTGACATATTTTGACAAATTTTCCCTTTTTGTGTGTTTTGAAGAGATAATTTGAACTAGCCTCCTCTTACCACAATGTGGCTAGATAAGCGAGGAAAATCAGAACCAATGGTATCCACTAAGAGTTGCAAGTGAGCGACATTCATTCTGCCAAAAGATGCTCAAAAATTGCATCTGACTTCAACGATTGTTTTTTGTGTTGTTGCATCCATAAGCACAAATAAAAATTTGTCATCAAAGAGGCTTGAACACTAATATGACCAGTTTTAGCACCTCAGTTTTTCCAACTAGGCAAGCCACTATTTTGGAATTTATTTTAATTGTCGAATTTTATTCTAATTTTCTATCAAGTAAATCAAAATCAGTCTTTTTTTATACTTTTCCCAATGTTTCCTAGGTCTATGTCTTGTGACTGTTCTCTCCACTATGATATAATATTTTGAGAACTAATCTCTTTGAATCGAAAACTTGTACCATGATATAAATAGGAAACCCATGTCTTCCAATTCATAGGTTACCCTAATTGAAGATCCCTCTCCACATTTTGGCCCATATATGAAGGTGTACATGTTAACGAGGATTGGTCGTATATTTTATAATAGTTGAGAAACCTTTTAAAGTGTGGTCTCAATTTGAATTCACAGGGAAGGTATTTTAGTTCATTCAACACTAGAAGCTAACAATTTTGGCATGTCAATCGAGAAATGCTAAATAAATTTTTAAAATTTGGCATATGTTCAAGAAAGTAGTAAATTTTGTAAATACTAAATACTAAATATCAAGTATTGTGGGTTAATGACCAAAAAAAAGATACGGGATAGAAAAAAAAGGAAACAAGATCAACGATTATCCTGTTTCACAAAGTCGGCGTTCACATGGGGTAAGTGGTAATTCAGAATAAACAGGAAGAAAGAAACTGACATAGCATTGGAAATATGGTAGAAGGAGATATGGCCTAGTCCAAACCCCCTACATATCCTCAAAACCTAGATTTATCCACCACTCTCATAAGCTTCAAAGGTTTATTCCAGTGTAAGTAGCCACATGGCACACCTAGGGTATTTACAACCTACTGGTTCACAGTTTGATTCCCAAACGAAATACACGCCCCCCCCCCCCCCCCGCCCCTCAATTTTGGAGGGTTTTGTTGAAAAATTATCATGCAGATTCCCTATCAAAGGCTACAAGTATAATCACTTCTCCTATAGGTGATATCAGTTTCTTTTCTCCCAATATTAGGATGGAAGACAAGTTGCCATATACCAATGGCTACCATCTGACTAAAAATAATTGTTCATATTTAAAACTCTTTAACCTAGATTCTATATGGAATTATCAAGTACCTCAAGATGATGATGATGAGACATATAATTGCACTAGCAATAGTCAAGTTGACATTAATGGAATTAAAGGTTATTACACAATGCTTGCACAAATAAATGGTGGTTGGGCTAAGAGGCCATCATATTTACCATCGGAGATAGCTTTCAAAAGAAAATTGTACCTTGTTGAACCAAAGGCTTGTTATAACTCATATGCACGAAAAGATGAAAATATAAATGATGAAGATGATGATGACTTTGAGAAGCACATATCAAAGGAATATTATCACAAATGCTTGGGGAACATGCACTAAAGTTTAAGAAATCCAATAAGTTGAAAGCAGCAGCTGCTGCTACTACCCCCACAGGTTCCTCCACGACAAAGCATACTTCAAATGGGAAGAGTTGGAAATTAGGTCATGGTTCTCAAATGGTTATAAAAGATGAGAGGAATCCACATGGATTAGATGTTCCTACTTTTTCAGGTCCTTACATAGATGATGCGGTCCAAAATATGGGGAATTACAACCATCTTGGCATTGCTCCCGAACATGGTCCTCATGCGTCAACATATGGTTTATTGGAGATAGAAAAGGAAGTTTTTTTTTAAATTCCACTAGTTTATGACAAATTAACACCATCTCTCAACTTTCCAAACTTTACAGATGTTCAAATAGAAGAGAATTTTTTTAAGGGTAGGTTATATTTGAGATATTTTTCTTCCATGATGGTTGCTAATAAAAGCATTAGACATCAGAACTGTGCTGGAATGGAAGAACCTTCGACAAAGTATGAGACTCTTCAGGGCAGGTTGAAAGCGCTATCATCATGATGTGACTCAAGCCAAAAATTTTGTCTGCAAGTATTTGATTCTGATTTGGAAGCATTGCCAACATAGCAAGAATCATTAGACATTCAAAGGATGATTATGTCTGAAACAGGAAAATTACAAGTTTGTTATGATAAGGTCTTGGAGAAAGAGGGTAGCTATGAGACTATTAAATGCAAGCTACCCAAGAAGCATCCCATACAAAAATATCTATTTATGGTTGAAAGGGAGGATGCTGAAAAAATTACAAAGAACTGGGCCAACATTTTCAAAAGGAACTTTCCAAAACACCATAAAAAATTCTCATTATATCACAGAAAACAATCAAATGATGCTAAAAAAATTGCAAATTATTGCCAAGAGGAGGTTAAGGCTAGATCTGCATGGTCCTTGAAGCTGATGAAGGTTGGATCAATGCGCACCAGAAAATTAGCTCAAGATATACTGTTATTCTGGAAAACAGCAGACAAAGAACAAGCTGAAATCTGGAAAAATAAAAAGAGGGATGCAACAGAAGCTTTGAAGTGTGAGGAAGATCTTAGAGAAGCTAAAAGGTAACAACAGAGGCTAAATTTTTTACTCTCACAGACAAATATTTACAGCCATTTCATGCAAAATAAAACAACTTCTCAAGCTACTGAACCTTTAATGCTAGTTGTTGGAGCCTCTACTACCGAAGAAAATGTGGGTCAAAACATAGATGATTTGAAACCAATGGAGGAAGAAGATCCAAAACAAACTTCATTTAAAAAAGAAGCCATTAAAGTTGCAAAGAATGCAGTCTCTGAACAAAGAAACTGCATTAGATGACAAGTGTTTAAAATTTCGTGGAGCTAATAGCCTGACACTAGAAGGTGTGGCTAAAGGTTCTACCAACATCAATTTGCTCAACCCTTCCTCAATGCCTCTTACCTCAACAGTGCAAACGCAAAAAATGTTCATTGGTATTCCGAAATAGTACCAACTCAAGGGTCTTCAATGGTTTGTAAATTGTTATGAACAGGGATTGAATGGCATCTTAGCTGATGAAATGGGTTTAGGCAAGACCATTCAAGAAATGACATTATTAAATCATATAGTTGAGGAAAAGAACATATGGGCACCATTTCTTATGGTTGACTCTGACTGATGAAATTGGAAGGTTTTGTCCTAGTTTCACGTCTCTCCCTTGTTGGGGTAATGAATGGAATGTACTTCGAAAGCTTATAAATCCTAAACAACTTTATTGAAGGGCAGCAAGTTTTCATATACTTGTCACAAGTTACTAGCTCCTTGTAAGTTGTAACTGCTGAGAAGTAATTAAGGTGAGTTAAATGGCAGTATATGGTTTTATATGAAGCTCAAGTGATTAAGAGTTCAAATAGTAAACAGTGAAAAATTCTCTTAGGTTTCAACTATCGAAATTTCCTTTTGCTTACTAAAATGATCAATCAAAATAACATGGCAGAACTTTGGGCACTGCTTCATTTTATCATGCAAACATTTTTTGATATCCATGAGCAATTCAATGAACGGTTTTCCAAAGGCATAGAAAACCATGTAGAGCATGGAGGCACTTTGACTAAACGCCAACTTAATCAACTACATGTTGTCCTAAAGCCTTTTATGTTGTGTCGAGTAAAGAATGATGTCATCACCGAAATGACCAACAAAAAGGAAGTAAATATGAGTTATACATTGAGCTCTTTCCAACATGCCTTTTATGAGGCTGTAAAGAACAAGATTTTTATAGCCGAATTACTTGATAGTGCCTGAGGTCATGTAACCTACAAAAAGGTTGAAAACCTCATGAACATTTTTATCTAGTTCTAGAAGGTATGCAATCATCCAGGGTTATTTGAAAGGAATCAAGGGTACATGTTTATGAACTTTGGGAAAATTGAGAACTCTCTCTTACCACCACCTTTTGGTGAATTAGAAGATATACACTATGCTAGAAGTTGAAATCTCAACTCATACAAGATTCCCAAGCTAGTCTACAGAGAGGGTATTCAGAGTCTACCAATGTTCTGCTTTGGATCAGTTCATGGTTTTTGGTAAAGACGTTTCAACAACTTGTTTAATGTCTATTAGCTTGAAAATATTCATTCATTAATTTTTCCGTGGCAAGCAGAAGGGGAATCTAATTTTCCTGCTAAAAGTGGGACATTAGGCTTTTCTCAGATGATTGACCTCTTGCCAGCTGAGTTTTCTTTTCTTTCTATAGGTTCATTTGTGGATCAGTTGCTTTATTCTTTTGCGAAATGGGATCGCCAATTTCTAGATGAAATTATTGAAGGCTTGGATAGTCAGAATGATATCTTGTAGTATAATCAGATTGAAGAAGATAGAGTGAGAGCTTTCAGTAGATCTCTGATGCTTCCAACACGTGCAGAGTAAATATTTTGGAGAAGAAAGTGTGATACTGGTCCTCTAAATGTATAATATGAAGGATTAGTAATCTCCCATCAAGACCGTTTTCTTAATAATATTGGACTATTAAATATGTTTATTCATTCATTATGCCAATTCAAGCTCCCCTGATTGATGTCATCTACTCAGACATGGGTTTTTCATATTAGAATTTAGAACTTCATCATCCATTGATGAAAAAGTTTCTTGTTGGTTTTTCTTGTACATCCAAGTTCAATGGTCCTACAAAACCTCGGGATCCTCATTACTTGATTAAATAAATAGACTCAGATCTATTCTCTAAACAACCAGTTCTTCATCTTACAAATAGAATATTCGGTTCTTCACCTCCTTTGCAAAACTTTGATCTTGCAATAATTCTTATGGATTCTCAGAAGATACAAACATTAGATGCTTTACTAAAATTCCTTCGTGCTAAAAACCATTGAATTCTCATGTTTTCTCAAATGACTAAAATTCTCAGTATTATTGCGGACTACATGAATTACAGGAAGTAAAAATATCTTCATTTGGATGGATCTTCAACCATAATGGATCATCGTGACATGGTCAAGGACTTCCAAAACAAGCAAGATATATTTATCTTTTTGTTGAGCACAAGATCTGAGCGCCTGGGAATCAATCTCACAGTTGTTGATACTATTATATTTTATGAAACTGATTGGAATCCAAATTTTTACTTATAGGCCATGGACAGGGCACATCAACTTGGATAAACGAATGAGGTCATGTTGAGTAACCAGCTCCAAAAATAGAAGAAAAGAGATATCAACACCTTATAAATAAGCCACTTCGAGGGGACAACCTCCAATACATTACATAAATGAACAATTCTTGGATGATACAATTTACAAAACCTCCTTTCTATATATAGGAGTCCATGTGGCCATAATGTAATCCTAGTGGGCCACAATGTAATCCTGGCCAACCTAACAATAAAAATTTAAGGGCACAATAATAACAAAATGGGGGTTACAATGGTACAATAATAACAATAAGGGGGTTACAATAATAACAATAAGGGAATATACTAGTAATATAGGGACCTAACATGCCCCTCTCCTTCAAAAAAGTGTTGTTCTCAATTCTTGAGTAGCTCTGGGTGCTTTTGTATAAACTTCTCATCCTCCCATGTAGAATCTTCAGTGGGTAAGTTCTTCCACTTGATGAGATACTCTGAAATTGATCAATTATGTAGCTGTCGAGTTCTTTTTTCCATGACCGCTTCAGGTTCCAATATGATTTTTTCTTCCTCATCAAGTTCTAGCAATATTTTTTGAACTGGAAGATTTTCACCTATAACCTTATTTAAGGATGAAACATGGAAAACTGGATGCACTCGTGAAGAAGCAGGAAGCTCCAATTTGTATGCCATAGTACCAATATTTTGCAACACCTTGTAAGGACCATAGTACTTTGGCGATAATTTATTATCCTTTTAGCTTGCTTGAGGGACATTTGTTTGTAAGGTTGTAGCTGTAAAAACACCCAATCTCCTACATCAAAACTTCTCTTGATGCAATGTTGATCTGCCTGTTGTTTCATTCGATTTTGTACCAAATTCAACTTATCCTTTAAGAGTTGGAGAACTTCTTGCTGATGCTCGATGTGATCTTCCACTGCTTGAACCTTTGAATTTTCCCTTTAAAATGATGTGATGGATGGTGGATGATATCCATAAAGTGCCATAAATCGGGTCATTTTTGTTGCAGTATGGAAGGAAGTGTTATACCACCATTCAGCGAGAGGTAACCACTTGACCCATTGTTTTTGTTTATCAGATACAAAACAACGAAGATATCCTTCCAAACATTTATTTACTATCTTATTTTGACCATCAGATTAAGGATGATAAGATGAGCTATGAGCTAATTGAATACCCAAACAAGAAAATAATTCCATCCAAAATTTTCCAGTAAAAATGGGATCTTTGTCGCTCACAATAACCCTTGGGCTTCCATGTAGCTTTTGAATTCTGTCCATAAATGTAGTAGCAACTGTACTTGCTTTAAATGGATGAGATAATGCACAAAAGTGTGCATACTTGGTAAGTCTATCGACTACCACCATGATGACACTCTTTCCTTCGGACTTAGGTAAACCTGTGATAAAATCCATTGAAATCTCCTCCCAACGTTGACTTGGAATGGATAAAGTTTGTAGAAGTCCTGGGGTCTTAATTGTTTCCACTTTATTCTGCTGGCAAACCAAACATTCCGCCACAAACTTTCGAATATCAGATTTAAGGCCATCCCAAAATAATTCTTTCTTCACCCTGTGGTAAGTTTTTAAAAATCCTGAGTGTCCTCCTAAAGGAGAAGTGTGCAATTCCAGAAGAATCTTTTGTTTTAGTTGGGAATTCTTACAAAGATATAAGCAATCTTTGTACCATAAGGAATCATTTTTCCAACTAAATGTATTAGATGTACTAGGATATTGCTGCAACTTTTGAATGAGTGTCCATACATCTTTGTCCTTCATCCATTCATATCTTGCTTCGGTTATCCAATCTGGTTGGTTAATAGAAATGGCACAAAGTAATGCTTCCACCTCTTCATTCTTTCTTGAGAGTGCATCTGCAACAACATTAAGCTTTCCTTTTTTGTAGATTATTTCAAAGTCATAACCCAACATCTTTGTGACCCACTTTTGTTTCTCTTCTGAATATAGTATTTGTTCCAAAAAGTGTTTAAGACTATCATGATCAATTTTTACCTTGAAGTGTCTTCCCATTAGATAAGTTCTCCATTTCTTTAGTGCATGAAGTATTGCTAACATTTCCTTCTCATAAATAGGTTTCTGTAAATACTTTCCTTTGATTGGACGACTTTCAAAAGCAATGGGTCTTCCTTCCTGCATTAAAACAACACCAATTCCATTTCCTAAGGCATCACATTCCACAATAAAGGTTTTTGTAAAGTCCGGCGTAGCTAAGACCGGTGCTAGCCACATTGCCTCTTTAAGATGTTCAAAGGCCTTAGTTGCTTCAGGAGTCCATGAAAATGCATCTTTCTTCAATAATGTTGTTAGAGGTGATGCTATTCTCCCATAATTCTTAACAAACTTGCGATAATAGCCTGTTAACCCGAGAAATCCTCGCAACTGCTTTATTGTCTTGGGGACTTTCCATTCCTTAATGGCTTTAATTTTGCTAGGGTCTACTTTAACACCCTCGTGAGATATAATATGACCCAGATATTCCACCTCTTGTACTCCAAAGAAACATTTGGATGTTTTTGCATATAATTGTTTCTCCTGCAATAGTTTGAGCACCCTGTCAACATGTTCAACATGATCCTTCCAAGACCTGCTATAGATTAGTATATCATCAAAAAATACTAGCACAAATTTTCTAAGGAAGGGTTTGAAAATGGAATTCTTCAACCGTTGAAATGTAGAAGGTGCATCGGTAAGGCCAAAAGACATGTCGAAAAATTCATAATGACCCTCATGAGTTTGAAATGCTATTTTTGGAATATCTTCAGTCTTCATTCTAATTTGATGATATCATGAATGAAGATCCAACTTGGTAAAATAAATTTCTTCATGTAATTCATCCAATAATTCATCAATCACAGTGTTGAAGCCCCGAAAATCGGGTCTACAATAAGGGGGATACACACCTGGTCTGGACCTTGGTTAACAGCTCCATTTCCGTTTGGTGTAGTGGGTCCGACTGGGGATAATGGGACCAGTTTCCCAATTTTTGTATGTGTGTGTGTTGAGAATAGATATTTCCTTTCTAAAAAGGTTCCTAAGTGAAGTGCTTTTATTCTATTTCTAATCTAATCATATGCAAATTGTATTCTAATTAAAACAGAAATATCTAATTTTAAACTAAACCCGGGATAAAATCTTGTTTATGCGATCTAAAATAATTTAAAATAACAACTAATAATAAAGATTATTCAACTGCTATAAGAAAATAATTCAATAAAGATGAACCACTTCATATAAAAATTTAAATGAAGCAGTTGTGGAAAACATATCGCATAATAAGCTATTCATACATTAAGCATAAACAAATAGTCATCACCGTACAAAAGTGCCAAATTACAACTGAAGCATTCAAGCATTAATATATAAATAACTGAACATAAATATCACTTTTAACACAGAAGCAGAAAAAGTTAAGAGATAAAAGTACTATTTATAGCTGGTTCTACTCATGAGCTAGAAGAAATAATGATTTATATCTTCTAAATCCAACATCTACTAAGAGTACAGAAATGCAACATCAGTAGCAGATACTAGACACAGATATTAATAAATCTCGTTCCATTCATTCATCAAAACCTCCTCTGAGGGTGCAGAAGTGCATGTTCTAAGGATAAGTTTTTGACAAATTTCTGGACCCTTCTCTAAATGCATGAGAAGGGTTTAAATACTGCTAACTAAATCTAATTATAGTTTATTACAAAAATTTAGGATTCGGTTTAAATGACCGTCATTTTTCCAGGCAAAAATAAAGTAAAACTAACACTAAATCTAAAACTAAAATTGACAACTAACTACTTATGAATTTGGTCTTTGAATTTGCAAGCATCCAGCATTGATTTGAGAAGAGGGGGTTGGCCGACTTCATACTTCAATTTTCCCGAAAAGACGGAGTCAGAAATTGTTGGCGTGATCTTCTCAGCAGATTTAATGATGCAATTAAGAGTACTGCATTGACTGTGTGGTTTTACTAGACAGGTCCAGTAAGAATCCCAGTTTAATTTTATCAATTCTTGAATTGATTTTGCCTTCTCTTCCGCTTTTTGTTTCCACTCTGTTTGCAATTGTTGTGCTTTTGGTAGGTATCCCGGAATGGTTTCTGAAATTAAATTAACCTTGTGGAAATTTTCATTTACACAATCAGTAATGTTTCTCGCTGTTGTAGCTGCTTCCTCTGCTGCTTTTTCTGCCTCTCTGATCTGTGCATCCAAAATGCTAAAGAGCATTTCTTTATGACTATCATTGATAAGTGGTGTTGCTGCTATTTTTCCTTCCTCTGTCTTTTTCCATGCCAAATAATTAGTAACTCTTTCATTTGTTAAATCATAATCATGTCGTAATTCTACGACATGATTAGTGATTCTATCACTTTCTTGACAAAAAGAGTTCCACTGTGAAATATTTTGGCATAATATATCTTGTTGTTGCAGCAGTTGATTATTCAAAGAAATAGTTTCTGAAATAAACTCTGTAAGCTTGGGGTCTTCTTTATGTGTTTATTGTATAATCTGTATTTGTTTTTCTTTTTTGGCCAAGATTTTCTGATACCCGATCTTCATTTGCTGAAACTCTTGCTGTAACTTTTCAAATTTCATCTGTGCTTCACTGTTGGCATGTGCTTGTTGAAATTGTTGTTGCAGAACTTGTATCTGATCCTCTTTTTCATTTAATAACAGCCTTACCTCTCAGATGCTTTGTCAATAGTTGCGAAGGCATAAGCTCCTGTTATCTGAGATAATTTAGTAAGATTTTCAGTGGGATCTGTAGTAGGATCTTTCCATAAAACATCCAATTGTTCTGCATCAGTAGAGAGCGCACTTTCTAATTTTCTCTTCTTTATTTGCTTCCTTACTACTGCTTTATGTTGCGGGCTGTAGAAAATATCCAGAGGAGGAATTTTCTCTATTTTAAGTACAAGCTCGGCAGAGGGAGTAATGGGTATATGTTCTTTTTCTGTGACATTGCCACTTATTTCTGTAACCAAAACTTTTGTTGTTTGTACAGGAGTTTGTATGTTCTGTCCTTCAACATTAATCAAATCATTAAATGATTCCCATTCTTTATCTAACTGAGTGTTGATGGATGGTTGCTCTACATTAAAAGGTGGAAGAATCAATTGTGGGGTAGTTGAAGTCTGTTGTTGTGAAAGCTCTTTTGATTGAGTTGTATCCTTGAATGAGCCTTCACTTTTATCCTGATGAGATTTTTTAGAATGTTCAGAAATTTCTTAGTCAGACTTCGACTTAGACCTTTCTGAATCTGAGCTGCCACTGAGACTAACACTAGGAGTTGGTTCCCTTGCGGGTTCCAAGCACAAATTATCCAAAGGAATAACGGTCAATCTTCTTTCTCTGTATACTTTAAACTCTTGAAATTATTCTGGGGAAAACCATGCTTGAGCTAAATTCAAAATTTCTTTAAATGAACATTTTTCTTGAAACATATCGTCAAAAAGATCGTCTTCTCCAGAAAATACTCTTACTTTGACAACAGTGGTGAAATCCTTAACAATACCATATGGATCAAATAGCCTTCTCGGAAACTTAAACAATTTTAAACATGTAACATTGCTTACTTCCTTAAATGTGTGACCAACATCAAATAATGAAAATGCTCCACAAGAAATAGGAAATTGTGGCCAGATGGCCTTCCTTTTATCCTTTAATTCTTTTGTCAAACCTCCATCTCCACAGGTTTGATATGCAATTTCCCGAGCTATAAGTTTATCCGGAACATATAAGGGAAAAACATGAGGAGAAGAAAAGCTCCCAAAAACCCTCACATAAGTAAACATTTCTTCTCCAAACCATCTTGCGACAGGGAGAATGTCTACCTCTGCTTCAGGAGACAACCTTGGAGCATCCTTATTATACAACACTCTGTAGAAAGGCAACATTATGCCATGGAAAATTTTATAAGAATGAGGAATGAATTTTGATTCCCACAACTCTTTGTGATAGACATGAATGGGCAAGGGATCCTGAATTGTCCATTGCCAACCCATTAAAGGGAACTTAGAAACAAATAAAATTGAATCCATAACATAGGAAGATAGATAAAAAGGAGGATAAATCCTCTGAGACACAGTTTGTTTAGACCGGTAATTGAAAATAGTCGTGGCTAAGTTATCAGACAATATTTTGGTCCAGTCTACAATGGTGGCGTTAATAGCAGCATTCAATAAGGGAAGCCATTCAGGAAAAATCTTATTAATGTCAGGCTTTCCAAAAATCCTGCATAACATAGCAGCAGCAAAACAATATGGAGAGGTGAGTGAACCGGTACTATACATATCGTGTTTATCTTTCTTTAGTGGTTCATCTCTTCTTTCCATTCTTTAGTGCATTCTGCCAAATTGGCATTTTCCTTGGCAAATTTCTCCATAAATTGTTTGTTGTAAGTTGCCTGAGCCTCCGGAAAATGATACATAAGCCTCAAATGATATGGAAGAATTCTTGGTCTTGCTGCTATCCGATGTAGAAATGAACAAGCCATTTCTGTAAGAGATGCTTCACAGGAATTACTTGAGCCCGCGGTAGCCGCAACGTCCATTACTCTTGGGTTTTCTTCTTCAAGCAAACTAAACATACCCTCCCAGGTGGTGATACCAGCGTCCTTATTGCAAGCAGTGTCTGCATATAAGAAAGCCATCTCTTTATTTTCAGAACTCTGAGCTTTCTCTTTCTTTCCCATAATGTTCTGAAAATTGCTTTGTATAGTCTCATATTCTTCGCGCCTGCAGTTTTACGAATTAAGTGAGAATAATGACATGAGAAAGGTGGCGGGATAGTTTTAAATGTCGAAGGCGAGTGAAATACATTATTTAATCATGAAATCACCTTTCAATCAAAGCAAAATCCTTTTCATTAATAATTGATGATTCATTCATTAATTTGACATCAAAGCACATAACGGATATCGATTTATGGAAATATTTTCTTCATACAACGAGCTTATAGAATGTGCAATCTTGCGATCTGCAATTTTCTTTGCAATATCAAAAAATCGCAATATCGCTAATTTCATTATCGCAAATCACAAAAATCCGCATCATCGCCATATCACAAATTGGAACTTTCTGAAATCGCAATCCCTTAACATCGCGAAGTCGTAATATCGCGAAATCGCAATATCGCAAAATGTATCCTGTGAAAAAAATATCCGTTAATACGTTTTCTGCGATACGCGATTTGCGATAATTATTTTAGTGCGATTGTCATTGGATCGCGCTATCGCAATTTTGAAGATTCTGCTTTGCTTAAGATATATTCTACTTTTTGCGATGAATGCGATGTTTCCTTTAAAGAGAGATTTTATTCTAGTCTATCATAAACTTAAGTTTAGTTTAAATATTTTCCAAAGAAATTCCTTTAAGTCCATGATAGTAAGTTTTATTGAAAATGAAAACAAACACCAATAATTTTTATTTTTATTTTTGTGTTTGGATTTTTAAACTAAGGGTCCCCACTTATTTAGTATTATTACTAATATTAAATAAGAAGGGGGGTTGTTGCTGGCCACAACACACAGGAATGGGAAATTTATCTTTAATGGTGAGCTTATTGAGCTCCCTATAATCCGAACACATTCGCCATGATCCATCCTTCTTGTGTACCAATACTACAGGAGCAGAGAAAGAACTTTGACTAGGTTGAATTATACCCGCCTCTAACATTTCTGCAATCATACGTTAATTTTCTCTCTTTTGGACGTAAGGATATCTATAAGGCCTAATGTTTTGAGGAACACTTCCTGGAATCAAATGAATAGCATGATCATGATCACAAATCGGTGGGAGTCCTTTTGGAGTTTCAAACACCTTGGAATGATTGTCCAAGACTTGTTGGAGATCTACAGAAATAGATGATTTTGATGTTGAAACTTCTAGTGAGCATAATTGTGCAATTATGCCTCGTTGTTATTTCTTTAGAATCTTTGTCATGACATTAGAGCTTATTATCTTTCTCGGCTTCCTCGCAATACCCCGTAATTCGACTTCCTTTCCTTCTGAAAAAAATTTCAAGAAAAGTTCTTGAAAATTAAAAGCTACCGTCCCCAAAGATTGTAACCATTGTACTCCTAGTACAACATCGGCACCTCCCATAGGAATGGCAAGCATTGGACTAGTCAATACATATTCCCCCATGGTTAGCTTGATATTATGGCATTTTCCAGAGCAATTTATAGTTCCTCCATTTGCAACCATCACTTGACATTCGGGTGCTGGGTATAGGAAACAATTTAATTCCTTGGCTACCTTACAATGAATAAAATTATGGGTGCTACCTGAATCAATCAACACTATTACCTTTTCTTCTTGATTTGTCCTGCTATCTTGAGAGTTTGAGGAGTGGTAATTCCTGCCAGTGCATTACACGATATGGTCGGATTCATTTCTTCCTCTTCTAGGGCTGGTTCCTGGTGTATATCCTCTTCTTGTTCATTTCTTCTTCCTCTTCACAATCTATGTAAAATAATTTCTTCTCAGCACACTTATGACCTTTAGTGTATTTGCTATCACAACTGTAGCAAAGCCCTTTTTCTCTTTTTTCTTCCAATTGTTGTGGTGTCAACCTTGTAGGTTGTGGAAATCTAGGCGTAGCCACACTTCCTTCTTTATATAATTGAGTGGTAGGCTTCCTTGTTGCCATAATTTTACATTCAACTTTTCTTGCCAACCTGAATGCCTTCTCCAATGAATCAGGTTCCAGAACGCGAACTTCATGTTGAATGTTATCCTTTAAAGTGCCTATGAAGAGATCAATCCTGTGTTCCTCTGGAATATCGGTTACCCTTATATTCAATTTTTGGAAGTCCTCAATGTGCTGCCCCACTAAACCCTTTTGTTTGAGATTTATCAATTGGCTAAATAAGGTGTTGCTCTTTGTATCCTCATAATGTGCTATCATTTACTCCGTAAAAATTGACCAAGTGACAATTTTTTTACGGGAGCAAAGCCATCGATACCATACAAATGTATTTTGTTCTAAATGTAAAGTTGCAATGCGTACCTTTTGTGTGTTTTGCACGTTATGGAAATCAAAATATTGCTCCATCTGTAGTATCCATGTTACAGGATCCTTTCCATCAAACTTCCTCATATCCATTTTTGGAATATGGTGGTTCTTCCCGCCAACATTAGAGTTTATGAAATAACGATTAACATTTATTTTGTTCTGATCATGAGGTTCTTCTACTATCTTTTCAGCATTAGGAAACATTTCTTGTATCAACTTTGTCAAATCTTTGATGTCTGCTTTTAGATCATTCTTCATGTTTTCCATATTGTCTTTCATGTCATCCATCTTAGCTTCCATGCCAGCTTCCATGCCATCCATCTTAGCTTCCATGCCTTTCTTCAAACCGTCCATCTTTGCTTCCATGCCTTTCTTCAAAACTTCCATTTCATTTTTTGTTGCTCTTTGCGAGAGTGAAATTTGTTGCACTTGCTCTTTTAATTTTGATAGATCATGTTGCAATTCTTCATCTTCGTGAGTCATAGTAGAGCCTTCTGAAGGCTTAATGGGTGTTGAATTATTTTTACGGGGCATATTTTAGAACCCAATACTGATATCTATTCTACAATATGCCCTTGGAATCAATTCAAATTGATTCTTCAAACAAGACTTATGAAATTTGCAAAAACAATACACACCTTTTTCTTACTTTTGAGGAGCTCGATAT
This sequence comes from Pinus albicaulis, assembly GCA_034641835.2. Lineage (NCBI taxonomy): Eukaryota > Viridiplantae > Streptophyta > Pinopsida > Pinales > Pinaceae > Pinus > Pinus albicaulis. The sequence continues at coordinate 429,383,318 of CM076580.1, forward strand.
TGAAATTCGATTATCTCTGTGATTGCAGCACTTAAATATTTGAATTTTGGTACTGACATATCCCTCTGAATTATCTTTCAAATGCCATAGGTCTAACCTGATTTGGATTCTCCAATACAAAGTTGTGTCCAATCTCCCACGATGACCTAATTATGGACTGGTTCAGTAGAGTGAATTTTTACGACTTGCCACGTCTCACTTTTTCGTCCTTCGGCTCTAAAATTGATAGCCAAGAAACTAAAATCCGTGTGATTGTGACCACTTTTTACGGCACTCCAATCCGATGCTCAGAGAGAGAGTTATGAAGATTTTCCCATGATCACCTCTTTGAGATGAAATTATGGAGCCTGAAAAAGCACTACCTTCCACAGATCATATATCCGAACATATTGCGAACCAAGATCTGAAATTTTTTGATGCATTTTCTCAGGATTTCAGCTTCACACCCTAACAATTTCATATTCTGAACCTTCACATAAAATACATTATAGTGCAAATTCCACGATGACTTGTTTAGGAGCCTGAAAAAAGACCTAACTTCCACATATCATATCTCCGAAAATATTGCGAACCAAGCTCTGAAATTTTTTGACGATGTTCCTCCGGATTTCGGCTTCGCACCCTAAAAATTTCTGATTTTGAAGATTCGTAGAAAAGAATTTATAGTGAAAATACCACGATGACCTATTTGGAGCAACGAAACCCTGGAATCCAAAGTTCTGATACCAAATGTTGAGTAACCAGCTCCAAAAATAGAAGAAAAGAGATATCAACTGCTTAGAAATAAGCCACTTAGAGGGGGAAACCTCCAATAAATTACATAAATGAACAATTCTTGGATGATACAATTTAAAAAACCTCCTTTCTACATATAGGAGTCCATGTGGCCATAATGTAATCCTAGTGGGCCACAATGTAATCCTAGCCGACCTAACAATAATAATTTAAGGGCACAATAATAACAAAATGGGAGTTACAAGGGTACAGTAATAACAATAAGGGGATTACAATAATATAAATAAGGGACTATACTAGTAATATAGGGACCTAACAGGTCACAATGTGCAAACTGATTTGCGGGGAGAGAAAATATCCAAGAGAAAATTTTTCACAGAGGTAGTAAAACAAATATTGTTTAGCAACTTGCTATGATGGGGGGTCATGCACAAGATGATTTACTGCATGCTAAAGACGTTGATTCCTTGTTTTTGGATGATTGTTAGCTAGAGCAGAAGATAAAGGAGAAAAGACCTATGTAGGGTAAGGATAGGCAGAGAAAGAGAAAGGGCATGTTTAGTACAACAAAAGCTATTCAGATCAATATTGAATGTGATACTTATTAGAGGATTCTGCAGTAGAACAGGAGAATGACATTGAAATATATACTGGAAAGGAAAAAACTAGAAAGAAAAAATTTAATTTGGAGAGGAATCTGTCTTCAAAACCTAAAAATGCATAGAAAACTATGAAGGATTCAAAGGTACCTCTAGAAAAAATTGATCCTAAACTTTTGAGAACATATGGTGATCCTGAACAGAAAGGGGAAGAGAATGAAGAAGACTGAAAATGACGTCTCACAACCAATAATTCCTGTTGAGAAAGTTAGGGAGGCTACAGAATCCCCTTATTTTTTTAATACAGGTAATATTGATGTTAATGCAGACATTGAAGAAGAAAATTCTTCTCGTAGTTGGTCTTCTCCAAGATAGAAGCCCAATTTCTGGATGGCTTTTGTTGTGATTTTTTCATCAAGAATGGATGGTCGTAATTTTGATTTCTACAAGGCCATGTTGGACACAATACAAGATGATTTATATTGTTTTAAAACTAAAGAATTCTCTTCTAAAGGCTATCTAAATCTCTCAATCAAGGTCTTAATAAACTCATTACCAAGAATGTAGCTAGGGGCACCATTGTACAATGGAGGTTGGAGGCTAATTACTTTCCTCAGTGTTTCATACAAGATAATTTCTAAAGAAATGGCTATGTAAATACACTCAATTGCATGGAAATTAGTTCAACAAGAGCAGACAAGTTTTGTATAGGGTCCAATTATTCTAGACACATAATCTAGACTTGAGAGACTTTGGAGTGGGCTCCAGACAGTGGCTATCATCCCTTTTTTTCTGTAGATTGGAGCTTCATCACAGACATGTTGGTTTTTCTTGGCCTTTGGACCAGATATGTGGCTATGGTGAACACATTATTCTCTAATGCATCCGCATTTCTCCTTGTTAATAACTCATTATCCCCTCAAATTTTGTTGAATCAATCTATTTGTTAAGAGTGCTCCTTTTCCCCAGATTTGTATGTTTGAAAATGGGGATGTCTTGGATCACTTATTTGAATTTTTTTTCATTCAGGGGAAAGTGAAGGACATCCTACATTGTGATGAGTTAGACATGCTCAAAAATAATTTTTATAATGGATCATTTATTTCTATGAGTGTTACGTAGAGCTTGGTTGATGGTGCTCATACATGTGTGGACATATTTGTTTCTACATTAGATATTGTGAATTAGGCTGACCTAAATTGGCATCATGAGTCAGCATCAAATGAACTAGTGATGTATATTTGGCATCCTTGTTATCCTAAGGCAATTATGGAATTCTGGCTAGTTTTTTGTCAAGTTAGGATCAATATCAATAATGACCATGAAATCAAAGCATGTAACAATTATTGTGAAAACAAGGCACCTATGTATTTGGATTTTATATAGAAAGTTATGAATTACATCATAATATCATGTTGATCAGTGGTTGTTATTGATGTCAACCCAAGCAGCACCAGGGGCTAACCCAATATTGCATGGGAATTTTGACCTACCAAATTAATATATTCTAGGTCAATAAAGATTTTTATGGTTTCTACTTGTCAATATGTTTCCGTTGATATATGGCACGCCATGTAATTCTTCACAGTTTGAGAGATATTCATGTTTGAATTTTGTACCCCCAGTTAGTGGGTTAAAACCCCATGGGGTTGTGGAATGGGTCATTTAAAAGTCATAATTAATATTTTTTAAGCTCCTTAAATCCCTCCCACGTTCACTTGTTGAAGCCCCTCTCAACCTAAGAACTTATATAAATTTTGATCCTCATGTCCTCCTCATGCAAGGGATTTTGCCATCGGAAACAGGTCATCGTGGAATTTTCGCTCTAACTTTTTTTCTACGAAGGTTCAGAATATGAAATTTTTATGAGGCGAAGTGAAATCCTGAGGAAGATATTGTGAAAATTTTAGATGAAGGTACGCAATATTTTCAAAGATATTATCTGTGGAAGTCAGTGTTTTTGCAGGATCCTCAAATTCATCGCAAAGAAGTGACCTTGGGAAAATCGTCATAACTCTCTCTTTGAGTATCAAATTTTAATTCTGTAAAAATTGGAAGATAGTGCACAGTCCATAGTATTTTCACTATCAGCTTCATAGCTTAATGAAGAAACAGTAACATGTGGCACGTCGTACAATTTCACTCTCCTGAAACAATCCATAATTAGGGCATTATGAGAGATTTGGTATAACTCTCTCTTGAAGAATAAAAATTGGGTCAGACCTATGGCATTGGAAAGAAGACTCAGAGGACTAATACGGCACCAAAAATCATATATTGCAGATTTGAAATAACATATATACACCAGATTCAATATCGAGCTCCTAGAAGGCAAAGAAAAAGCCAGATCATGTGTTGTCAACGGCTGCAAAGGACCAAACTTTCTAGGGAAGAAAATCAAAGCAAGGTGTAGCAGTGGGTAGAATGACAAGAGCAGCAACCAAGGTGCATAATAGCAGGAAGAAGTTCATCACATGAAGTCTTCAAGTGGGCAGCACTACATACAATCTTGTAAAGGTATCATTGTACTAAGTCATTGTAAATACATTATTGTACAAACTGTACTAGTGTCTATCTACCAAGAGTTGAAGAGGTAGTGTAGGGTGTTCTAGGATCATCATTAGGTGGTTGTGTCATAGTTGGGGTTATGTTCTAGTGTGTATTCTTCTTCTACATCATTCTATATCATTGTAAAGTGGACCATTTTCCCTAGTATGGGGGTCATTATTCTTGTATTCTTCTATAGGGTGGTAGGGTGGTTCTAGGGTGAGTTGTAGCTCATTGGATTTTGGGGCATCCATTCATTTGACTAGTGAAAAATCTCAGGCATTGGAGTGTCCATCCAGTGGGAGATGGAGAAGAATGTTTTTTCTAGATTCTAGGAAGTTGGAGCTTTATTTTCAATTGGAGTTGAATATTAAAGAATTATTAGAAGAGCATTAGGTGGTTTTTGTCCCGAAGTGGGTTTCCACCTTAAAAACTATGTGCATTTGTGTTCCTTTTATTTTTTCTGCTATGATTGTACAAACACTGATAATAATTGAAGATTAACTAATGCTCTAATTGAAAGGAATACTGATTCACCCACCCCCCCCCCCCTCTCAGTATTTCCAACAATTGGTATCATTGATTGGTTCCTTAAATAACAGTTTAACAACTGGAAGGAGGTCATGGAGCATACCAAGAATGGTGTACCTCTGTTCAATGAAAATAATTATGCACTCTGGAAAGGAAAAATGGAGGTATATCTCTTGGCGCAAGGTTACGAAGTATGGGACACTGTTCAAAATGGATTTACATCAACCAAATATGAACAAGGTAAGAAGAATTTGGTAAATGGTGCAAAAGCAAAGAATATTGTTATCAATGGACTTATTGAATCTGCTTATCATAAGGTGTTGGGTTGTAAAACCGCCAAAAATGTATGGGACAAGCTTGAGAATATATATGCAGGTGACTCAAATGTCAAAGAAGAAAAGCTTTAAATCTATAGAACAAAATTTGAGCAACTCAGAATGAAAGAAGATTACAACATTGCTACATACTTCCAATATGTTGATGAAATAACCAATACTCTGGAACGATTGGCAGAGCTAATTGATGAGAAGACTATTATACGAAATATTCTTAGAACGTTACCAGGGAGATTCAATCCAAAGGTAGCAGTCTTAGAATACAATGCAAATCCGGACAAACTCAGCAAAGAGGAATTACATGGAGTTCTCATAGCATATTAAATGAGACTTGATGAAGAAGAGGGTACTTCAAATCTAGAAACTGCGCTTGTTGCATCTAAGAAAACCAATAAGGACAAACAACCTTCAATTGAAATTACATGCACCTGCAAGTGTGAAGAAAAGGGAGATTATGGAGAAGGTCTTTCAGATGAAGAATATGATTACTTCATAAGAAAACTAAAAATTGGTAAAGGAAAATTCTAAGGTAAACTTCCATTGATGTGTTTCGGCTGTGGTGAGGTTGGGAATTTCACAGCAAAATGTCCAAACAGAAGTGATGGCAAATCAAAAGGAAATAAAGGCTTTAAGAAATTCAACAAGCAAGGATCCAAAAGGAACTTTCTCTCTAAAGAAGATAGCTCATCATCTGATGAAGACAATGAAAGTGAAGAAGAAACCAATGAGAGAGTATTGTTTATGGCCAAGCACAATAAACCCAAGAAAAATAAACAAGAGGTATCAAACAATGAAGAAGAAAGATTGACCATAGAAGAATTTTATAAGGAAGAAATCAAGCTTATAAAAGATCTCAAGGTGGAGAAGATCCATTCCAATACTCTTGAAGAATAAGTTCAAGGTCTCAAAATTGAAGTTGAATAACACAAATGCATTGAAGAGTCACTTCAAAAGAAGCTAGAAGAAAGAAACCAAGAAAGGGAAGAATTAGAAGCCAAAGTAGTTTCGCTGCGTGATGAAGTGAAGAAAGGAAAAATTATCCAAAACTATGCCAATAGCTCAAGGGAATTGGAAGAACTCATCAACAATCAATGATATTACAACGACAAAACTGACATCGGTTACAACGAATGAGAAGCAGGACCTTCTACAACAAAATAAAATGAACCTATGCGATATGACATGCATGTAGACTTCATTGGAAAATATTCACAAGAACAACCTTGGAAGACAATTCCTCGAAGAAAATTTCCATCCAAGTACCAACATATTTTTTATGGCTACTGTTATTCATGTGGAAAATTTGGTCATAAAGATGTAGAATGTCGCACGTACCCTAGGAACGAATAAAATTCTAGGAGATCTGTCAAATATGAACCTCGCAGGGCTCAGCGAAACATCAATAGATTTGAACATTTAAGAAATAATATTGAATTTTACAAATGTTGAAACTTTGGACACATAGCCAAAGAATGCAGACTTGAAAATCCTCTAGAAGAATCTTCGAAGCCACAAAATGAATGAACATGGAAGAAGAAGAATATTGATAATTGTGCTCTCGCTTTCAAGGCTCAAAACAACAAAGATGTGTGGTATGTTGATAGTGGTTGCTCAATGCATATGACTAGAGATAGAAATAAATTTGTATCTCTAAAAGAGAAGAAGGATGGAACCATGTCCGTTGGAAATGATGGATCTTCAAATGTTATAGGATCAGGTATTGTCACTCTCGGAAGCAAAGATTCTCTAGCCAAGAATTTCTATTGGTAGAAAATATGAATCACAATCTGCTCAGTGTTGGACAAATGTGTGATCAAGGACACACAATACTATTCAACTCCACAAAATGTGAAATCAGGAAAGGCATGTATGGTGAAATTGTGGCTACAGCAAGTCGAGCTCCAAACGACATATATGTTCTAGATGAAGCAACTAAAGCATGTCTAATAGCTAAAGAGGATGATATGATATTTGGTAGCAATGATGATCGACTAAGTAAGAATTTTTCTACAAAGGTGCAAAGTGATTTCGCGATGTCTTTACTTGGTGAGCTGACATACTTCTTAGGGCTTCAAATATCTCAGCAACAGAAATGAATATTTATATGTCAAGCCAAGTACATCAAGGAAATGCTCAAGAAATTTAAAATGCAATATTGCAAACCCATCCTTACTCCAATGGTAACAGATTGCAAATTGAGCATAGATGACTCATCTAAGGATGTGAATCAAAGGTTGTATAGATCTATGGTTGGTAGTCTTCTATATGTAACAGCCTCCTGGCTAGATGTTATGCAAGCAGTTGGAAAAGTAGCAAGATTCCAAGCAGCACCAAAAGAATCACATATTATTGCCATCAAAAGAATTCTTCGATATCTAAAGGGAACAACAGAATATGGCTTGTGGTATCCCAAGGGTAACAATCTCATTATTCATTCCTTTACAAATTCATATTGGGCAGGAAGTGTTGATGATCGTGAGAGTACTCGTGAAGCATTGGAATATCTTTGCCAGAAGGCTTGGATTCTCCCAAGTTCTTATTAGATTTTCCTTATTCAGAATATAAAGTGGGAGTGGAAGTGTGTACAGGTCCACATGATAGCTGTGTGTCAGGCGGAGTTACCATTTGCCATTGATGTCAAAGGGGGAGAGAATGTTGTAGGAAAAGGTGTCATGATCGTAGTGGGAGTACTTGTGTTTCCATCAATGCCAAAGGGGGAGATTGTTGATCAGCGGTTGTCATTGATGTTAACCCAAGCAGCACCAGGGGCTAACCCAATATTTCATGGGAATTTTTACCTACAAAATTAATATATTCTGGGTCAATAATTATTTTGATGGTTTCTACTTGTCAGGATGTTTCCGTTGATATATGGCACGCCATGTAATTCTTCACGATTTGAGAGATATTCATGTTTTAATTTTGTACCCCCAGTTAGTGGGCTAAAACCCCATGGGGATGTGGCATGGGTCATTGAAAAGTCATAATTAGTATTTTTTAAGCTCCTAAAATCCCTGCCACTTTCACTTGTTGAAGTCCCTCTCAACCTAAGCACTTATATAAATTGTGATCCTCATATCCTCCTCATGCAAGGGATTTTGCCATCGGAAGCAGGTCATCGTGGAATTTTCTCTCTAACATTTTTTCTACGAAGTTTCAGAAGATGAAATTTTTATGAGTCGAAGCTGAAATACTGAGGAATCTACTGTGAAAATTTTATATCAAGGTATGCAATATGTTCGGATATATAATCTGTGGAAGTCAGTGTTTTTGCAGGATCCTGAAATTCATCTCAAAGAAGTGACCTTGGGAAAATCGTCATAACTCTCTCTATGAATATCAGATTTGAATTATGTAAAAAGTGACAGATAGTGCATAGTATGTAGATTTATCTCTATCAATTTCAGAGATGAATGATGAAACAGTGATATGCGGCATGCCGTACAATTTCACTCTGCTGAAACAATCCATAATTAGGGCATTGTGAGAGATTGGGTATAACTCTCTCTTGAACAATCCAAATTGGGTCAGACCTGTGGCATTGGAAATGCAACTCAGAGGAATACTATAGTACTAAAAATCATATATTGGGGGTCTGAAATAATAGAGATACACCATATTCAATATCGAGCTCCTAGAAGGAAAAGAAAAAGCTAGATCATGTGTTGTCAAGGGTTGCAAAGGACCAAAATTTCTAGGGAAGCAAAGCAAAGCAAGGTGCTGCAGAGGGTAGCATGACAAGAGTGGCAACCAAGGTGCATAATAGCAGCAAGAATTTCATCACATGAATTCTTCAAGTGGGAAACACTGCATACAATCTTGTAAAGGTATCATTGTACTAAGTCATTGTAAATACATTATTGTACAAATTGTACTAGTGTCTATCTGCCAAGAGTTGAAGAGGTAGTGTCAGGTGGTCTAAGATCATCATTAGGTGGTTGTGTCATAGTTGGGGTTATGTTCTAGTGTGCCTTATTCTTCTACATCATTCTATATCATTATAAAGTGGACCATTTTCCCTAGTATAGGAGTCCATTCTTCTTTTATTCTTCTATAGGGTGGTAGGGTGGTGCTACGGTGAGTTTTAGCTCATTGGGTGTTGGAGCATCTGTTCAGATGACTGCTGAAAAATATCAAGCGTTGGAGCATCCATCTAGTGGGAGATGGAGAAGAATGCTTTTCTAGATTCTAGGAAGTTGGAGATTTATTTTCTATTGAAGTTGAATATTAAAGAATTATTAGAAAAGCATTAGGTGGTGTTTGTCCCAGATTCGGTTTCCACCTTAAATATTGTGTGCATTTGTGTTCCTTTTTTTTGCTGCTATCATTGTATAAACATTGATAATAATTGAAGATTAACTAATGCTCTAATGAAAGGAATATTGATTCACCCCCCCCCCCCCTTCAGTATTTCCAACAGATCATTTCATATCATCAATATGATGTGTACAATATTGAACTTTGTCAACACTCCTATGACACACTACTTTATATATCCCTAACTCACTTCTTGTACTATGGTTGGATTTGTACATGGTTCAGATCAATATGAATGGCATCGATTCTTTGTCTTCAGTCATACATCTCTAGTTGTATGGCACATTCCAACATAACCTCAATGCACAGTATGTATGGATGACATAATTTTTACAGTTGGCATGCTCAGTTGGTATGACCTAATTGGTATGGCCCTGTGCTCGGATTAGCATTTTCCAGTTGGTATGGTCCTATCACCTGATTGATATGGCCTCTATGGCTCAGAGAAATGGCACGACAACATGGCCTAGAGGTGTATGGCCCACATGGCCCAGTGTGGAACGGTGGTATAAGGTTCACAAAACAGTAGTAATATAGAAGAACATTATTTGGCACCATCTTACGTATATATGCAGGATCATTTTCCATTGGACCTTCAGTGGAGACCCTCTCAGAAGCTTGTCATGAAGTCTACTTAATACCTTGTTAGGTTTTTCTATCACCAAGAAAAGCAATTCGATTTCAACTTAGAAGATATCTCATTTTCTAAAGGAGATATTGTTAATCCAATGACCCTCTAAATTCTATTCAACGTGACTGAAGAAATTCAAATTTATGGTATTTTCATATTGAAATAATTGTGTTGTGCTCAACATGAATGAGTTGGAACAACTTCCTACTTTGAAAATTTTAGTACTAATCTCCAAAATTTCCTAGAGGAAAATCCCCTGAATTTATTATGTTAAGACTCCCTAAATTAAGACAACAATATTAAAGACAAGTTGATTGTTATGAACCTGATACATGACGTTCATTTTTGTTTCTAGGATGGGCAAATTTCTCATTCAGCTTATCGTTCCATCAAAAGAAACTCTTCAGGTCATGCTCTTGAAAGAAATATGAAATTGATCTTATTATCTCCTGTCATCCAAAGGAGTGAAAAGGAGAAGAAGTGCATGGAACTTCAGAATTGTTCTTTGTACCAACCTCCTATCAGCATATATACTTTGAAGAAAGGAGGAGATTCAAATTCTGACATCCTAATGAAGAATAGTCTTATATACAAGAATGCCTGAATAAGGTAGACTCTTCCTTATCATGGATTGAATAATATAATGCATTGGTAATAGTCATCTAGCTATGAAGGTTCATTCAACTGTGTCAAAGAGGATACTTTTTATGATCTTATGGGAAGCCCATGATTGAAGAAGAGCTTCACAAGAAAATCTATCTCTAGATTAATAGCATACTGAAGATATTTTGATAATTATATTTTATCCTTATCGATATTCAAAGGGAGCCATGAAATTGATATTTATTGATGAATACAATTCACAAATATCTGCTTATTCTGATAAAGCACTACAGAGAGATGTTGGTTAGACTGTATGGTAAATAGTAGAGAACACATTTATGTATCTCTTGAGGACTGAATTCAGTCACTTTGAAAGGGAATGAAGGAGCCAACATGGCCATAATCTCCACAAAAACCATTCATGCACCCATTATTGAATAAGATGTAGAGAATCCTGTATCTTACAATATATACTACTTTATGTAGTTTGACAAAGGACTTTACTATGGAAGAACTCTACATGTTTGATCACACTAATAACTTATCCACTAAGTGGGTGGATCTTATGGTGAGCAGGCTTCCATGTGAACTCTTTGCCCTCTTGAAAGACAAGCTCAGGCTTGTAAACTCCATGTGTAAGAGGGAGTATGAACAATTAAATATTTTCTTCATCCTGAGATGTAAGAAATAGAGAATTTCATTGTTCTGCTATTATCTCTAGAAAGTTGTGTACTCTTCTATATGATGTTGGGTGTAGCAATAACGCTTCCTTTGTCAATTTAGTCAACAATATCATCACATAGATCTAGTCTTGGTTTTCAGAAAGAAACCTGGCACTAATCCCTATATGAAGGGATTATTAACTAAAGACTCAGCTCTGGGAGCTCTTAGAAGGCTTGGGTTACTTATTGAGCTATGAGCAACCATAGGGTGAGTGGTTCATCACCCCCTGCAATTACAGTCACGTGTGTAGGGTGAATGGTTCACCTTCCCCTATGGGTGATAAGATATGCATAAGATGAGTTGTTCACCTTCTCCTATGGCATCTGAGCAAGATGAGTGGTTCACCTTCTCCTGCGAATACCCCAGTGAGAGATGCATATAGGCATATATTCACATGTCGGTGGGATGTGGTTTGTCCTTTCCCCATGTGTAGTATCCTTCCTACTATTTTTGGTTTTCATGCGTGTAGGAGGTGGTTCATCCTTTCCCTACACTCATTTTTTTTGCGTACGTGTAGGAGGTGATTCATCCTTCCCCTACTATTACTGTTTTTGTAGTCATGTAGGAATCGGGATGTGGTTCATCCTTTCCCTACATGTGATTGTGATGTGTGTTTGTAGGATGTGGTTTCTCCTTTCCCTACATGTGATTATGAGAAGGAGGTGATATATTATTTTCCTATAGGTGTTTCTATATCATTCTACCCCTATAGCTTAGGACACATGCGAAGTACCTCTCATCTGGCCAATGAGTTAGGAAAATTTTTTACAGACCATAGCACTATCGATGGATGCATTGTGTATTGTCATACTCCCTATTTCTAGGATGTGTTGTGTTCTTCAACATGATCACTTGGGATCATGTTTGATTGGAAGTTCACTCTTAGGGTTTATGGATTGACTTTTGTGAGTAGAGAGTGGCAAGGTCTTGTGACTCAATCTCAATCAATTCTTCTTCATTATCCATATCATTTTTCAAAAAATCCAGGTAGAACAGAGCAAAGATAAGATACAAAGATGGTTCATGATTATAGGAAGGCATGATGATCTATGGCAATAGATGGATTGGAAAGTGGGTTTTTCCCTAGTTGAGAGGCAGTGTTAAATTTGGCAACTAGGGCCAAATTCCACTTTGGTCTTCTCAGTTGATGTAGATAAAAATCCCGTTGAATTTATATTTTTGAGAGGACCAAAATCAATCTAAAGATCGTCAAATTTGGACAAGGAAATATTTTTTTCTATTAGACATGATCTTGTTTAGGCGAGAAAATTTGAAAATTCAAATTTTGAATTTGGAAGAAAAATTTGAAAATTCAAATCTTCGATTTGCCTCCAAATATCTAGGACTAATCATCATGAAAAGTTGTATATAAGGGAATTCTCCTTCCTCATTATAGATCATCAAAAATGGCTCTCAAGTCTTTGAGGCATCTGAATGCAAATGGAGGATGAAGGAGTGATATAGTTTGGGTTTTCTCTTCTTTCATAGGTCCGTGAGTCTCATGAGAGGGAGTCACGATACCTAAAGGGTTATTTAGGTCATCGATAATGTCTATTGTATCTTCTTCAGGAGGCCAAATAGGAGTTGAAGGAAGCCACTATAATTTAGGACTGTTGCTGACCTATATCAATTTTTATATCAAGGTCAAGCTTCATAAGGGGCAGTCATAGAGATATTTTTAGGGCTTGTGTTAGCTCAGTATAACAGTATTACATTGCAGACCTTGTTTGAAAGCTAGTCACAGTTGATTGAAGTGTTTTCGATCAAGTGGAAGAGGACCAGAACAAATCCTTGCATGTCAATTTCATCCGCAATCATGACGAGGGTTTTGATGCGGTTAACAATGACTTCAAAGAAACCCTAGACAGTCTAACTCTCTTCAGTATCATGTATACAGCTCATGCCAGATTGTTTTTCTTGATGGATCATTCATTTGTTCAAGGGCTATGATGAGATAAAAAGAGGAATTGATAAAAGTTTTTCCCCTTCTTGGGTTTTTTCCCTGGTTGGTGCCATATGCTTGTGTCCTTGCCTTGTCTTCTGCATTTAACATTTATTTTCTTTCTTCAGTTATTGTCAGTATGATTAATGTGATTTCTAATTGGAATAAAATGGATTAATAAATGGTATCTTATGGAACTCTGAAGTTAACTATCCTAAGCAAAGAACATGTTAATCAAATTTAACAACGTTCTAGTGCCCTGCCACCATTTGATTGGACTAAAAAAATTTGTGCCACAACTAATGCATCGAAATCCACTTTGTGTGAAGCATGGATTTCGTGGTGTAGTACCCTCAAGATACATAGGTGAACCCTCTTCCTATCCAGTCTCAACATCGTATGAATCATACTTCCTTTTCCTTGATTAATTCCTCTTCTTGTGGAGATTCATTCCAAATATTCACACATCAATCAAATTTTTCTCTCACTAGGAATTATTCTTAGTCCTTATGTTCCTGATTTTGGGGGTCATAAAGTTTGTTCCTAGCTGTGATACAAGGTTTCTTTATGCTCACTCTTTGGTGGAATTTAGGTTTTTCTTATAGTCCTAAGGATGGGTGGTATTGGCACAATTTATTACCGCTATGCTTGCTTCACCAATATCATTTACCTTGGAAATGATATCTGTTTATATGAACGTACGATGCTTCATATATTTATGGAAACTGATGTTGGTAGAGGTGATTTGATGGTCCCATGTTGTCTCTTGTGCCATGTTGATATTACTGCTTATGATAGAGGGTGAGATGCATGCATTGATAGGTAAGGTGGATGCTATTTTCAGGAAGTTGGTTTCCTGGTTGATCACCCTACTTGTAGAGCCTCCAAAATCTCACTTGCACAACTTTTGGGGAGATGTAGGGGAATATTTTAAATCGTAGATAGCTCCAACCCATCGACAAATCAAGCAATCAATTTCTCTAATGGTTCCCTCCCATGGAGTCACCCCAACAATCTAGTTGGGAGGGCAGACTCTCTTGCTCCTATTCCTAGAGAGTTTGACTTTGGAACAATTAAGTTCTGATAGTAACTTCGTTGTTCTAGGAGGGGGCCATTCCTCTTTCCCTTTTCCCCCCATGTGGAAATCAATGCCTAAGAGGATGATTCTTGTGACCATTGTTTTAATGTTATTTGTTTGAGCGATGCTTTATTATATATGTAATTATGCTTTTATGATTCTTTTCTTCGACAATGATTTATTGTATATGTAATTACACTTTTTCCTTTTTCCATTGGTCCTTGCATATATTTTATCTGTAATTATGCATTTCTACCCTAATTATATATGTAATTATGTTTTATTGTATACGTAATTACGTTTTATTAGAAAATGTTACTATTATACATGTAATTTTGAAATTATTATATATGTAATTATTCTCTTGAATAATTGAACAAATGATTGATGGAAAGAGCTTCTCTCCCCCCAACCTTGTGCTAGGGGAGAAACCCTCATCTATATGAATGATTTTCACGTCAAAACCCTATGGTCAATTGAGCAACTATGTTATGAAGTTATGACTGTGTCGGTGGGGGGAAAATATTAGGGCTCAAGAACCTACTCAAGCACCTATTGAAACTCATTTGATTTGATGCCAAAAATAAAGGTGTAATTACATATATCATGAGATATATCCTTGTATATTATATTATTCTATGATTGAGTCACTTACTGATAGATAGGAAGGTGCCCCACCCAAACACACACCTTTATTTAAGGACCTTCTCGAATCTAGTGGGTATGGTGGTCCTAGACAACATAGCTTCAACAAGTTTTCATGTCCCCATGGCAACCAGTATCCTAAGGGAGAAGGGAATAAGAAATTCCTTCAAGCAATCTCACAAAAAATAGTCTTCAAACAAGCTATCCCACCCACTACTGCTATCACTCTTGCTACTCACACTGAACTACACCTACTAACCTTACTACACTTGGTTAAATAAACACTTGCTTCATATGGTAGAACTGGCTTGTATGGATAGTGAATGTTGATTGTGTCTCTAACAAGATCAACCTTAGATCCAGTGTTTGGTGTAGTGGGTTAAGCAAGTGATGAAGGAGATAAAGATTGAGGACCAGAAGGTTGTAGAGCTAGATCATATTTTCCAATTACTCTGTCATTACCTCCTAGCAAAGGCATGTAAAAGTTGGGTTTTATCCAATAGCGGTACTATGAAAGGCATAGGTCAATCGAGTAGCTTGAGTTTTGAGGGTCATTTTATAAAGCCAACCAGATGCACAATCATATTGCAATTTAATACACATGTAGAGTGTTGGTTTTTTTGATACGTTATATGACTAAATTTTCAGTATCTAGTGTAACAAGTACATGTAAACTAATTACACTAAGGGCCCATAATAAGCATTTCCATAATACATGGTTTATAGATTAATACCCATCAATATAACTAGAAAAAGATTGTAGTACTAATTAAGCTTTGTGATCTATGTAATACAAGGCAATATGTTTTAGCGTGGTTACCATTAGTAATCATGATAGCTTAATTCTAGTTCGATTATGGTTCTACTTATGTTTAGTATATTATAACAATGGAAACAATAGAAAGCTAACCCAATTACCTCTATTATGTGAATATGGTAAGCAATGGATCTATAACTGCCATAATTTATGCAACAAGTTATCATTAGGTGGTAAATGAAACCAATACACAGTGAAATCAAACATGATGTTTATCTCGTAATCAATTCAACTTCTTGTTCTACAGATTAATGTAAAACAACCCGTGGATCGAATTCCATGTCAAATACTAGTTTTTTTTATTAGCTAAGTGTGTTCTGTAATCAAGAACAATTATATTGTGTATAATTATGAATTTATTGTATCTGTAGTATGAATAGAGTAGAACAACCTGTATAGCATTAAGCTTCTTGTATTGAGTTAGTGTAAGCATTGATAAGAAATTCAAAAGGATGAAGACAAATGAAAATAAAATTTGAACAAATAAATCTTCAGAGGTGGTGATTCCTTAACATCATCCTTTAATAATGGGGGACACAGAATGCAAGATAAGCAATGAGTAATTTTTCCAGTGGGAAATAGATTATCAAATGTTCATCTTAGGGGATTTCTCAGAACTCATCCACAATGATCTTGAACATGACCTTAGTATTAGAATTTACAAGAATGTGACCAAATTAGGCCTCCATAGGATTTTTTCCAGATCTCCTATTCTTCCTTGTGTGGAGGTAATCTCCTAGCTCATAGGCTAGGTGGACTTGTCGAATAGATGGACCTAAACCAACACTAGAGCCCAATTGGAGGCTACCAGACCTTCAACATATTGTCAAGAAAGTTCCTCCCAAAGCCTGAAGTATGTCTATCTAGGGAATGGGTTAAAAGGGCTATGGATGAGGTACCTCCTAGCATGCTACTAAAAAATGGTGGTTTTATGCTAAAATATTTAATACCCGAATATCAAAGGTGTATCCAACTACTAGATTGAAGCATCATTTCAGAATAGTCATGTTGCTATTGGCCAGACTATATGGAGAAAAGGATGGCACCATGTTTCATGAATCAGGGGTGCCTATGGTGAATGAAATTTGTACTCATGGGTCAACATTCAATTAGAGTGAAATCATGCCCCCTTCAATATATAAATCTTTCAAGGAAGTAAAGAGTGCCAAGCCTACTAGTTTCTTTATGTCCAACTACCTTTTGGACTCCATCTGTTCAGAAAATGAATTTCCGGAACTAGAATGGAAATGGTACAAGTATTTTCCTCCAGTACATGTTTAATGCAATCTCTTATGGGATTACAAGCATAAATTAGATATTACAATAATATGTGTTAGTATGAATATTTTCTCGAAGTGTACAAAAAAATACCACTTTAGCTATGCATAACTTATAGCCCTAACATCAAATATGGATGCTAATATATTCATATCTACAGTTAATTGATCAAGACAAATGCTGCAAAAATCTATATCTATGCATAAAAAGACATTAAGCAGTAAAAATAAGGTTTTACTCCATGCATCCAATAGACAAGACAAGAATAATATTTTTGAAAGAATTTTAAATTAAGGGCACCTGGGAGGAAAACAAGAAAGGTGTTTCCAATTCTCCTCAATGGGATGGGTTCTTGAAAGTCCTCATCACTTCAGATCTAGAATTTCTCTCTTATTGGTGTATAAAACCCAGAAAAACATAGAACTCAAAGGGAGCTCACAAAGAAAATAATGGAGAATGTGACAATGATAATGGCTCAAAGTCAGACCAAGAGTATAGATCCAGAGTGGTCTAATAGACAACAAAAGGTGAAAAATGAATGGGAAAACCCTTCTATTTATAACAAAATATTAGGTCATTCTAGATCTTGGTGCATGATTAAAATAATATTAACGAAATCTGGATCCACCTTTTATGGAATATTTTATTATATTTGTTGGAGGGGAAAAGCATTTGACTTGGGTCAAATCCATTTATTTGTAAATAATAAATACATAAATGCTTTATTTATTATTTTAAGGAAGTGGTTGAATGATAATTAAATAAATAATGATTTATTTAATTATTTATAAATGATTTAGTCATATTTAACAAGGAAAATTATTTAAATAAGATTTAAATAATTATTCCTAGAAAATAATAAGATAAATAGGGATTTATCTAATTGATTTCCTTGTTTTGGGTTAAATATGCCAAGGAATAATAATTAAATTATTGTTTAATTAATTATTCCATAAGGAAAATCAAATAAATATAGATTTGTTTAATGTTTCCCTTTGGGGTTTCCTATTTAGACCATAAACAACCTAGTAAATGTGGTTTATTAAGTTATTTTACATAGTGAAAGAAATTTTACTTAGGGTAAAGTTGGTCTTACATGGTGTACTTGGGTCCATCTAATGATAATAGGTTAGATGACCAAAAAATGGTGTAACAGATTTCCCCCCAGCATGTGAGTGTTAGGATAAAATCGTATGACGAAAGTACGTTGTACGAATTCAATCACCAGACATCAAAAGGGAAGTCAAAGAGAGAAATGTAATTAGCCTAATGTGCTAAAGAACTAGACCCTGAGGAGATGAGACTTACAGGTGCGACAAGTCTCTTTTTATGAATGGGTACCTATGCTAAAGGCGGCGAGGGAGGCATACATATGCCCGCCGAGACAAAGTACAAAATAATAGTGTATCTAGTAAACAAGGGACCGAACCATAAAGTATAGGTTGGCATAAACATGAGCCAGATAAAATATATAATGAGGAATCCCACACTAATGTTGTGCCTAGGATAACAGCCAGGACTTATAAAATAATATCTGAGTACATGAGATGCAAATACAACCCAAATGCCCCCTATAAATAGGGAAGGGCTTACAAAATTTGACTGATACATGCAAAGCAAAGAGTCGTTGCAAGTGGCTAAGGCTGACATCATCAAATATATGGAGCTGCATCGAAGGCTGCGATGAAGAGGTCATCCGGGCATGTGGGGGGCTACCTGTAGGGCCACCCCCTCATGAGGGTTGAGACATCTCACACACTCCCGAGAATCACGAAGAACATCTGCTGCATCATTGGACCATCAAGTATACAGATCTCGATCATGCTGAAAAGGAGCTGGAGGTGAGAAACAACCAAGTCAAAGTGCAATAAGGAGTCCCTTTGCCTGATCCGGGGCACTGAAAAATAGTGGAAGCTGGAACCAAGGTACACCGCCCTCTATACCTGTCTTCTGGAATAAATGAGCTGATGTCGATAGAAGGAGGTCCACCATAGGTGAGGCAATAAGGGATCCTCAAGTAAGGCATGAGAGAAAATAGTAGAGTGACTGATAGATTGACACCAATGATGATGATTAAATGGGGGGTACTGAGTAGAAGATGGATGACTTCCCTTGTTAGAGCATAAAGGGCATGGATGACTTGGCAGTGACTGGCACAATATCATGAGGGATAGGGGGCAGTGGGACTGAAGGCCATAATGTGTGACACGAGAGAGGGACCAAGCAATGAAGGATGGAGGACTATAGCGGGATACAAAGGGACTTGAGATAAACTCCATGAATGCAATGGTGACTCAACTCGGATGCTATAAACAAGGGCAACTTGATGGTGCTGCCACACAGAAAAGGTCCAATGGGGGACCATAAAAACATGAGTACAAGATGATAACTCATGAAGAAAATCAACACGAACAAGGACAAGTATGGAGGCAAAGTGGTGCCCGAAGTACAAGTGTTGTAAGTGAGGAAATCAGATTTTGAAGAGAGGTGAAGAGACCCTTCTTGGAAAAAATGTGTCCTTGTGAAGTATAAAATCACAAAAAAATAACAGATACCTATTTGAGTGCTTGGTGAGGGCTTTCCAATGGTGTAGATGGTTTTTCAAATGGAGCTACGGTTTGTTCACAGTGAGAGAAAGAAAAATCAGGGGTTTCTCTTCTAATAAGGCATTTTCCCTCCAAATGCACTCATTTTCTAGTGTAGCTGTGGTGGATGTAAAGAGGAGATAAGGCCCTAAATATTGTGGCGATCGTAGCAGACAAACCAATGGTTGGAATCGAGATCTGTAAGTTGTAGGTAAGAGGCCTAATCCTACTTTTCCTTTTTGATGGATTAAAATTTCAGATTAGGGTCCTAAATCTCAGGAACAACCCCTCCCTCATCTTCATAGCCAGGTCACAATATTTGGGCCAAAAAATATGACCTGGGAAGTAGGTTTTGGCCTAAAAAGTGCGACCTGTCCCAGGATTTGGCCAAAAAGTGTGACCTGTCATATGGAGGTGATTTCAGTGTTGTTGTGGGTAGAGATTTGGATTTTTGTTGTTGGATATAGTTTTTCCTATCAGTATACTGATAAAGATGATTTTTTTGTGCAGATATGGCAGATATACGGATCAACTGGAGAGAGAGAGACCTGGGTACATTATGGGCGGAGATCCAAGGGGATCAGGGTGTCCGTCGTGCATTGGCTAGGTATGGGGTTTTGAAGTTTGTGGAGAACCTTCTGATGAGATCTAGGGAGCCCTTATTGGCTTGGATTGTCAGTTATTGGGATCCAGATCATGAGGTCTTTATAGCGCAGGGGCACAGGATCGATTTGACAGTCCAGGATCTATATTTCCTGACTGGTCTCCCACCATTAGCGATGGTGGGAAATATGCAGCTAGTGTTACCACGAGGGCGTAACATCATGGAGTTTGTAGAGCAACATTATCGACCACGCCTCCAAGTCAAAGGGACTCAGATATCGATTGGGGACCTAGAGAGATTAGAGACCCGTACAGTGACCGCAGCGGTGATGCGGATCCTGGGCAGCCAGGTGCTCCATCAGATCATTAGGGGGAAGATGATGATTGTGGAGAAAGTGTTGAGTAGGAGCCACTATGGGTGGGCCTAGATGATGTTGATGTCGTTGAAATGATATTTGTCACTTTGCAAGTGGCAAGTGAACCATGGTTGCTCGTATGGGACCGTATTGTGCTCCTTTTTTTAGAAGATCCTGACCTTGCGACCTCATTTACAGCTACCAGATGGGGGTCTGAGAGAACCCAGGATGCGCCGATGGGGGAGACTACTATGTAGAGGAGGAGGAGGGATGGTCGGACGGGTGTTCCAACCAAAGTTATTTTCCCATTGGGATTAGATGCCATTGTACATTGACGATTGTCCTTATAGTGGGATGAGCTATTTTGGAGATCCAGACTTGCCACTTTCACCTGGTTGAGTATGGGGGCCCGATGGTAAGTGAGAAGTGACTAATATTTTATGTGCATGTTAAAGTTTGTGAATAGTATATGTGGTACTGATTCTTATACTTTTGGTACGCAGATATAGCTCTGGTAAAATCGGTCAGATATATGGGACGACCCACAGTATCATGAGCTACAGGTGCTAGTGGATCGAGAGCGGCATAGAATGAGGATATGGCCACACTCCTAGAGGACATCCATCATATATGTGAGGGGATGATGACCAGTGTTTCAGAGCATGGTTGGCAATACTTAGATGACCAATACATAGAGCTATGTATTGGTCTACCTTCGGAATGGCGAGGTGTCATGCAATGCATGGCGATGGTCGGTCAGTCTATGCGCGATATACGAGATGCGGGAGTAGAGCCATTGGTTCAGGATCCTCCATATAGTGATTAGGTGTGAAGCAGGTGGTGTCCCCTAGTGTGTATGTAGGGGAAAATGGTGCCCCCAGTTTTGAGTTTTGTTTTTTGTAACATGCTATGGGCATGTCATATGTATTAGAGTAGGTGGACTCTAAAACATGTTATACGACACATATTATGGATATGCATCATTTTAATGATTTTGAATGTAATTGTCTTGTATGAAATGCGTGTGATAAATGCCAATCTAGAACATGGTTTGCAATTCTATCTACGTACTGATTTTGTTCTCGAGGTACATGGCTGAAAGTGATGATATCAAATTCACATATCAAAATTTTCACTCGTAAAGATCATCTAAAAGGGATAGGATTATGCACACAATAGACACCATTCAGTTTCATAATGAGAAGCATGGAATCTAAACAAACATGCAGATGGAGGATGTGATGAGAAAAGGCATCGCCTAAGAGACCACGCACTGCATCATATTCAGCCTGATTATTGGTGGCAGTACCAATGCAGACCCCGTTCCAGAGAACGAGGGCATGCAAGGGGGTAAAGATGGCCCAAGCTGCCGAGGCTAGATTCTGGAAATAGCGACTTGCACCATTGGTGTAGCCGTTATAGGATGTGGATGGGAGGTCCCTGGAAATAGTGTCAAAAGACAATAAATGGGAGGATGAAGAACAATGATGGCAGCGTGAGTGTACAGTATGCATCAAACGACAACTGTGGGGGGAAGTTTGTTGGGTAGGATGGCTATGACTCATGTACCGACTAAAGGGTAGTGTACGAGGGCTACAGGAGGTATAGCTGCTACTCATGCTGTAGAGATCAACATAGACACGGATGGCATTGTCTCGTTGAACGGTGGGAAAAGAAAGAGCGGCGGTGGAGAAGGCTTCCAGGAGGTCATCATAACGGGAAAAGATGGGATGACAAGGGGAAGACAAACCACATGACGCTTCAAAGCTACCTAAACCATCAGCATGGGAATAAAGGCTCACATACGGATCGTAATGGGTGAATACAGAAGAACAAGTAAATAGGTGGTCAAAAGATGTTGAGCCCAAGGTGGTAACTAAAGAGGGGTCACGCGAAAAAAGAGGGGAGGATTCAAAGGGAATGTTCTCCAAGGGTCTCATGGATGATGATAGGTAGAGGATGGTGGTAGAAGGCTCCGTCATCTCGACATCAGGAGGGGGAATGTCAATGGGAGCAAGTAATTCCTCGAGCTGGATGGATGCATACTGCGCAAGTATCAGAGAGGTTGATTGATTTTGTTCAACCTCGTACTCTCGAATTACCTCTAAAGAGGCACGGTAATGCGTCAGATGAGGAAAATGGTGGGAATAATTGCCATGGAAACCACACAAAGCACAGGGTTTGTTGGTGTGAATATTCTTTGGGTTCTTAGCTGTAGATGAGGAAGAAATAGAGGGTTCAGAGACCGTAGACTCTGGTAATGCGACTTTAACCATGGGTTTAATATGGAGTAACTTGAGACAAGTATGGGTGGCATGACTGATGACATCACACAAGGTGCAAGACTTTGCGGGTGTGGGAGGGGCAGGGTCAGTCGGGGTGGTCTTGTCTTTGGATGCCAGCTTGCGAGCTTTGCCTTTCTTTCCGAGAGCTGGCCCAACAGGAGTGGGGTCCTATTGAGGTGCTAAGGGCACTGTAGCAATAGAAGAAGCTAGGGGAACCAGTTGAACGGTGTCAAAGCACGTTAGGGTTTGGGGTGACCAGGCGGGGTAGCGGCTAGAGGGTCAAGGTACCAGACGGGTATACCAAGGGTCAAGTTGGGGAGAGAAACGATGGCCATGATGGGAACTGAATAGACTTCGGGAGGGGGGGAAAGGAAAGGTATCTGACCAGTAGGGTAATGACCAGGAGGGACGGCTCCAAGATGGTTGAGGCCTGGTGGAACCAACCCAGGAGGATAGAAAGGCTCATAGGTACCAGTTGTAGGAGAAGGGCTAGAAGGAGGAGGTCTCACTGGCTGAGATGAAGGGCTAGGAGCAGGTTGCGGCGGGTGAGGTTGGGGTTGATGTTGCTGACTAGCCGAAGCGGGCTGCTTAAGGGCAGCTTGAGACAATTTCATCATGCAAACATTTGATAAGCTGGGATCAGGAATAGGGGGAGGGGGAAGACCAGGGAAGGTTCCAAGCAAAGAGGAGTCATTGTAGACGCCGAGAGAAACACTGGTCAAAGAATCGAAAGTTTTTTTATTTGTGACAGAAGAGATGGTCGACTCAGGGGAGGTCTAAGATTTTGGCTCATGATACGTCAACTAGTCAATGGTGACTATCTTTCCATTATGAGGGAAAAACATCTTGCGGTGGACCGTGGATGGGATAGTAGACATGGCATAGGTGTACCTACGCCCCAAAATAATGTTATAATCAAGAAGGGCATCGATGACTTTGACGTCAACACAAACAATCTTGCCCGCAAGAGTGATAGGACAATTATGGAATATGCCAATGGGCTGGGAGGCATCGCCATCCCACGGACGAAGTGTGATTGTAGAAGGGGCTAACTCAAGAGATTTGAGTTGTTTCCAAACTGAAGCAGACATCACAGAGGTGGATGCCCCCTCATCAATGATACACCGAGAAACGTTAGCATTCCGGATTTTGACAGGGATTTGGAAAGCTACAGAAGTAGGAAGGGGAGGATGTTCTGAATGACGGGCGTTGAAAATAATCAATTGGTCATCAGTAGGATCTACAGCGCCCATGGTGGATAGTAGAGCCTTCTTTTGAGAAGGACACGACTAGAGGAGTTCCAGTGTTGAAATGGCAGCAGGAGACTGTGCCAAATCATATCCTATGCTATACAAATGAGAAGCTCGACCAGAAGCAGCATTTCGGCATAATGGTCCCTTAGGAATCTTGGTATAAACCTCAAATTTTGGGTGAGGGATATGCAAGGGACCATTGGATGTCGAAAAAGGCTTGGTAGAACCTGAAGAAGATGACTCGAAGCCAGACGGAGCAAGAGGCTGGGGTACTGATGAGACCGAGTTTGAAGGTTAAGGTTGATAGTTAGAGGTTGTTCAGAGTTCATCATGAGGATTTGGTAATAATAGGAACCAGAAGGTGAAGGTTGAGTGGTCCCTTGTCCATCAGGTGGTTGGGTAGCCACGAATCCTTGCTGGGGGAAAGGATTGGTAAACACAGCTGGTTGAGTAGAGGCCACATTGGGGGGAGTAGTAGGGGAGGCATGCTGTCCGCGCAATGTGGCTTGAGACTCCCACATCTTCTACATCTGTGGTAAAAGGGGAAAATCGTGACTGTAATGTCCATAAACACTGCAACATGAACAAGGATTATTTGTATGAAGAGGCCTGTCCGGCTTGGGCTGAGTGCCCTGCTATTGGTTAGCAGTGTTAGAGTCAATACTTGGAGGATTGGGTCCACAATTACCAGGGGCAGATTAATTTTTATTGCCTTTCCTCTTTATTTGAGAAGAAGGAGGATTAGTCACGCCTTTCTGTCCAAATACTTACCCCGGAGGGGGTGGTAGTTGCTGTTGCGGGGGTTGAGAAGGCAAGGGAGGTGGAGGTGCAAAAGATGGAGGAGTAGGGGCACTAGGCTGTGGATAAGGATAATGGTGAGGTTGGGCAACATTGAGGTAAGCAGGAGGTGGGGCAAAAGGAGGAGGCATGCCGTATCCTGGATACATGCTACCTAGAGGGGGAAAAGTGCTGGAGGTGTTGGCCCCTCCTGGAGGGATACCATAGCCCATAGGAGGTTGAGCATACAGATGTGAAAGAGCTCCAATGATACCATCGGAAGAATGAGATGCCCCTGGGGCGTTAGCACCACCAAGTCTGGGGAGGTCAGGAAGGACGGTATAAACATAACCAGACTGAGCATAGATGAGGTCATATTTCAAGGCAATTTGGAGGGCAGCTTCTTCGGTTTGAGGGAACTGGGATGCGACATATTTGCTAATGGTAGGTAAGAGAGATCTAAGGAACGAGTCCATGTAGACCCGATCTTCAAAGGTAGGAGCTCCAAATAAGCTCTTTCTTCTCTTCCATTCCTGTACATGATCAGAAAGGTGGGTCGCAGACGATTGACGGAAAGAAGTCAAGAGTTCGGTACCAGTGTCGTATCGGAGAGGGAGATGGAAATAAGATAAGAAGGCTTGGGCAATGGTCACAAAGGTGGTATGGGAAGAGGCAGTCTGATCAACATACCATTTAGAAGCTTCGACTATAAGCGTGCATTAGAATAATCTAAGACAGATGGAATCATCAGTAATGGAATTAGATGAACACCACATGTGGGAATATTAGATATGGTTGGAGGGATCTTCTCCAGCAAGGCCTTAGAACTTGGTAATTTCGAAGGGGAGCTTGGTTGGCATAGCAGGCCAACCAACATCGTGGTGGATAGGATCATTGATCAACTGATTGAAATTGGGGAGACTGAGACCTGCCATATAGGGGAGAAAATGGACAGTCGAGATAGTTCCCGTGGCGGTTCCGCTAGTGTTATAGCATCATTTTTCACCTTCATATGATTCATGATTGCTTTTATGGCTTTGGGCACCCATTCCTACAGACTTGAACAAATTCACTAAAAAACAGTGTTAAAAGTCCCATACGCGGTTATGCCCAGACTTTTTCGCGTGTATACGCGAGTCCATATGTACTTTTCTGCGTATGCCATTAAAACCATTAAAAAAATATATAAAATTCCCTATTTTCGGACTGGGATGATGGTTACTCCAGTAGTTCAACCACCCCAGTACGTGGCCAACTGTTTCCAACTGACTGAAACTACTTTGAGGGAGTATAAAAGCCCCTCATGTGCATGGCCTAAGGGAGAGAGAAATTTTATAGACATTATACTCTGTTGGAATCCCAGTTTAAGTTTGATTCCCCGTGCCTCCTGCACTTTCCCAGATTTATATCAGGAAACCCTTGTTTCTTGGAGATGTTCATCCATTTATATGCCATCTCGAGTGCACAAGTCTTGGAAGAATCCTAGCGAGGCAAGGACGGGACGAATCCGGACGACGGTCTACTCAAAGATCGTGGAAGGATTCAGGTGATCTCTCCACTTTTACTACTATACATGCTATTCATAATAATGAAGAACCGTCTTATTCCTGAACTTCTGTGTTAGTATCTATTTTTATATGTGGAAAGATTAATTATTAGGCAGTTATTATCGTTTATATCATGTTTCACATTGATTACACTAACGTTTAGGAGAATTATATGCTGTACAACTAGGTTTCGTGCATGTTATTTCTTGTTTTGTAGGTTGAAGGAGGAAGGAAGGTTGCTGGGGGTTTGAACCCCACGGGATCTACATCGAACGTAGGACTACGGGTGAGTCTTGCTATCGTTGATTTCTAGTTTTTTGCATTCAAGTACAGTTGTGTGTGAGTCCTTCTGAATGGAATGCCCTGCTCTGTGGAGGTTTTGACCCAACAAACCTCTAGGGTGATTTTCCCCGAAACAGAACTGGCGACTCCGCTGGGGATTGCATTCTTGTGATTCCCCTATTGGGTGGTTTTCAGCTGTTTGATAGGTTTCCAATAGTTTTAACTTTTATTTCCAGACTAGTTTACTCTTTCTCAGTCAGACTGAAGTCTTGGTTTCTTATCCAGGCTTGATCCTTTTTGTTTTTCATTTTTTACCTTTATATACGCAGGTTTGTCTGCACACAGTCACGTATACACACATTTTTTGTTAAAGGGAGTCGCGTATATGCGTGTTTCCTTTAGCACAGTCGCGTATGCACGCTTGTTGCTAAACTGTAAAGTTGCGTATACCTAGGCAGATTTTGAAATTTTGGATTTCTTGGCTTTTTAGTCCTTTCTGTCTAAGAAGACCTGTTCCTACAATGTCTTTGTACCCTCTCGATTGTGAAGAAAGTGGTCTTTGGTCTTTTCTCTCTATTGTTTGATTGAAAACTAGTCTTTTTGGCAAAGTATTGTTTCTTGTGCTGGCATTTCTGGTTCGAGTACCAAGATCTCTTTCTGGGGATTCTTGGCTGTTCTGCTTCATCAGAATAGAGAGCTCCTACTCATTTACTCATTCCTACCTTTGTGTCTTGCTTTGCACTTCAATTTTTGCCCATTTCTTGGTTAGTTTTCTTGAGTTCAGTCGGCTAGGTCTTGTTGCAACTTTTGAAGAGTCTTTCTTGGTTCTTTGAAGTTTTTGTTTGCTGCAAGGTTGTACTATTCTTCTAGGCTGAGTGGCTGAGTTTTCTTGTCTTATTTTGCTCATATTGATCTTGCTACTAGTTAGCCCTATAAGATTTGGAGCATCTTTGAAGTTTTTGTTTGAAATTCAGTATTGTTTGGCTTGGGATTCTATAGTTTTGCTTGGTCTTTTCGAACTCTTCTTTTATAAAACTCAAAAGCTCAAAAAATATTTTTCTTTGTTGTTTGCTTTTATTTTTACATTTTTGTTTTCGTTTCATTGTATCTTTTGAAGCTTTGTTGAGGTTTCTTGCCTTTGGATTTTGGCTTGATTTTGGAAAGGAGTTGTCATTGATTTCTTCCTCTTGTTTTTAAGCATTTTTGGTGTCTTCATATTAAGAGTTCTTGATTTTGGGAACTAGCTTTCTGGACAACCAAAAAGCGATAAAACTGAAGGATCTTCGGGAAATTTCACTCTGCTTTAGGAGATTTTGCATCTTAGAATTTTCATGCTTGTAGTGATTTGCATCAGGTGCACTTAAGAATTTAGTCATTTTCATAGTTTCTGTGAGTGTGAGTTTGTTATATGAAAAGAAAATTACAATTTTTAATCTCGTAGAACCTGTGTAGAAGTTGCTTTTCATCGAAAGACAATAACTGCATTTGCATGTAGTTTGGTTTTTATTAATTTATTTTCTGCGTCAAAACACCATAAGTTTCATCTCCGTATCCCTTTGACTTAACATAACAACCGATTAAAATAAGCGATATAATTTAAAATCAACTAGCAAGTTTTCTAAGTGTCATACACCAACTAGCTAGGTTGTAGGGCCTTGGATTAGGTGAGTGGAGAGTTAACTCTCCAAGGCCACTCAAACAAAACATAGAAGTTGATTAATTGAGCGAAATCCAACTCCGTTAGGTGGACCGGGAAAGCTCTCCTCCAGAGAGTCAAGCACGAGGGGAAGTGAAGGCTGAGAAGAGGGATACCCCCTCTCTGATTAGCTGAATCTGACCTCAAGAACATTCCGCCCGGCTTCTGACATGAATTGGTGCCCATAGTTTCCACTCCTAGGTTCCACACAGGTGACTGCGGGGGGGAATACCCGTGGTACCTGAGGCAGACGTTGCATCACTTTCAGCAGTACTTCTGGGGGGTGCCCTTGCGAAGCTTGGGTTCTTGAGCCGGCAAAGGCTATCATTAGGAGGTTGGCGTAACTGTTTCTGATACCTTCGCTAGTAGGCCTGGGCCACAATTATCCCAGACTACTTTCGGGATGTCCTATATTTTCGCTTTCTTGTATTTTGGTGTCTGGTCCTAATCACCCGGAGCGGAAATACCTGAAGGTTTTTTGCTTGATTGTATCTCAGGGATTATTTTTTTTTAGTGAGTGCTCTTTGCTCCTAGCTGGCCTAGCTTTACACTTTTTTGAGTCTAATTAAAATCTATAAAAGTGGCTGATCAAGCGCCTCGTCGATCGAGGAGAATCCGGGGGTTATCTCCCGAGAGTCCAGATCCTTCTTCAAGAAGGTGTAGGAGTGATTTAGCAGGTGGTTACCACCTTGTGGTGTCCAACGTAGTGGAGAGAGATCCTCCACAAGGGTATGAACGTTTCATAGCTGATTCTGGTGTTGGTTCCGAGAGGAGCGTTCCGCTCACCTCACGAGTATTATTTCCGCAGGAAGAAGAAGTACAGGTAGAGGAAGTGTCTGAACCCTCAGATTCACTTCCATCTCCTCTTCCTCCTGATTATCCATTCATTGTTCAATACATCGGACCCGAGTCAGAGAGACCGGAAGATCCTCTGTATTATACATTCCTTTCGATGGCCACGACTGGGAACGCGGCTTCTGCTGTGAGTGCTGCAGGCATTTAGACTCCTGCTTCTGTTGAAGGAGGGGGCACTATTGCTATATCTTCGATTTCCTCTAGTGCTGCTATGTTTGGCTCTGGTTTCACCCAAGCACATGCTTCTCAATCTGGTCCCTTCTATTTTGGAATGCCCACTAGTGGGATTCCTTCTTTTTCCTTTTCCGCTGCTGCAGCTGGATCTACACCCATGTCTTCCATGGCTAGTGGATCAGCTTCGTTTCAAGGGTTCCCCTTCGGAATTGGACACATTCCTAGTTCGAATCCTTCTTGAGGGTCCTTTCCATTTACTTCTTAGACCTAGAATTTCAATCCTTGGTCTGGAGGTCGAAATTCAACTACTTTTACAGGTTGGAACCCTGTATTCACTACAGCGGGGGCAGGGAATCAGTTTTACACTGGTCACCAAGGGAATGCTTCTTTCCCCTCATCGAGTGCTTATCAGACTTTTTCCCCTCTATCTAATGCCTGGAACCCCTATCAGGGGCTTTCCTCTTCATTTAATACTTTGGGCGGGGGAACTGGTCCGGTCTTTGGTAACTCGGCGTGGGGAGGAGGTTCTTCTCCTTTTGCTACGAGTTCTTTCTGGCAACCTGGTGCCTCATCAAATCCAGGGTATTCTTTTCAAAATGTTGGGAATTCATCCTATCAAGGATGGAATCCTCAGGCTCCGCCTCGTTTACCTTTTATGGCAACGTTGAACTTGCCAGATCTGTCGAAATTGACGAATGATCCGATTCGGTATAGTCTGGGGTGGCCTCCGGTCCCGACCAAACTACCTTCAGACATTCCAAAGTTTGAAGGGAAAAATGGAGAGGATCCGGCTGACCACATCACCACTTTCCATTTATGGTGTTCTTCTAACTCCCTGATCGACGATTCGATTAGGTTGAGATTGTTTCAACGCACCCTAACTGGAAACGCTGCCAAATGGTATATTGAGCTAACTGGGGGCAGTTTTGCTACATTTGGAGAACTGGATGTTACATTTCTAAACCATTTCCAGTTGCCTGTCCGATATGATGCTGGGACTGAACTCCTAGCTAATTTTAAGCAGGACGACGCAACCCACATTTCTGACCATATTCAGGAATGGAGGAGAAGGAAGAGGCTTATTAAAGCTCATATTCTAGGAGAATTCCTTTTGGAATGGTTTCTGAAATCTCTGCAGTTAGACATTTCTAAAGATGTATCCCTGTCTGGGGTATTTTCTGAGGAGCAAGCCATTTTTAGGGCCCAGCAGCTGGAACTGATCTATTCTCAGTCTGGGGTCCTCCATAAATATTTTCCCAATGCTCCTCGCTCCAAATAATATTTATCCAAAACTAAGCCTGGTCCGCATGGTGATGGGCTTATCGGATCGATCAATAGTGGTATAGCCAGCCTGCTTAATCAACTGCAGCAGTTGTCTTTGCAATCTGATCCTTCTGGTCAGGCTGTGCCTGCTGAGTCATCGCCTTCCCATTCTTTGTCCATAAATGCTGTCCAAGCTTCTGACCCCAAAGGAAATCAACAATCCGAAGGGAAGAAGAAGGGACGAAATAATAAGAAAAAAGGCAAGAATGGGAAGGGTAATGCGAATAAAACCAAAGAGCATGTTGGTGAGGGTCCAAAGGAGAAAAATAAAGTGAAGTTTCCATGCAAGTTATGTGCTGGAGACCACCTTACACACCTTTGCCCTAAAATTTAGGATGCGCAGCGCTTGTTAGCTCAACAGGGTTCTTCTAGTTCCCAGACTGTGTTAACAAACCCTTTTCCCCAAGGGCAAAAATTAGTTATTGGCGCAAATCAAAATCTTGGGGCTTCCTCTGGGGGCACCCAAGAAGGGGAAATTCCATCGAACATATTCATGATGAGTGCTCACGCGGATATCGCTACGAGATCCCGTGATTATGGCGGAGAAGAGTCTTCGAAAGCTAAGGATACTCCTGATGCTACTGAGCCGCTTCACATTACAAAGCCTACTATTGATTCTATGCCTCAGATGCCCAAAGCATCTACTAAGAGGTCGACGATTAATCCAAATGCTAGGGCTGCCGAGAACTACTCTATTATGGAAGATCTGGCGCAGAGTCCTTGTGCTATGTCGGCTTTAGAGGTACTCCAGTCTTGTCCGGCTCAGCGCAGTGCTTTGCTCACTGCCATTGGGGCTATTGATCCAAAAAAATCTCTTCTGATTACTTTTGATATGTCTAATTTTAAGAAGAGACTCCCCCATCACATGGCTTTTCATATTAAATCATCGTATCGGAAGTGCAACATCTTTCGGACGGTTGTTGATGAGGGTGCTTCCACATGCGTGATGTCTCTCACATGTTGGAAGACGATTGGATCTCCCAAAGCTGTTCCATCTACCACTCTTCTGACTGCGTTCGATGGTCATTCTCACAGACTGCATGGTATTGTCCCAGCTTTGCCCATCTGTGTTGGGGGAAAAACTGTCAATATAGAGGTTGAGGTAGTAGATGCAAGCTTGGACTACAACATTCTGTTGGGGAGAAACTAGATTTATGAGATGGATGTCATTGCATCCTCATTATTTCGGATTATTTGTTTCCCTCACGAAGGGAGGATCGTTACAGTGGATCAACTGGACTGTCCTCCTGTAGACCCGAATGCGTCTACTGACTCATCTGTTCCAAAGTTGGATAATACTAAGAAGCCTGTTGAGAATTTAGGAGTTGGAATGTATTCTTCCTTGATGGGTACTTTTGATATTCCTCCTCCTACAGTGCATATAAATGCAATTTCATCCTCCAAGGCTCCTCTTCGAAGAGAGTTCTTCAGAACTCATTATTTTTCGGACCCTTGGACCTTACCTTCCCCTACTGCCACATTAGCGGAAGGTCAAGTGGGTGGAATGGAATCTCCAATGTCTGCAGCTGAGATTGCTTATCAGTCTATTGTTGACTCTGCAGATTCCAGTCCAGCTCCTCTTTCACCGGAAGAGTTGGATGGAGATGTGGCTCCGACTTGGACACTTAGTTCTTCTTTTGCCCAGGATTGTCTTGATACTACTCTTCCATCTGAAGAGGCCATCCTGGAAGCTATGACTGGTATAGATAGACCGTGGGATGACTTGCATCATCGGTCTTACTTT
Organism: Pinus albicaulis; assembly: GCA_034641835.2. Lineage (NCBI taxonomy): Eukaryota > Viridiplantae > Streptophyta > Pinopsida > Pinales > Pinaceae > Pinus > Pinus albicaulis. Next base: position 429,415,579 of record CM076580.1, read on the forward strand.
TTTACCTGATTTGAGCAAAGTTGAAAAAAATTTTCCAAGTCCTCAGTCTCCTGGTCCTGTTCACCCAGTCGTAAACGCTTTAGCACCAACACAGGTTTATGCTGAAGGGAACATGGTTGTGATTTCTCCTACTATCCCGGTGAAAATTTCCAGGGATCCCAATATTATTGAGAATGTCTTCATCGGAGCTGAATGTTCCCATGAAGAGATTGAAATTTATACCGAGCTCTTTAAAGAGTATAGGGATGTATTCGCTTGGTCTTATGAGGAAATGCCTGGTATAGATCCATCTATTGTCCAGCATGAGATCAAGACTTACGAAAACGCTAAGCCTATGAGGAAAAAACTTCGTCCGGTCAATCCTAGGAAGGCAGCAGCTATCAAAGCTGAGATGGAGAAGCTACTTAAGGTGGGATTCATTTTTCCTGTTCCTTTGACTAAATGGGTTTCAAACCCTGTTCCTGTAGATAAAAAGCAAGGAACGATTCGAGTTTGCATTGATTTCAGAGACCTTAATAAAGCATGTCCTAAAGATAATTACCCCACACCATTTATTGATCAGATCATTGACGAGTGTGCTGGTAATGAGATTTTCTCCTTCATGGACGGTTTCTCCAGATATAATCAGATTACTATCCATCCTGAAGATCAGCATAAGACTTCCTTTATTTGTCCCTGGGATACTTTTGCATACAAGAAGATGCCTTTTGGTCTTAAAAATGTTGGGGCTACATTTCAGCGGGCCATGTCATATGCCTTTCATGACATCAAAAATATTATAGAGGCGTATTTGGATGATTTAGCTGCTCATTCTCGAAAGAGGATGGATCATCCTGCTCACCTCTGGCAAATATTTGAACGATGTCGGTTCTATAAAATTAGGTTGAATCCGAACAAGTGCGTTTTCGCGGTTACATCCGGTCGGTTATTGGGATTCATTGTGTCTAGGGAAGGGATTAGGGTAGATCCCTTCAAGGTTGAGGCAATACTTCGGTCGCCTCCCCCGTCCTCTATCTGTCAGCTTCAAAGTCTACAAGGAAAGTCTAATTTTCTTCGGAGATTTATCGTAAATTATGCTGAAGTTACCAAGGGATTTATGAGATTGTTGAAGAAGGGAGTTCCATTTCTTTGGGATGACTTCGCTCAACGCTCATTCGATGCTTTGAAGAAAGAATTGACCTCTGCTCCTTTATTGAGTCCACCTGATTATAGCAGGGATTTCCTTTTGTATCTGGCAGCAGCAAAATCTACCATTGGTATGGTTCTGGTTCAGGAGGATGATGCTCTTGCAGAGCATGTTATTTACTATCTTAGTCGAGGATTGGTAGGACCTGAACTCCTGTACACTCCGATAGAAAAGTTAGCTTTAGAAGCAGTTCATGCTGTGCAGCGATTCCGGCATTACATTATTCTACGAAAAACTTATGTTTTGGCAGCAGCCAATCCATTTCAGTTTGTCCTCAGTAAGCGAGTGATTGGGGGAAAATGCAATAGATGGATTGTGATTTTGTAGGAATTTGATCTCGAGTTTATGTCTGCCAAGTCCAAGAAATCATTGGTTTTCGCAAAATTGATCTCCGAGTTGCCCTATGGGGAAGAAATGATCTATGATGAATCCTTTCCGGATGAACATTTGTTTCTTATCTCTTCACAGGATCCTTGGTATGGAGATATCATTGTGTATCTTCAGACTGTGAAGTTTCCCTCTACTTTTTCGAAAGATGAGCGTCATAAGTTGCGTCACTTGGCCAAGAATTATTTGATTATTGGTGATGCTTTATATCGTCGAGGGGTTGATTCAATCCTGAGACGCTGCTTAACTCTCGAAGAAGCTGAGGCTATGCTGAATGATTCCCACAGTGGAGCTTGTGGTGGTCATTTATCTGGGCTTGCTACAACCCAAAAGATTTTGCATGCTGGGTACTTTTGGCCTTCGATTTTCAAAGATTGTATGGAGTCGGTCAAAAAGTGTCATCCGTGTCAAGTCTATACTCGAAAAATGTGCGCTCATCTAGCTCCGCTTTTTCCAGTCATTACTGTCGGTCCCTTTAAAAAGTGGGGTATTGATTATACTACTTGTAACCCACCTTCAGCTAAAGGTCACAAGTACATTATTGTAGCAGTAGACTACTTTACGAAGTGGGTCGAGGCTATGCCTACTTTTGGGAATGATGGTTAGACTGCAGCTCTTTTTCTTTTCAACCAGGTTATTGCTCATTTTGGTATTCCTAGAGAGACTGTCACTGACCATGGCAGTCATTTTCAGAATAGTATGATGGCTAAGTTGGCTCTCAAATTTGGTTTCTGGCAGGAGCATTCATCTCCGTTTATCCTCAAGCCAATGGGCAAGTGGAAGCCGTGAATAAATCCTTGAAGACAATTCTTCAAAGGACAATTGATAAAGCTAGATCCAACTGGCATATTATGCTATATCATGCACTTTAGGCATACAGGATGTCAGTGAAAACTGCAACTGGCTTTACTCCGTTTCAACTAGTGCACGGGTTGGAATCCGTATTTCCCATTGAATGCAAGATTCCTTCTCTTAAATTAGCTGTTGAACTTCTTCCTGAAACTTCTAGTCTTGAAGAACGACTCCTTCATCTGGAACATCTCGATGAGCAGCGTCGGGATGCCGCCATGATGAATGACGCGCATAAAAACCAAGTTAAAGTTCAGTACGATAAGGCGGTCAAACCTAGGGTTTTTTCGGAAGGTGACCTTGTTTTGGTCTATGCCCAAGAAAAATATGCCCTGGGGGTAGGAAAATTTAAGTCTATGTGGTATGGCCCCTCTATCGTTAAAAAATTCCTTAAGAAAGGAGCATATACCTTGGTTGATTTCGAAGGAAACGAGTTGTCGGAGCCTCAAAATGGGCTCTATTTGAAGAAGTACTATGCCTAGGCTTCAGCCTGGCATGTTGCTTTTGTATATAGTAGTTTTTCTTTGTACATATTTGGTTGATTTCTGATCTTTGATGGGTTCGTGATGTTTTTGATCTGCTTTGGCAGGTTGTGTTGGATGTCATGAGTCATTTTGGTTTCGCCGATGGTGCTAGTAGACACACCCAGAACTTAGCTTCCGCGGCTTGGGTGCTTCATTATCCATCCAATCAGCTGTTAGTATCAAGAGGGGTCTGCATTGGTCCTGCTTCCAATAATATAGCAGAATACACTGCAGTTGTTTATCTACTCTCGGAGGCAATATCTTTGGGTGTTGATTCGTTGGTAGTTTTCTTGGACTCTCAGCTGGTGGTGTCGTAGTTGAACAATACTTATTGGGTTTGAGATCCATTTTTACTCCGGTTGTTCTTGAGGGTATGTTTGTTACAAAGATCATTTCAATTTTTAACTTTCATTCATATTCCTCAAGCTGAAAATTGGCTAGCAGACTCATTAGCTAATCAAGCACTGGATTGGCATATTAATCATTCCATACACTAAAATTTAATCATCAAAAACATCATATATTTTGATACATTTATCACATCACATCAAACATCATTGTATATATATCATCAGAGTGTTCAAAAACTTTACAAAATTTGGATCCATAAGGTCATTCAAAATTAGGGCTTGTGCCGGATCATGTTCAGTCTCAAAAAATATACAGTCATCTAATACATCATATCTATCTACTCCTGAGGTCCCTGCCCAGAAGTTGTGTTCCTATAGAACATGATCGCGGTGGCAACTCGGCGGAATAACCGTACCCAGTCTCGGGGCACTCCTACCACCCGTCTCTGGATGGCTTCCGGCAAATCTTCCATGGCAGCCATAGGTACTTGGTAGGTTAATCCCTCCAAGTTCCTTTGTACAGCCTGGAGGGTCCTGTCTGAATCCACTGTATCCGCTTCGCCTCGGCGACACTTGTTTCGCGAAAAACCCTCAGGTCAAACTGGTCCAATATCTGTATCATGATCATGTTTACATTGTAAGTCATTATGAATCCAATCAAAAACATATTTGTTTTTCATTTTTTCATACATATTTGAAAAAACCCAAAAAATTATATAAGTCAAAAAAAATTGCAAACTTACCGACTGTGCCCCATGCCATGCCTGGTGGAAGGACAAGATCTGGATCTCCACGAAAGTCCATCCCGGCATAGGGATAGTCGTCCACAGCGATGATTTTTTCTCCCCACCAAAGGAAGAACTCATCATCCCAAGTGGTCCGGGGAACTTCACTTCCCCCTAATATCTTCATCATGTCTGCCCAGCGGGCAATTCTTGGGTCTCTCGGGCTGCTGATGGTAGAGATCACTCTGGGTCTCATTGCTAGTATCTTCTCAAAGAAGAATTTCATCAAAATTGTACCATATCCAAAATGTCTTGTCTTTTCTTGGCGGATAGAGGTCAATTGTTGCTTCATGTTTAGTAATAGGGCTGTGCACCAATCATATACATGAGTTAAGAATTCTACTGCTATGCTCATTTGCATCCTGGACGCCTGGTGTAGGGAGGCAGATCCTGCCACTCTGCCAATGGTAAAAAGGAGGATTTTCATGTGCAAATCCCTTAAATATTTGATTGCAATTTGAGTTCCAACTTTCTTGGAACCCTCTACGCAGTACATGTGGACGTAATCTTCCACGGTTAGCCCTCCCAAGGGCTTCCCGTGCAAGTCTACTGGCTCCCCCCTCCGAGAGAGTCCAGTGATAAAATATATGTCTTCCACTTCAATGTGTACAGGCATCTGATCTATCATAAAGCAGTCCTCTTCCGGTTCCCAATATTTCACAAGCATTTCAAGCAACCGAACATTGCTCTTCATATTTGGCATTTTGAAAAACTTGAGCAATCCGCAATTCCGAAGAATATTTAGCGATGCTCGATCTCGCATGAATTCTTGATCAATTGCACTGTGTTCACGCTCTCTCCATGATATAGTCATCCTGCCAAATTTCAACAATTCCTTCATTAGATACGCATTTTTTCATTTGGGCTTGCGCATACACGACTTTATTTGTGCACAGTCGCGTGTATACGCGACTTCCTCGTTACCAACCCGCGTATGCGCAAACCCGTGATTTTTAGCAAGGGTTTCTATGGTGAAAATTGCTAAATTTTAATTTATGAACGGACAAAATGAATAGCAAGGATGATTGATGAGCTTACCTGACGATTTGACGGTCGGTTGCTCCTGATTTGACAAAAGAATTTTTTTGCTCCAGAGCAATTTTTTCCAAATCAACAATGTAACAATGAACCAAATATGAGGTAATTTGTCTATTTATGTCCAAAAAGTTGAAAATTTTTGCAAAAATTTGTTATGCTTATTTTTTCGATCTATCTTAAGCTGCATAACTCGGATGCTTGGAAGTGCCCAGTTTGGTATGTTTTCAGGTACATTTTGACAAATTTGAGATTTTTCCCGGTTTTTTGATCCATGATTACTGACTCGTCACGGCAGGTATATGATCTTCACTGGCATATAGGTTAGGGAAATCACTTTCCACTGCATCTTCCATACTAGCCTCCATACTGATCACTTGCCATAGGGTCGATCCCATCAGGTCATGACTATTACACCCATTTCACTCGTCGATTATTTAATCATGACTTGATGGTAGAGCCTTCCTTTACATGGGCTTCTTAGTTAGTTCCTCGCTATCACTTGTTTCCCATGCTGTGTCTTATGTAGGCTCGGGAGTCCTCTTTAGTCCCGCCATGATTTACGTGATTGAAGCTTCATTCTTCTTCTTCCTCACTATCATTTTTCTGGCTATTACCCTAGAGGCTCCCTAGTGTTGTTGAGTTGTATTACTGCATTGCATATTGGCAACTTGTTTATCCTGGCCTTTAGCCGGCTTCATTTGGACTCGATGTTTAAGCCAAATTTTGACCTTGTCTATCTGTACAAGTTAACCATTGCATGCACTTAGCTATCGTGACTTGACACCCTTTTACCCATGGATGGAACATTCCTCTGAGTATCGCTTACCAGTTTCCATCACCTTGCATTGAGCATAGGATTGTTCCAATCCCAGGAACTAGTGCATCTGTTTCTCGATACTCGTTCTATCCATTGTACCATAGCATTCTTTTATTCTTTTTCAGGCTTATTATATGAAAAAGACAAAAAAATCAAATATAACAAAAAGAACGGGAACGGGATGTATCTTCGTTGTTTTGATGGCAGTACAGAGTCAGTTTGTCGCCCTTGAACAAAGCACATATACTTATATATATTTCCTTCATTTGGGATGGTTTTAGTTTTGACCTAGGTTCAGCCTTTACCATGTTTCACTTGTCAGTTCTCCCCAGGTTGGTTATCTCTTCCAATCATATGGAGAGTTTGTTCTGCCTCCTGCATAACAGACTTATACAGTGTCACTTTTTACTGCCATGGTCATCACAAGTCGTGCTTTTGTTCAAGGGAAGTCTAACCAGAGTCGACCATTCTGTGGTGTCTCTTGACTCATTATTCAGTCGGCCTTCCCGGTCTTGTTAGTATCTTGTTCTATCACATTAGATGTTTTGGTCTTCTGCTCGTGCTGGTTTGAGAAGGTCTCCATTGACTTCTTGCCGGCAGGTTTGTCTCTTATCGACTACGACACATTGCTCTGAGAGCAAACCTAGAGCCACACCCTGGCCTTATTTCCATCATTGATAAGTGACCTTGTGCTCAGCATTTGATCATCATTATGGGTCTTTGACTGAGTGGTTTCCCCTGTGTTCGACGTCAGCACACATTATCACACTTGGGATTCGTGCAGTACCTTGACTTCCATTTGACCCTATCGGTGGATATCTCGCCTCTGTGTCAGCTTTCATTATTGGTTGGTTCAAAGGGTTTCTTCCGTGCACTAGCTTCATCTTGTGCATGTCGGAAACGTACTTCGGTTTTGGTTCCATCACTCTACTTCGTCTGATTCCTTCCAAATCTTGGCCTGCGGGTTACACTCGCACTGGACTGATGTGGGATGCCTTAATGCCTTCCTTCCATCAAATCTTTTCCCATCGACTCCGACTCATTGCTCTAGGAATAAGGTCTAGAGTATTTTTGTCAGTACCTTATGGTTTGCTGTCATCAGTGGCAGACTCTTCGCTATCGACAGTGGGGATTCATCATTGCCTCCTGATTGGTAGATTCATTCAAGTGTTCGACTTCAACTCATTTATTCGCACTTGTTAGATTGTACAGGGGCACCTTGACGCTCATTTTCATTATTGGTGGGTTGTCTCGCGTTGGTTAACGGTATACATCATTGACCGGTAATCCAACGATTTCTCACATGGTCAACTACAACTCATTTATTCCCATTGTGTAGAATTGTGCCATAGTGATCGGTGAAGACCTCGGGTTGCATCAACATTTCTCGGTTCACTTTTGACAGTCCATTCAGTTTCTGCCAGTGATGCCATTCACCCTTATATGTTGCAGTGTCAGTACAGTAGCATCCTATATGTTGGCTCCCGAGTTGCGTGATTGTACCGTTTGTTCCACCTCTTATGATTTGGTACTTGGAGATTCAGTTACTTATATGATCAGAAATCCAATTTCATCATCATTGCTCAGCGTTCTATATATGTGATACTTGGACATTGATTCAGACTTATACTTCCAGACCATGCTCAAATGATTCATTATGTACTTTCAGTTCAGCTATACTTGTATACATTTTGGATCTATTATGTACTTTCCATCTGATGTATTTTTGACTGAGCATGGGTATGCCCACCTCAGCATGAGTTGACTCTCTGTTTTCTTTCATTGTTTTTTTGGCAGGCTGAAATCTGGTGAAGTCCTCTCTTGTCCTTGCGAAGTTCTTTCTATGTGCATAATACATTTTAGCCATCATGTACCACTTCTGACCTCATATATTAGGGGGCATCTGTTATAGCATCATTTTTCACCTTCATATGATTCATGATTGCTTTTATGGCTTTGGGCACCCATTCCTACAGAGTTGAACAAATTCACTAAAAAACAGTGTTAAAAGTCCCATACGCGGTTATGCCCAGACTTTTCCGCATGTATACGCGAGTCCATATGTACTTTTCCACGTATGCCATTAAAACCATTAAAAATATATATATATATATAATTCCCTATTTTTGGATTGGGTTGATGGTTACTCCAGTAGTTCAACCACCCCAGTACGTGGCCAACTGTTTCCAACTGACTGAAACTACTTTCAGGGAGTATAAAAGCCCCTCATGTGCATGGCCTAAGGGAGAGAGAAATTTTATAAACATTATACTCTGTTGGAATCCCAGTTCAAGTCTAATTCCCCATGCCTCCTGCACTTTCCCAGATTTATATCAGGAAACCATTGCTTCCTGGAGATGTTCATCCATTTATATGCCATCTCGAGTGCACAAGTCTTGGAAGAATCTTAGCGAGGCAAGGGCGGGACGAATCCGGACGACGGTCTGCTCGAAGATCGTGGAATGATTCAGGTGATCTCTCCACTTTTACTACTGTACATGCTATTCATAATAATGAAGAACCATCTTTTTCCTGAACTTCTGTGTTAGTATCTATTTTTATATGTGGAAAGATTGATTATTAGGCAGTTATTATCATTTATATCATGTTTCACATTGATTACACTAACGTTTAGGAGAATTATATGCTGTACAACTAGGTTTCGTGCACGTTCTTTCTTGTTTTGCAGGTTGAAGGAGGAAGGAAGGTTGTTGGGGGTTTGAACCCCGCGGGATCTACATCGAACGTAGGACTACGAGTGAGTCCTGCTATTGTTGATTTCTAGTTCTTTTCATTCAAGTACGGTTGTGTGTGAGTCCTTCTGAATGGCATGCCCTGCTCTGTGGAGATTTTGACCCAACAAACCTCTAGGGTGATTTTCCCCGAAACAGCTAGTATCATTCCTAGCATTAGGGTTTGGGTTGCCGCTAGCATTATGCCCTGGACCAGACATGGAGGGGGTAACAGGGGGAGAACCAGAAGTAGGGGGAGAACCCAAAGAATCAGAAAAGGAGTCGAAGTGCAGACTCAGGGGAGGACTAACTCGACGACGGTGGGAAGGAGCAAGTCAACCAACCAGAAACCGAGGGTGAAGGCCAAGAAGTCTCCGGGAAATACACCTTGGGGATGCAATGATGACATCACAAAGGGAAGAAGAATTACCAAGAAGGGCAGGGAGGTGCAGAATCAAGTTATTACAATGTCAAAACAAGGATAGAGAGGTGCAGTGTCAATTTATTTTAAAGTCTTTGCCTGGCAGTGTTAACCAGTCTCTTCTTCGCTTAGGGTCAGTGTGTGGCATGTGTTAATTTTAATTTTTAAACCCAGATGTTTTGAGAGTAAAATAAAAAAGTGTGCTACGTAATTGAAAATAAATCTATAGAGAACAATATACAATGCTGAAATAATAGAAAAATAACAGCTAAAAATGCATCGATCTAACCCAAGAAGGCAGGTCTCTCAAAACTAGTCTAAAAGAGGGAAAAAATCTAGTCAAAACACACTAAAAAGGGGCCAATAGATCTAAGGTCGGGAGGGACAGGGATCTAAAGGATAAGCCTACTGGAAAGAGGTGCAGAAAACAACAAAGAGGCAGAGGCAAGGTTGCTACAAAAAAGGAGGAAATCAGCTAAAGGCAGAACGGACAAGGAGGTGACCCTAGAGGCAAACCCAAACAAAACTATATGAGGTGATTTGAAAGGGAGAAGAGATGATCTAAAAGGAATTTGAAGAGGAGGGATCATATATGGAAAAGGGATGGCTAAAACTCTGAAAACTTAGACACTTGCAACAACTAAAAAATATTCCACAAAAAATGGAGCATACTAAAGCCCTAGGGGGCTAGATTCCCACTTAGTTGAGTAAAATAGAACATAAACAGGTCTAAATGGGTGGAGGCAGAGGCTAGAAAACCCTGACAGAAGCTTCAGACAAACCCAGAAAAATGACAGAAAATTTGCAAAAAAAAGTGCAGGTCACAAGTTCTAACCTATTTGCTGTCCATATCATAGATTCTAGGCTGAAAAGTGCATCCTATAGTCAAGATCATAGGTTCTAGGAAAAAAAGTGTGACCTGCAGTTCCGACTGTCTCATTGGCAAATTTCAAAAAATTTGGTCGTCTCAATCGTGGCTGATGTCTGTTACCTACGCAATAGGGCCAGAAACACACAAAAGTTAGAAATTTAAATGTTTGAGGGTTTTATAGGTGAAAAACAAAATAAAAATAGAAAAAAAAAAAAACTGAAGAGAAGCCCTAGGGTTTGAAGCAGTTGGATATGCATGAATATGAAAAACGATAGCGGTCGTAATTGAAAACCCATGTGGAGTCGCCAGTTGTTAGTATGAATCTTTTGTCGAAGTGTACAAAAAAAGACCACTTTAGATACGCATAACTTATTATCATTAGGCATTCAAGGAAGTGGTTGAATGATAATTAAATAAATAATGATTTATTTAATTATTTATAAATGATTTAGTCATATTTAACAAGGAATATTATTTAAATCAGATTTAAATAATTATTCCTAGAAAATAATAAGATAAATAAGGATTTATCTAATTGATTTCCTTGTTTTGGGTTAAATATGGCTAGGAATAATAATTAAATTATTTTTTAATTAATTATTCCATAAGGAAAATCAAACAAATATAGATTTGTTTAATATTTCCCTTTGGGGTTTCCTATTTAGACCATAAACAACCTAATAAATGTGGTTTATTAAATTATTTTACATAGTGAAAGAAATTTTAATTAGGGTAAAGTTGGTCTTACATGGTGTACTTGGGTCCATCTAATGATAATAGGTTAGATGACCAAAAAATGGTGTAACAATATGCAACCATTTTATTACTCTAGTGTACTCATTGTTATTTCAGAAAGAGTGTCCATGCCTCTCAGAACAAGCACAAGTAGTCATAGGAGGCATTGGAGACTGGTATTTTCATGAATAGTGAATCTACATCAGATTTTATGCCATATGGTGCATCGAGAGCTCCTCATTTGCTACATTTATATCCTCCTGATAGACTGGTTCTATTGGAAATATTATATCAGACATTTTCTCATCAAGTAACATGTACTCTTAAGAGGGAAAAGAGGTCAATATGGCCTAAGTTTCCTATCAGGATCAAATACTATGGAGTTGATGGCACCATCCAAGCCATGAGAGAGGCCAATGAAATTGAATCATATCATTTTGGAGAGATAAGATTCAAGAGACATTATCCTAAAGCTATGATTATTATTCATTGTGTTGTTGTCAACCATATGTGGTCTTATACTCATGAGAGGGATATTGATGAGGAAATATTGAAGACACTTATTTATCCATATGAGGTTAAAGAAAAGCTAAGTCAAGGACGTCATAAGAAGGCCAAACAGACCCATGCTTCACCTATTTCCAACCTCCAAGAAGAAGTTGAAAAGCTCTAGAGGGCATTGGAATAGGTGAAGGAGATGAAGGAAGAATTGGAGAAAGAAGCAGACAGACTCAAGAGGAGGATTGAAGAAGAGAAAGAAATGAAGGAGGCATAAGAACAGAGAAGGAAAGCATAACAAGATGACTTGGTGAAACAATTGGCCTTGGAAACTAAACAAAGAATCAAGCAACAGGAAAAAAAAAGGAAAAGAGATGAGGAACTCCAAAAGAAGAAGGAATAAGCTATTAGGAAAGAGAAAATGATTGAAAACCTTGACATTCCATCATCTACAAAGATAAACCCCACTGCTCAGTCTCGAGTGGAACCATGTCAGATTGATGAAATGGAGAAGGAGAAAATTTTCCCCCTAACCATGGCTGACCCAATAGTGGTATTGAAAAAATTCAATTATGAATACAAGAAGAACAAAGACAACGGGAGAGTTTCCAAAATGGATAAAGTTGGGAGAGATATTGTCACTGAGGATTTTCTCATTCATGAAACAACAGCTGATCCAAAGATGACTACAGTTGTCAGTATTACCATGGCCCAAGCAACATGTGATAATGTTGCGAAGCTAAAGAGAAAGGTCTATGATGCTTAGTTAGAACTCAGTGCTGTTAAGAAAAGAATTATAGAGCTAGAATTCTAGTAGCAAGGTGAACTAGACTTAGTTAAAGAGTTCAAAGGGAAATCACTTGAGATCCAAGAGGAACCGAGTATGGTTCAGAAATAATTCTACAAGAGCATTCAGGGCATCAAAGATAAAACTCCTAAGTCTGATGATTATATAAAGAGGGTGGGGCCTATCAAGGAAGAATTTAAGAATATTCTAAATATGATAGATGACATCATTCAATGGAAAATATAGTATCTTGATGAGGGGGTAGACATTCCTCAGCTCAAGGACTTGGAGAAAATAATTTGTTTTCTGAAGCTCAGAAATGTCTTGACAAGTCTAGAGCCTTATAGGAAAAGGCTCAGGAAGATTTCAAAATTTGCTTCAAATTCGAAGGAGAGGTTGATGCAGTCTTAAATAACTTCAAGTTGCCAATGTTCCAATCAACCTTTGGTCATGTATCTATGGAGCAATGCATAGAATAAAAGGAGAGAGTGATAGATAGCTACAAGTAGGAGATCCAGGCATTAAAATTTATCACTAAGGATAACACAATTTATATGAAAATTTGCAGAATATAATGCTAATGAAAATTAAAAGGCAGGCGTGTCTGTTTCCAACAAGGTTTGCATAGGTATGAGGCTATGGCAATAAGAGACATATAACTTCTAGGTATATAAGAATAATTTTGAGTATTTAATTTAGAACCTGGATCAATCTAATATTTTTTTTCCTTTAATCTCGTATAGTTTTATAAAAAATTGGCCAGATGAGAAGTTTCTATTTGACTCAAAGCCTAAAAGATATTAAAATTTTGGCACTATTCTACAATGGGTTGAAAATTCATAAGGCCACAACTCCACTAACATTTACAAGCAACCTCATAACATAAATAAGGAGAGATAGATGAAATCAAAGAAAACCATCATGTACACACTTAAGTGTCTTGTCCCAGCTTCCAGTTGCAAGCAAGTTCATTTCTAGAATCCAGGATTTCCTTAATAGGTGCATCATGCATAGCCACAGTCAGTAGCTAACCCCGAGTCAGCAGTGGCCACATTTTAGCTTGCTTATCACAACCAACAGAGAAACCAACAATCCCACCATCCTTCCATGTTGAACAGAGAACTTGCCTACGATGCATTACATAATATAAAAACTTATAATCACACTCTGAAACTTCAGTAATGGTTATTGCCGTAAGTAAGATACAACCCTAGTTCCTGCAAGCATATTACAACTTCTAGATAAATTTCACAAGAAAAATGAACAAGTACAAGAATTCCAACCAGAATCTGAAGCACATCATTGGTCGGTCATGTGACATTGCTACTTTTGGCATGCTAGCCCCAGTTTTAAGGACCTTCCAGCATCTAACCTACCAATCTACATTCCAAAATATAACAGAAGGTAAAAAAAAAACAAAACACCAGTCCAAAATTATTACAATAATATCACTGTCCGCAAAATCTCAGATGAACGATTCCACATTTCAGTAAATGGAGATAGTTGAAAACATGAGGAAGCGTAGAAGAATGCCTAAATTAGCACTTACAATGACCTCAAATCCCTCAATTTCTCCCGTTTAAACGTCCCTGAAAACCATCACTACACGGAATTGTTTTAGCAAAAAACATTAATGGCCAAAAATTCTCAACCCTCAAATCTCCAGGAACTGCAGGCTGCATTGTTTTTGCAATACTAGTCTCCTTGCGGTCGTACCTTAGCTTCCCCTCCAATTGATAAGCCACGAAATTTCAAATTCTTAACACACCCACCAAATTTCAAATGTTTAACATACTTTTTTGACATATGTTTTGTCATCTTAAAAATAAATAAAACAAGTTGCATAATTATTACTTAAAAAGGTTGAACATTACTATATATTTTTTAAGTATATTTTATTTTTTCATTAGAAAAATAGTTATTGAGGTTAATCTAGGTTAAATATAGTTAATATTTGTAATATAGTTGTGATATTTATTTTTAAGTTTATGACTAAGCTAGAGAGTGAGAACTTTTTGTGATCTCATTGTTTGTAGGACAAAGGACGTGAGTCTACTAAACTCTACAAAGGTTTACATATTCTACCCCTTTAAATTTGAACCTATGACCACTTACGAGGAAGCACATGTTCTTAACCATTGTAAAGATATAAAAAAGTTGGAAATTTTCTCCAATATTCAATTATTAGGACCCATGGCCATCCAAAGGTAGAAGCTTCTACTAAAAAACAAAATCCATAGATAGACCTAAGGTTTGAAGAGGATTTTATTATGAAAAAACATAAATGGAAAAATACAAAAGATATTGCAAATATTATAGTAGTAGAAAAAAATCCAAATTCTATTAACGAATGAAATAGAAAAAAGTAAAAAACTATAAATTGCAAAGTGATACAAACTAACTAGAATGGAGGTAGCTTCTCTCTGAAGAGAGATGTGGAAACTACTCTTAATCACAAGAAAACATTACAAGATTTCAAAACTACCTTTGAACATAAAGTATCATTTCCTAAGATGCAAAAGCCCTAAAATCCAAAACCCTAGCCCTAGGAAATGATGTGCCAAAAAGGATCTGGGCCCAAAGAGGCTAATTAATATATCAACTTCTGGAGGGTACAACTTTTGCATGCAAACTCCATTTAGGACATTTCTTGGACCATTACAATCCATACTATGTGTCTTTAACCTGTGAAAAATGCCAAAAATGCAAGGGAAATACCCAAAAAAGGCACCAGAATTTTGAGACCTAAAACATTATAATATAACTACCAAGACGTGGAATAATGTTGAATCAATGGAACAAGTGGGTGGTCACCAGTATTCTATTGAATCAATTGTCGCCCTTCTGAATAAGTGGTCCATTTTGTGTCGAGTTCCTTCGTCAAGTGGGGAAAATTTTGTTGAATATGGATCCTAGTAAGACACGTGTGCCAAAGTAGGAACATGAGGTGCCTATGAGAGGTGGAAAATATGGTTGAAGTAGCTCCACATTAAATATAAGGTTCAAGTCAAAGAAAAGGAAATATTTGATTTAGAATCATCTTCACCTACAACCTTTGTGTTGGTGTAAGGCCTATGTCAGAATGGAGAGTCAGGGGGGAACTTCCAATGGGATCTTAAGAGGTGTTCTTTATAAAAATGAAACCATACCATATTTCAAGTGTATAGTTTTATTATTATATCACCATATTTTATGGAAAATTATTTGAAAATGGTCATTTTTTAGTAATTTATTTTTATTATATTCTATAAGAAAAATAGAGTGAGCTAATTCATTAATGTTATTTAAGGAAAATTAAATTATTTGAAATGATTCATTGGAAGGCCATTAAGGGGTGGACTTTCACTGTTGCAAGATACCTTTGTTTATGGCTTAGTTAACTTATTTCCTTGTGTATAAGGAAAACAAGTTTTTAGTCAAATTATGAAGAATTTTTCGGTAATAATCACATTAAAATGAACATTGTCGACGCGTTTCGAACCAACTAGTGTGGTTCATCATCAGGACAAGCTGAACCAACCTAGTCCTGATGATGAGCCACACTGGTTGGTTCAAAACGCATTGATAATGTTCATTTTAATGTGATTATTACTTGACATAATTTTACGATGGATCACAGAAGCCAAAATTCTATAAAGATTTTAGTCTATCAGAAACAATTTCAAATCTTATTATATGACCAAATTCATTTTTTTATTGCCAAAAAATGTTCTCGACAAGGTTTCAATATGGTGATGCTTAATGTCAGTTCAATTTATCTATTTTAAAGACAACCCACACTATCACCAAATTCAATTATGTATTGCCAAAACATGTTCTTAATGAGGTTTCAATTTAATGTCAATTCAATTTATCTATTTTAAAGACAACCTACACTATCCAAATTTAAATGGAGCTTGAGGTATAGTTTTTATAAATAGGAAGAAAATTTCCATTTAAATTTCATATCTATGAAGCATTAGAAATGGATAAAAATGAAATTAGGATGTCAATTAGGTTTAGCTTGGGTGGTTAGGAGGAGTTGTTATCCTCATTCTCTAAGGTCAATATTACTTGTGATGTGTTATTATTTATGTAGGGTTTGCATTATCTTTTGGATTTCCAACTCAAACTTTTGAATTCCTCCATTCTACCATGACTCATTTCCATTTAGTTTTGCATTCAAATCATTCTTGTGTTATTATTAATTCTATGTTAAGCAAAGTATGGATTGTGTTGGTTACATCTTGGTGCTACAAAAGATGTTCTAATGGGTGTATTTATTATATGGTGAACAATATATTATATGTGTTTTGAATGGAAATAATTTTGTTTCTTACACTTCTTAGCATGTTGAACTATGTTTGGTTGTTCTTAAGTGTTGTAACAATGTATTTAGACACCACCTCTATTTTAAAATATGAGTTTTCTAATATACAAAATCCCTCAATTATCCAACATGCTATTAAAGATAATGGTTTAAGATGTAGTGTTAGGTCCCCATATTACTAGTGTAGTCCCTTATTTTTATTAGTGTAGCCCCCATATTGTTATTTTTGTGCCCCTCTAACTCCCATATTGTTATTATTGTTCCCTTACATTATTATTGTTAGGTCGGCTAGGATTATATTGGACCCCATGGACCCCTATATATAGAAGGAGATTTTTTCATTTGTATCATACAAGAATTGTTCATTTATGTAATGTATTGGAGGTTTCCCCCTCAAAGTGGCTGATTTCTAAGGCGTTGATCTCTCTTCTCTTTTATTTTTGGAGCTAGGTTCATAACATTTGGTATCAGAGCTTTAGATTCCAGGGTTTCTCTTCTCCAAACAGGTCATCGTAGAATTTTCGCTATTACGATTTTCTACTAAGGTTCAAAAGATGAAATTTTGACAGAGTCAAGCTGAAATCCTGAGGAACGTCATGGAAAAATTTCAGATATTGGTTCACAATATTTTCGAAGATATGTTCTGTGGAAGTTAGGGCTTTTTGCAGGCTCCTGAATTTAACCTAAACAGGTCATCGTGGAATTTTCAAAATAATTGTTTTTCTAAGAGGGATCAGAAGCTAAAATTTTTACAGAGAGAAGCCAAAATCATGAGGAATGTGGTGGAAAAAGTTTAGAGCTTTATTCGCAATATTTTCAGAGATATGATTTGTGGAAATTAATGTTGTTTCAAGCTTCTGAATTTCATCTCAAAGAGGTGACCCTAAAAAAATCATCATAAATCTCACTCTCAGCATCAGATTGGAATTCTGTAAAAAGTGGTCGCAAGTACATAGAACATAGATTCCTTTATATCAATTCCAGAGCCAAAGGAGGAAACAGTGGCATGTGGCACACCGTACAAGTTTACTCTATTGAACGAGTCCATAATTAGGTCATTGTGGGAGATTGGGCATAACTTTGCCTTGAAGAATCCAAATCAGGTGAGACCTATGGAAATTGAAAGAAGCTTCGGAGGGCTAATGTAGAGATGAATTTAAGATATTGAAAATCCAAAATCACAGAGATAATTTAGTTTCAATATTGAGCTCCTCGAAATCAATAAAAAGGTGTGTATTTTTTTTTGAAGTGCATAAGTCTTGTGTGAAAAATCAGTTTGAATTGATTCCAGTGGCATATTGTAGAATAGATATCAGTATTCAGTTATAAAGTACCTCCTAAAAAGAATTAAACACCCATTAATACTTTATAAGGCTCTACTATGACTCTTGAAGACGAAGAATTGCAACATGACATATCAAAATTACAAGAGAAAGTGCACCAAATTTTTCTCTAGCAAAGAGCAACAAAAAATGAAATGGAAGCTTTGAAGAAAGGCGTGGATGTTAAGATTCATGGCATGGAAGTTGACATGGAAGCTAAGATGGATGACATGAAAGACAACATGGAAAACATGAAGAATGATCTAAATGCACACATGGAAGGTTTGACAAAGTTGATACAAGAAATGTTTCCTAATGCCGAAAAGATAGTAGAGAAAACTCATGGTGAGAACAAAATAAATGTTAATCGTGATTTTATGAACTCTATTGTTGGATGGAGGAACCACCATATTCCAAACATAGATATGAGGATATTCGATGGCAAGGATCCCGTAACATGGATACTACAGATGGAGAAATATTTTGATCTCAATAATGTGCAAAGCACACAAAAGGTACGCATTGCAACTTTACATTTAGAACAAAATACAGTTGTATGGTATTGATGGATTTTCTCCCGTAAAAATATTGTCGCTTGGTCAATTTTTACAGAGGAAATCATAGAACACTATGATGATACAAAGAGCAACACCTTCTTTAGCCAGTTGATATATCTTAAACAAAAGGGTTCAATGGTGGAGCTCATTGAGGACTTCCAAAAATTGAATATAAGGGTAAATGATATTCCAGAGGAACATAGGATTGATGACTTCATAGGGAATTTAAAGGATAACATCCAACATGAATTTCATATTTGGTAACCTGATTCATTGGAGAAGGCATTCAAGATGGCAAGAAAAATTGAATGTAAAATTATGGCGAAAAGGAAGCCTACCACTCACATCTATAAAGAAGGAAATATTACTACTCCTAGACTTCCACAACCTACAAGATTGACACCACAATAGTTGAAATTAAAAAGAGATAAAGGTCTTTGCTATAGTTGTGATAGAAAATACACTAAAGGTCATAAGTGTGCTGAGAAGAAATTATTTTACATAGATGTGAAGAGGAGGAAGAAAATGAACAAGAAACTTCAAAAGAAGAGGATATACACCAAGAAAAAACCCTAGAAGAATAAGAAATGAGTTTGACCATATCATGTAATGCATTGGAAGGAATTAACACTCCTAAAAATCTCAAGATAGAAGGACATATCAAGAAGAAAAAGGTAATAGTGTTGATTGATTCAGGTAGCACCCATAATTTTATTCATTGTAAGGTTGCCAAGGAATTGAATTGTTTCCTATACCCAGCACCAGAATATCAAGTGATGGTTGCAAATGAAGGAACTATAATTTTCTCTGTAAAATTCCATAATATCAAGCTAACCATGGGGAAATATGTATTGAATATTCCAATGGGAGGTGTTGATATTGAACTAGGAGTACAATGGTTACAATATTTGGGGCAGTAGCTTTTAATTTTCAAGAACTTTTCTTGAATTTTTTTTCATAAGGAAAGTAAATTTAATTATGGGGTATCACAGGGAAGCCGAAAAATATAATAATCTCTAATTTAATGACAAATCTTTTGAAGAAAGAACAAAGAGGCGTAATTTCAAAATTATTCTTACTAGAAGTTCCAATATCAAAGTCATTTATTTCTATAAATCTCCAAAAATTCTTGGACAATCATTCCAAGGTGTTTGATACTCCCAAAGGACTCCCACATATTCGTGATCATGATCATGCTATTAATTTTATTCCAGGAAGTGTTCCTCCAAACATCAGGCCTTACAGATATCCTTATGTCCAAAAGAGCGAAATTGAACAAATAATTGCAGAAATGTTAGAAGCTGGTATAATTCAACCTATTCAAAGTTCTTTCTCTGCTCCAATAGTATTGGTGAACAAGAAGGATGGATCATGGAGCATGTGTCTAGATTATAGTGAGCTAAATAAGCTCACTATTAAAGATAAATTTCCCATTCCTATGATTGATGAATTATTGGATGAATTACATGGCGCTATTTATTTTACCAAGTTGGATCTTTGTTCAGGATATCATCAAATTAGAATGAAGACTGAAGATATTCCGAAAATATCGTTTCGAAATCATGAGGGTCATTATAAATTTTTGGTCATGCCTTTTTGCCTTACCAATGCACCTTCTACATTTCAAGGGTTGATGAATTCCATTTTAAAACCCTTCCTTAGAAAATTTTTGCTAGTATTTTTTGATGACATAGTAATCTACAACAGATCTTTGGAAGGATCATGTTCAACATGTTGAAAGGGTGATCAAACTATTGGAGGAGAAACAATTATATGCAAAAACATCCAAATGTTTCTTTGGAGTACAAGAGGTGGAATATCTGGGTCATATTGTATCTCACGAGGGTGTTAAGGTGGACCCTAACAAAATTAAATTCATTAATGAATGGAATCTCCCCACAACCATAAAGCAGTTGTGAGGATTTCTCGGGTTAACAAGGTATTATCGCAAGTTTTTTAAGAACTATGGCAGAATAGTAGCACCTCTAACAACATTATTGAAGAACAATTCATTTTCATGGAATCCTGAAGAAAATAAGGCCTTTGAACATCTTAAAGAGGCAATGTGACTAGCACTGGTCTTAGCTATGCCAAACTTCACAAAAACCTTTATTGTGAAATGTGATGCCTCGGGAAATGGAATTGGTGCTGTGTTAATGCAAGAAGGAAGACCCATTTCTTTTTAAAGTCGTCTAATCAAAGTAAAGTATTTAGAGAAAGCTATTTATGAGAAGGAAATGTTGGCAATACTACATGCATTAAAGAAATGGAAACCTTACCTAATGGGAAGGAACTTCAAGGTAAAAACTGATCATGACAGTCTTAAACACTTTTTGGAACAAAGACTATCTTTAAAAGAGTAGCAAAAATGGGTCACAAAGATGTTGGGTTATGACTTTGAAATAATCTACAAAAAGGGAAGCTAAATGTTGTTGTAGATGCACTCTCAAGAAAGGATGAAGAGGTGGAAGCATTTCTTTGTGCAATTTCTATTATCCAACTAGATTGGATAACCAAAGCAAGATATGAATGGAAGAAGGAAGAAGAAGTGTGGACACTCATTCAAAATTTGAAGCAAGATCCTAGTACATCTGATACATTTAGTTGGAAAAATTATTCCTTATGTTACAAAGATCGCTTATATCTTTGGAAGAATTCCAAAATAAAACAAAATATTCTTTTGGAATTGCACACTTCTCCTTTAGGAGGACACTCAGGATTTTTAAAAACTTACAATAGGGTGAAGAAATAATTTTTTTGGGATGGCCTTAAGTCTGATATTCAAAATTTGGTTGCATAATGTTTAGTTTTCTAGCAAAATAAAGTTGAGACAATTAAGACCCCAGGTATTCTACAACCTTTATCCATTCCAAGTCAACGTTGGCAAAAGATTTCAATTTATTTTATCACAGGTTTACTTAAGTCCGAAGGAAAGAGTGGCATCATGGTGGTAGTTGATAGACTTACCAAGCATGCACACTTTTGTGCATTATATCATTCATTTAAAGCAATTATAGTTGCTACTGCATTTATGGAAGAAATTAAAAAGCTACATGGAAACCCAAAGATTATGGTAAGTGACAGAGATCTGATTTTTACTGAAAATTTTTGGACCGAATTATTTTCTTGTTTTGGTACTCAACTAGCTCATAGCTCATCTTATCATCCTCAATCTGATGGTCAAACTGAGATAGTGAACAAATTTTTGGTAGGATATCTTCGTTGTTTTGTATCTAATAAAAAAACACAATTGGTCAAGTGGTTACCTCTAGCGGAATGGTGGTATAACACTTCCTTCCATACTGCAACAAAAATGACCCCATTTATGGCACTTCATGGATATCATCCACCATCCATCAGATCATCTTTAAGAGAAAATTATAAGGTGCAAGCAGTGGAAGATCACATCGAGCATCAACATCAAGTTCTCCATCTCTTAAAGGATAACCTCAATTTGGCAAAAAATCGAATGAAACAATAGGCAGATCAACATCGTAGCGAGAGAAGTTTTGATGTAGGAAACTGAGAATTTTTATGGCTACAACAATACAAACAGATGTCCCTTAAGAAAACTAAGAAAGATAATAAATTATCGCCAAAATAATATGGTCCTTATAAGGTGTTTCAAAAGATTGGTATTATGGCATACAAATTGGAGCTTCCTTCTTCTTTGCAAGTGCATCCAGTTTTCCATATTTCATGCTTAAAGAAGGTTATAGGTGAAAAGCTTCCAGTTCAAACAATATTTCTAGAACTTGATGAGGCAGGAAAAACCATATTGGAACCTGAAATATTCATGGAAACAAGAACTCAACAACTACGAAATCAATCAATTTGAGAGTATCTCATCAAGTGGAAGAACTTACCCACTGAATATTCTACATGAGAGGATGAGAATTTTATATAGAAGCATCTAGAGCTACTCAAGCATTGAGGACAACACTTTTTGAAGGAGACGGGCATGTTAGGTCCCCATATTACTAGTGTAGTCCCTTATTTTTATTAGTGTAGCCCCAGTATTGTTATTGTTGTGCCCCTGTAACCCCCATATTATTATTATTTTTCCCTTAAATTATTATTGTTAGGTCAGCTAGGATTATATTGGACCCCATGGGCCCCTATATATATAAGGAGGTTTTTTCATTTATATCATCCAAGAATTGTTCATTTATGTAATGTATTGGAGGCTTCCCCCTCGAAGTGGCTGATTTCTGAGGAGTTGATCTCTCTTCTCTTTTATTTTTGGAGCTAGTTTCATAAAATGTAGCATGTTACCTACAAGTCTTATGCGGCTTGTAGATGGTCTTAAAAATTAAGATTTTTTAGTGGATTGGTTCAATGTTTCTAATTGCAAACTAAATCTAGGATCAAATAAGTGGATCAACATTATGATTTTCAAGCTAGATCTTATAAATTTTAATGGACACAATTATCGAATTTGTGCACAAGATAGGGGAAATTTTTTTAAGAGTGAAGAGTTATAGGACTTTACAAAAATGGTGGTTCTTATCCAAGGGATAACTAATAAAAGTTTTTCATCAACAGGAAAAATGATGAGACTTTAGGAGTCATAATGTTGAAGAATGTAACTAGGTTTGGTCTTCATTATTAATGTATTTGTCAAAATATCTTATTATTATTATTATTATTAAATGACTTATTAAAACATGGGTTTCATGGTTGGGTCATATTTAGATTTAGTTCCCAATTGTGAAATGATAATTTATTTTTTATAGATTTAAATTGATCCAATTTTTGGGCTTATTTAAATCATGTAACATTAAGTTGGCAAAAGAATCCTCCATCAAGTCATCTTATTCAAGGTCATCATCCTCAAAATTTACTTCAAAAACAACCCTCAAGTCAAGTGATACAAGTCATCAAAGTTTCCTCCTTAACTTAGCCTCAATTAGTCTTGAAGTCGGCTCAAACCAAGACACAACACTTCACATTGTCAAGTTGGCTCAATAACTATGGAAAAAAACTATATATGTAGGGGTATAGTTTTTCATTTCTACCACAAAATTTTGGACATCTCTGAAGTTTCAGACCACAAATAAATTTTGGATCATGATCACGAGTTCGATGTTGGAAGATAAGGTCCTGAACAGAATTCGGGTAACTATCTATGCTATGAATCGGGTAACTTCCATGATATGATGTTGCAGAAAAATAGTTCCTCGGTGTCAACACAAATCTACCACAAAATCAATGCTATGTTATGATACTCAATGCTATGAAGATGCTCAGTGATCTCAGTTATGATTCTCAGTTCTATGATGATGCTCGGTGATATCAGTAATGATGCTCGGCGTTATGTTGCTATCTCAAACTCGGTCAAGGTAATGATGATGGAGGTTAGGTGCAAGCAAAGAAGATCTTGGTGTCATGGAGATCTCAATGCTAACATAGTGAAGGCATGACTTGATGGAGGAAGCCTATAGTCTAAAGTTCTTGGTCATCTCATCTTAAATCTACTTAAGGAAGAATTTTGATTGGGTTTTCCCCAAAAAGTAGGGTTTTCCCCTCACTTCTTACCATTCCCACACCATAATAAAAAAAACCATAAAAATGTCATTCTTAAAATATCTTGTGTAGTTTCTTAATGTCATTCAAGTAGAATCTCACAATTACTTATATCATTAATGGTGTGATCATTTTTTTATTATCTTAAAGGAACTCTTTCCAGACATGCACCCCATCAAACATAAATCATCGAGTCAAAATGAGTGGAAATGAATGAATAAGAGGGTGTGTCGGGGAGTGTCAGTGAATGTCAGGAATGCCAAGGGGGGAGTGACAAGACATGCTAGGGAATTCTAGGGCATGTCAAGAAGTTTCAGGGTGTGGTAACATGTGCTAGAGAGTGCCAAGGCATTCCAATGCATGACTGGAATGCCAATGCATGCCAGGCATGCAAAGAAATGCCATGTGTTAAGGCATAACAAGATGTGCCAGGTGTTAATGTGTGTCGAGGAATTTCAAGCCACAAAAGGGAAAACCAAGTTAAAATGAAAATAAATGAACACATATGAGGGTTAATAATTTGGGACCTTACCTTTTCAAGAGGGGCATGCTAGGCATACCAACACTAGTTCCAATACATGTCAAGGGCCAAGTGCTAGTGTGTCTTAAGTTCCAAATCATCCTTTTTTAATTCTCTCTTTACTGTGAATAATTGATCTCAAATAGATTTTATCATAAAGCATTCCAAGGCATTCTGTAGCATCTAGACGCATGCCAAGAATTGTCAAGTGCCAACAAGTGCTAAGAGATAATATGTGCAAGGGAGTTATAGGGTATGATATGGAGTTCCAGGTTTGCTAAGGAGTGAGTGATAAGATATGATAAATAGTTCCAAGGCATACTAGAGTGTTAGGGAAGCATACCAAGATGTGCCAAGTGCCAATGTGTTTTGAGTGTTAGTGAGTGCCAGGGAAACAGAAGGGGGCACTATGTCAAAATGCATGGAAATGAATGAATAAGAGTGTGTGACAAGGAGTTTCAGCGAGTTCTATTTGTGCTAAGGAGGGAGCGACATGGTATGTTAGGCAATGCTAAGTCATGCTAGTGTGTCAGAGTGGCATGCAACCAAGTTGTTTTAGGTGTCAGGGTGTGCCAACACATGCTAGGAAATGTTAGAGAGTCCTAGGGACACACAAGGGAGAATTAGGTGAAAATAATGCATGCAAATGAACGATTAAGAGATTGTGACAATAATTGTATGTGAGTAATAGTTGTGCTAAGGAGGGAGTGACAAGGTATGCCAGGCAGTGCTAAGGCATGTTATAGGCCAAGGAAATATGCCAAGATGTGTCTAGTTCTAGGGTGTGCCAATGCATGTCAGGGAGTGTTATAAAGTGCCAGGGAAAAATAATGGAGCACTAGTTTCAAATGCATGGAAATGAATGAATAAGAGTTTGTGACAGGGCTTTTTAGTGAGTTATAGTTGTGCTAAGGAGCAAGTGACAAGGTATGTTAGGTAGTTCCAAGGAATGCTAGAGTGTCAGGGAGACATGCCAATATGTGCCAAGTGTCAGGGTGTGCCATTGTGTGCCAGGGAGTGTTAGGGAGTGCCATGAAAAAACAAGGGAGAACTAGTTCAAAATGCATGGAAATTAGTGGATAAGAGTGTGTGATAGGATAAGAGTTCCAAGTGTGTTAAGGAGGTAGTGAAAATGGTATATGCCAGGCAATGCCAAGGCATGCTAGAGTGCTATGGAATGTCAGGTAATGGTAGGGTGTGTGAGGGAGTTCTAAATCATGCCAAGGAATGCAGGGGATGCTGACATGTGCCACATAGTTCCAAGGGATTGTTAGAAGTTCCAGGTGTTATGGCATGTCAAGATGTAAACTATGTTGCTTAGTTGTTTTATGGCCATGGTTGTCCATGAGCCCTGACTTTGTAACTTGTTAATTGGGATGAGTTAATATTGGACATGAGTATCCTAATATGAGTCAAGTTGTAAATTCAACTTGGTCAAGTTGTTGTATTCAAGGCAAGACTTGGTTAGGTTCCCAAGTCTAAAAAAAATAAGGGTAGTTATGAAGACATGATAGTTAAGTAGTGACAGGACATGCCAATGAATGAAAAGGTGTGATAAGACATGTGAGATAGTGTCAATACATGGCAAGGAGTGTTGGAGAGTGTCAAGGAATCACAAGGGAGAAGTAGTTCAAAGTGCATGGAAACGAACAAATAAGAGTGTCTTCCAGGGAGTATCAGTGAATTCTGGGTGTCCCATGGATGAAGTCTATTTGGATAATTTCATAATAGGACTTGCAAGAGGCAAGCCTACGATTGTGATAAGGGTATTATCACTCAGAAAAAATGAAACATCATTTGATAAAGTCCTAGAGGTTCATGTGTCAAAGGTAGAGTCATAGAATTCATTTTTCATTGCTTGGTTAAGGAAAATTTTAAATTTTTCTTATTATCTTATCCTAAAGTCCAAAACTAACCCTAATTCAAATATTTTCATGTCACGTCAGTAATTATTTTTTGATATTTTACATTTCCCAAGTTTATAACACCGAAAAAATTAATTTTAGCCAAGAATCCCTACTTTCATAGTGAAATACACAAAGAAAACACACTTTTTGCTATGAAACTGCTAATACTTTTGGAGCGAAACTGCCCAGAAATACACTAGGTACACTACGAAAGTAAGGATTCCTGTATGTCTTATCAAAACAGCTTCTAGGTGTTAGTAAATGATTGAAAGGGATATGGTAGATGCCATTCGAGTCATTTAGGGTTAAGATCAAGGTACAATGATCATGGTTGAAGTCATTATCCCCATTTTAGGCATGTGTGAGTCATCATTATGCCATGATTTGTCATGGAACTTCAAAATATTTCCAAATTAAGTCATTTGTCATTCTCCATTCCCTCTTTGCGTGTTATTGAGCTCTGGAGAGATATTTCACTGAGCCCAAGCTGTGACTGATATTTTCAAAAGTTTGCAGGTATCACTGATCAAGCGAGGCAGAGAAGACATTAAAGCACCATGGCTGCAAAGAGAAATACCAAAAAAGGTGGTCATTGCCTCTGATATGAGCCATCAAATTACATGAACCTGATAAATGAAGACCCAATAGCTTCAGAAGTTTTCATAAGATCTGGGTGTTTGCAGTTTTTTCAAAGATTGCAAGGATGCCATGTACAGGTTTCTAAAGAATTTTCCCTAAATTTAAATGGAACAACTACAAAAGTGGGAATTTTGAACCTCGTTATAACACTAGAGACCATTGCAACAGCAACGGGGAATTCAAGAGGACAAGAAAAATCATTCGAAGGTTTCAAATTCAACATGAAGGAATTTAAATAATTTATCAAGCCAGAAAATAGTGAGGTTGACCTTACAAATTCCATTCCAAGGAGCTGCATGAAAGATAATTTCTGAAAGCTACTACTTATCATTTAGAAATATTTGACTAGCGAAGGGAGATATCATAAAGTTTATCCTTACCACTTCAAGCTTCTTCTACACTTTGTTGGTAAGATGTCTCTTGATCTACCTTTTTATTTACACAAAATCTTAGCAAAAATGGCAGTTAAAGTTCAAGCTAAATCCAAAGGAAGTGAAACCTCACTTTTTCATCATTGTTTAATAAAATTGTTGGTTTTATATGTGTTACAAAGACTAGGTAGAGGCTCGTCTTCTTTTCTGTTTGCTAGTCGTTTTGAAATGGATACCATTACCTATAAAATAACTCCTAAACCTAGAGGTATACCATCATATTTAGTGACAGAATAAAGTGAACCACTAGGGGTAGAGAAAAGTGAACCAGTAATATGGAAACATAGCACTTGCAGAAATTTGATACACCTATTATTTCACCTTCAAAACAAAAGTCAATAATGAGAAAACCTGCAAAACAAGAGCCAACTATGAGTAAGCATGGCAGCAAAAGGATTACAAGGAGGTAGACAGTGGCTAAAGGAAATTTAGAATATATTATACATGCTATTGATATTGAAGAGACCCCCATAGTCCAAGTTGAGGATATAGATGAGGGAGGAAAGAAACCCAAGAAATCTCAATCAACAAATAAGTTAGAGTTTGAAGGTGAGGATGTAGGTTTTATGTTTCAGGCTAGGAAACCCATGACAAGACATGCTAAAAAAATTTTCGAAAGTAGTAAAGAAGTTCATCCAGCCACTGACACTTTCCAGCCACCACAAAGCATTGTTGACCTTTCATCACCTACAGAAGAAGTTCTAGTCATCAAGCAAAGGAAAGGAAAGGAAAAAATTATTGAAAAAATAGAGATTAAGGTCTTAAAGGAACATTTGAAGATATAAAATCATGGAATAGAAGTCATGAAGAAAGGGTCAAGGAATCATAATGTCCAAAAAGTGCAGTTTGAGAAGATGAAAGAGATTTGGGAAAAGCAAGTTGATAGTGTATCAAAGACTTTAGATGATACACATCAATTAATAAAATGGACTATGCCATTGAGGAAATAAGTGAAGCATGTTAGAAGAAGGAACCTGCACTTGAAATATACCAACAAAAAGCTAAAGGACCAAGTTAAATACCTCTAAGAGAAGTTAGAATTGATTCATGAGGAGCTAGAGAAGAAGGGTTTAAATATGACTATAGTTGAGAAACCCATAGCTCAACTCATCATTAATGAAGAAGAAACACCTCAAGGCTCTTAAGTTGAGTTTTTTTATGTGTTGAGAGGTCAAGGGCATGTTGAAAATAAAAATTTTATAACTGGAAGGTACCTCTTTGAAACAAAGTCAATATCTAGAAATTGCACAGTTTTCCACAGTTTCGTAGCGTTTCCTAGGCTTGAAGCCATTAAAATGCTATGGAAATTTCTGTAGCTTTCTTTTAAGCCTCTAAAATAATTTTTTGTAGATTTTATGGAGAGGAAATGGTAGTGATGATATGTCAAGAAATGATGAATACCATGTAAGAGCAAAGAAGCAGAAATTTTAAATACAAAAGTCATTTTTTGTATGCTACAAAAGCACGCTACGAAACTGCCATGCTTTCGTAGCGAGTTGTTTTGAAGGTTTTTGAGCAGGTTTAAGAGCATTTTTGGATAGGTGGGCATATTCAACAGGTCAAGGGACCTTACCAACAACCATCCATGACTTGAAGACCATGAAAGGGATACAACTTATCAGTTGATGACTTCATTGAAGATAGAGCTCTGTTTTCCTAAAAAATAGGGTTTGTTTCCATATGTTGAGGAGGGTATTTAAAATGTCAAGTAGTGATGAGTTCTATCAAAGCCTATTCGAACATGTGAAGCATTAGTTTTCAGATATGTAACTATTTTAAGAGATAAGGTATTTTTATGTAATAAATAGGAGTATGAGTCCCATTAGGAAAATGATTGTTTTAGAGTGTAGCTGTCATTTTCTCATTAAACCACTTGTTTTCTTATTATGCAAAGTGCCATAGGAAGAGTTAGATGAATCTAGCCAAGAGGTAGATCATATCTTATGCAAGAAAGTTTATTAAAGGGCATATTATCAAATTTGTAAAGGTTTGGAGATTTTTTGCATTACTGCAGCTTTATGTAAATTGACTGATATTAGTAATACAGAGGACTTTTTCTTGACAGACCTGAGATTCTCATGGAGTTTTTAGTGCTTTTATGATCTATATTTTTATGTGTACTACTTGCAGTGAATTTCATCTTTATTACTCAGAATTCACATGTGTATGCTTTGACTTCCTTCATTGATGAAACGACTTTGTTTTTTTTTTTAACAAGAACGGTTATGATATTGTATTAGAACTTGGGCAAAGAAGCCTTCAAACAGGTTACAAACTGAAGCCCTGCTTCATTTTCTTTCTCAATTGCCACAGTATTTAGAAAATTATTGTGCCTATACCCTTGATTCTTACAGATATTCCTTGCAGCAAGTTCCACAATTTTCCCAGCTTTATGAATGCAGAAAAATTGCTATAACAGAATGCAGAAAAACATGGCTAAGAAGCTAAAACAGGAAAAATTTGACAAATAAACTAAGGAATGGGAGCCCAATCGTCATGTCCATTTTTTAACAAAGAGCCAGAGGGGAGAAGGGCTGCTTTGTTTGCTTCAATATCAGCATATTTGTTATTTTCTCGGAGCACATGAGAAAAGGTGACCTTTTGGAGAGTTTTGAAGATAGCAGTAATTCGCTTTATCAATCTAGCAAAGCTGATATCCTTCGGTTCAGCACCATTCACCAAAAATTTTATGATTGATTGAGAGTCACCAACCACTACAAGATATTTGATGCCGATATTTTTAGCTTGCATGAGGCCTTGAAGGAGAGCAAGCGCCTCAGCTTGAATGCTAGTGGAGTGATCCAAGCCCCAGGCGAACCTGTGAATAACAATGCCTTCATTGTTCTTAATCACAGCACCCACCCCAGCTTTCCCAGGGTTACCTTTAGCTGCTCCATCGAAGAACAAGAGTGGAGAGGAATGATTAAGGAGCCAAACGGAGAAGTCATTCTCATTGAGTCTAATCTGCCAGCTTTCTTTAATCTTATTTTGCTTTGGATTTGCTGAGATGGTGAAGCCCATCGAGCTACTCCAGTCCTTATTGCTCTGGCTGAGATTAGAGGCATCTAGGTAGCTATCCAATCTTTCTTTAAGTTGAGCCTTGATTTTAGCTATTACGGATTTTGAATTCTGATCCTTATCCCTGAAGGTTCTTCTGTTCCATTCAAGCCAAATTTTCCAACAGGTAAATTTAGGGAGCGAAAGCCAAATGGCTTCAAAGCTGCTATTCTTAGGGGAACCTCGAGGATAATTAAAGGACCAAGAGTTGAAGATCTCAGGGAAAGAGCTAGGAAAAGGGAAGCTATCACCACAAGGGGGCAGAAGCTCATGCCAAACCTCAACAACAAACTTGCAACTCAGCATTATATGACTGATACTTTCTTCATCCGTTCAACACATCTGGCACCTAGATGGGCCATGGAATCCTCTTTTTTTAAGCCTGTCATCGGTGAGATTTCGGTTATGACACATGAGCCAACAAAAATAATCGACTTTAGGGATTGTTTTTAGTTTCCACAGGCCTTTCCAGACAGCAGGGTTCGGGGGGACATGAGGTATTTCCAACAACTTTACATAGCCCATAGCAATAGAGTAGGAGCCTAAAGGACCCAAACCTCACTTTTCAGATTGGTTGTAGCGAATCGGCACTTGACTGTGAAGGAGAGACAACAAAACATCCCATAGATTTTTCAAATTTGGTGGCACTTGAATGTCGATCCAACCAATCCATCTGTTCTCCGACCATCTCGAAAGGTCCCAGAGCGAGTTTAAACCTGTGTTAGACATCCAACAATGAAGGGGCTGCAGAGAGGTCATCTCAGCAAGTGGTTGATTCATCATAATCCTGTCATGCCATAAGTCAATTGATTTGCCATTCCCGGGCACCCAGAACGCATGCTTTTGGATTAGCGGAACGGAGGTAAAATAGAGTTTTTCCAGCTGTGAGCAGGAAACAGGACGGGGATTGTCCAGGTAGCGCTTTCTTGGGCCCAAGAAGTATTTTTTCCACAAAGCCTTCTGCGCCCAACCCGGATTGGTGTCAATGATGCACCAAACAATTTTGGCACCTATAGCAGAGTTCTGGGCATGAAGTGATTTCATATTTAAACCACATTCTAGCACAGGTTTGGAGAACTTCTCCCAGCTCACCAAGGGAATGTGTTTTTCGTTATTTTTGCCCCCTTTCTAGAAGAAGCGCCGGATGAGATCATCCAAATTCTTGAGAACACCTAAGGGCGCTAACAGAACTGAGAATTTGAAAATGGGTAAACTGCTGAGCACCGATTTGACCAAAATAGTTTTTCCTGCCAAGCTCAGCCAAGAAAGACCCCAAGCCTGAATACAAGATTTGAACCTATCAATGAGACGATCCCAGTCTCTGCAAAAGGCAGATTTGAAAAATACTAGAAGACCCAAGTATTTAAAAGATGACCAGGAAGCTGAGCCTGCAAAGCCAAGGCACCTAGAGATGGTGGTGAGCAGAGTGGAGGATATATTCTAGCTGTAAACGTGGCACTTTCCTTTGTTGAGCATGATGCCAGAGGCATCGCAGAACTTGTTGAGGGCATATTTTAATTTAGAGTCAGAGTGAAGTGAGGCTATGCCCAACAATAAGGTGTGATTGGAAAACAAAGCATGATTAATGTTTCTTACACCTCTAGCAATGCTTAGACCCAGAATTTCTTGCTCTGCCATTTCCTAATTCAAATAGAAACTTAGTACAGAAGCTTGAAGGACAAAAATAAGAGGGGAAAGGGGACATCCCTGGCAAAGCCCACGCGAGGCTTTGAAGAAACCAGCAGCTGTCCCGTTTACTAAAGGGGTGATCCAAGGCTCAGAGATGCATGCACTAATCCAGTTAATGAAATTCTCCCCGAAGCCAAACTTTCGTAAGACTCTAACGAGGAAACTATGATTTACTCGATCAAATGCATTTGCAAGATCTAGCTTTATTACCATTCCTTTCTCTTTGTGCTGGATGCTAGAGTGGATCACCTCCTGCACAAGAATGAAATTGTCGACAATCTATCTTCCCTCCACAAATCCTCCTTGATTTTCCGGAATAATTTTGGGAAGAATGCCTTTCAACCTGTTTGCAATGAACTTGGTTATGATTTTGTAGCCAATATTGCATAGCGAAATAGGTTTGAATCTGTTAAAAAAATTAGCTCCCTTTTCCTTCAGAATGAGGGCAAGGAAAGAAGAGTTTGTACTTCCCCCGATATTTTGGAAGGATTGAGATTTCCTAACCATTTTACATAAATATTTTTCAACTATTTGCCAGCAGACTTGAAGAAATCTGGCAGTAAATCCATTAGGGCCGGGGGCTTTGTCTGGATTCATCTCAAAAAGAGTAGCCTTAATTTCTTCCTTGGATACTTTCTCTTCCAAAGTTCTATTCATGCTGGAAGTTATCTCATTGGGAATCCCTTCTAAGAAGGTGTCAGAGTGAATCCCAACTTCTTCCTCACCATAAAAATTCTTAAAATAGTTGTGGGAAGCCTTTTTATTGCTCACGAAATCCTTGTGAACAGCATTCCCATCTTTGATTTCAGAGATTGTGTTGAATTTTTTTCTTGCATTAGCTTGCTTATGAAAATAAGAGGTGTTTCTATCCCCAGCCTTGAGCCAAAGGCTACAGGATTTTTGCCTCCAAAGTTCTTCTTCCTCCATGCAGGCCCTCTAAAACTTTTGCTGAAGGTCCGCTTCTAGATTAATAACTTTAGGAGTAATGACTGTGTCCTCCATATGAATATGATGAGCCTCTAAAGAGACTAGAGCAGATTTCCGCTCTGAAGCCGGATTTGGGATAGATTTGGCCCAACATTTTAGCTCAGTTTTTAGCCTTCTGAGCTTTTCTTCCCACACAAAGAAAGGCGAGCCATTTACCAAGATCTCCCAGACTTCCTTGACTCTTTCCATAAAGCCAGGAAGCTGGATCCAATGAGGACTAAATCTAAATCGGATAGGCCCCAGATCCTTATGCGGCAAGAGCTCAAGCATAATAGGCCTATGATCTGAGGCACTGCAAGAGAGAATGCGTGATCTAGATTCTAGCCCACGAAGCAGGAAGGAGCTTTGGACCAAAAATCTGTCTAATCTAGAATCTATGTGACCAGGGCCAATTCTTTTGTTGGACCAAGTGTACTTACCGTTTAAGGGCTTGATGTCAATAAGATCCCACTCGTGCATGAGATCCTCCACCCATTCCCTAGCTGGATCTATCACGATGCTTCCACCACACTTTTCAGATAGTGCCAGGGTGATATTAAGATCTCTGGCAACAATGATGTTTTCAAGGTTCTCAGTCTCAACAAGATTTCTGATGGAGTCCCAATAGGACTTCTTCTCTCCTGCATTAGTTGGAACATAAACATTAACAAGACTGATTTCATCCTTAGACTCAATGAGCTGAAGTTTTAGGAGCAGCCAATGAGTGTTTGGGATTGCTTTGTGCAGCAAGTATTTTTTTGCATTCCATAATGTACCTAGGCCGCCAGAAGCTCCTCTAGAAGAGACAGCCAACCCACCACCTTTATTCCAAAAACTCTGACTTTTTTGGAGAAAAGCAGCTTCCTCCATCTTGGTCTCCTGGATTAAAAGAAAGTTTGGGGTTTATATTCGTATTGTGCTCCTTATAGCTTCTTCTTTTGCTTTACTTCCCAAACCTCTATAGTTCCAGGAGATGATTTTCATTACTTACGATTTTGGGAGTGCTGGGCTCCCTTGGGGCCACTCTGGTTTCTTGTCTTCTTGGCCGATTTTTCCAATAAGTTTCTCAAGAGTTGGCTGGGTGCCTTGGAGTTTCTCTTTGTATGTTTCCTGCTCTCTTTTTTCCCTCTCAGGCATTCGTCCTCTTGTTGATCTTCTGGAAGAGACTTTTGATTCCCCTATTTCTCCTCCCTCCTTAGATTTCTCTGAGGTCTGTACCATGTCCTCAGTCTCTGGATTTTTCCCCTTGGAGTCTCTTGGTGTATTAACACCTTGCTTTGAATCTGGAGTAGTGTCTTTGCCTAAGGAGTCATTCTGTGTTTCATCCTCATGCAACTCTATTGAATTTAGACTGAGAGGTTCGAATTTATTACCTTTCCCTTTCGAAGATTGGGATTGCTAACCAGCGGAGTGTTGAGGTCCTTTGCTTGCCAGAGTTCCAACATTTTTTTGTTGGTCTTTGGCCTTTTGACTTGGTTCGAACCCTCATATTTTCCTTTGTTTGCTTTGGCATTGCTCGGGCACCCTCTAGCGACGTGTCCATAGACGTGACATTTGCGACACTTGAAAGGAAGCTGCTCATAGTCGAGATTTTGAATATGAGACCAGCTCCCAACCTTGATTTTGATGGCCTCTGGGAGACCCACTTCCAGGTCGACTTCGACACAGATATGAGCACAATCGTACTAATCTTTGTTATTTACACGATCTATGAATTTTCCTAAGGTGTTTCCGATATGCTTTAGCGATTCCTAGTTCCAGCAATGCATGGGAAGATTCGGAAGTCTGGCCCAGACTGGGACAGCAGTTGGAACATCAACCGCCGGATCAAAATCAGGGGTCCATTTATTGAGATAGAGCCCTTGAGGACCCATGAATTAGGGGCCATTCCTGAAGATGAGCTCTTTATCCTCCTTATCGACGAATTTGAACAGGAAATATCCTCGACCTAGGAAGTAGGAGGACACGCCATTCATAATGAGGGGAGCCCAGTTCTTAGCAACCCAGATCTTAGTGGATTTGGGCAAGAGCCAGAGGCTAGTGAACTGGCCAATGAGAGCACGATTGACCAGAGAGAGGGCCACCTGAATAGGACCCTCACCAGGCAGAGAGATCTCAGGAATGTCATCCAAATTTTTGACAAACTTCGCAGCTTCAAAAGTCCTCTTCTTTGGGAGCGAGGCCAGGAGGTTGCTGAAAGCTTAGGAGGTAGTGAGCGTAGGAGAAAAGGGGGTGTCCAGACCCTCCATGCTGAAAGGCCCAAGAACAGCCTCAAAGACAAGCCAGAATCTTGAAAGCAGTCATAGAGCAGAAAGCAAAGACGTCGAGCCTAGCAGAGAAGCCCGCAGCAGTCAGAGACACAGATAGAACGGCCAGCCTGAGGCAGGAGAAAATGCCAGAGGAAGGAAACACCAAGTGAGGAGTGGCGAGGAAGGGCCTTGCAAGAGCAGGCACAGCCGCAGGGGCAGCAGCGCAAGGACTAGAGCAACGCTAGGGTTTTTATTAATGAAATGACTTTTTTGCTCTATGTTTCATGTGTGATTTACCTTTGCTAAGAACTCTTACCTACCTCAGCTTCCATGTCAAGATATATTACCACTAAACCTACTGATTTGTTGACTCGATAAGCCCAATGGTTGCGGACATGTACTTCTTTCAACCTACACACATCACAATCAAGTTATTTTTCGAATAGAGTTAGCCATCTAGTTTCATCATTATCTAATATCATAAACCCTATGGAGAGAGCCCTCTCAGATTGAAGAGGCTAAGCTTTAGTCACAAGCTAGTTTGAAACAGTTACATAGAGTTTCCATATTAGTAGCCAATCAAGTGCTATTTTGTGATAACAAAGGGGATGGACAAAGAAGTTTCAGAAAAGGGAGAATTTGGGCTAGACACAAAATTATTTTTTCATTGACTTGGTTGGGTTCTCAAGTCGCAAAAAAAGTAAGGCTATCTATGAGGGCATCAAAAATAGGGAGTGCAAAGGTGTGCAGGGAATCCAAAGAAGTGCTAACACATGCTAGAAAGTTCCAAGGCATGCCAGGCATTCCAAGATGTGCTAGGTGCTAGGGTGTGGTACCAACACATGCTAGGGAGTGTTAGGGAAACATATGGAAGGACTATTTTAATTGCATGGAAATGAATGAATAAGAGTGTTTGATAGGGAATGTTAGCAAGTTTTAGGTGTGCTAAGTGTTAGACTCCTATACCAATAGGTGTCATATATCATGACTGACTTGATAAGCTATGTAATATGTTCATACATTTTCTTGTTGCAAACGTTTTCCAAATTGTCAAAAAATCAAAAAAAAAAAACAAAAAATTTTAAAAATGTAAAGAGGGTATACCTTAAAAGAAAAATGAAAGGGTGAAAAGAATAAAATGGCTAAAAAAGTGAAATAAAATTAACCCCACCAAAAGAAAGGCCAAGGAAAGTGTGCAAGCCTAAATGCCACTACTTTTTTGCTCTTATGTAATAAATTAAATTGTGTGCAACTTGTATTTTATGCCACAATTTATGAACAGTGAGATAGTTTAAGCTTGGTTGGTTCATCTTTCAATTTTATGTTTTAGAGATAGAGAATAAAATCTGACCAAACTGTATAATCTTGGCAGATAAGTAGATAGGTAGAGTAAATAAAAGGAGCTCAACAGTTTAATCTGAGCCCTTGGATGTAATAAGGTTAGACTTAGATAGATTTCTACATGTAAAAGAAAAGAAAGTGTGATAAGGGTTTGCCAGTCTAAGTGCACCCTAATAAAGAAGAAAAAATGCTAGGTTAAAGTAGGTAGGGTAGGTAGATGATGTTGCAGAATTACATGTGATGGATAATGACTCTAAATGTGTTAATCTTTAATTTCATCACAAGTGCAAGGCAGACATTACACTGAAGGAATTTCAAGCAAAACAAGGTCAAATGATTAACTCCCCTTCTCATTTTTCCCTAAAAATTTCACTAATTTCCCCTAAGTACTAAGGCATTTGAAAATTAGAGGGGTTCAAGGCATTTCCTTGACTTTTGGAGGGACCAGACCCTCGGCCCAATAATTTAAAAAGCCTAAGTACTTAAAATCATTCATCATGACATTCACTCACTTCTAAAAAATCTTTTCCTAAGTAAAATCCCATTTTACTTAGGAAAATCATGCAATATTTCATAAAAACCCTATTCATAAAAGCATAAGTTAAATACATTACCTTGATGTTTTACACTTAGCGCTTCATTCATTTCCATATTAATTTTTAACTTATTATTTAAATCCCTATGCAAATTCCCTTTTTCCCCGTATAAATTTAAATAATTCCCATATAATATATATCCCGCCCCGTTGGTTGAAAAATAACCATATATTTATTAAAATTCATTAATTGGTTGAAATTTCCAATTAATAAATAAACCCGACCCTCCGTCGTATAAAGGGATTAATTAACCCTCCAGGTTAATTAATAACCTAATCCGCCAATCAAATCGTACCCGATGCGATTATTTTTAATAAATTGCATTGGGCCCGCCATTTCAATTCCCCGTCATCTTCCTTTCCCGATGACAGTTTGATCGATCAACTCAAGATCTACGGTTGTCGTCCATATCACTGCCCATCCTCGTCCAAAAGTTAACGCGCGATGGCCAAGCATTTTTCTGAACAGTGTCGTGCCACATGTTATCCATCATATGGAATCGCTCGCCCTCCGCCGAAAACCACTCTTCCCCAAAAGCTGTGCCATGCAAACCGCTTATCGCCTGCCTCCCGTGACGAAGCCTCCGTACTTGATGACGTCATCCATTAAAAAATAAAAAAAACCCGCCAACCTTTGACTTTGTGAATAAAACAAAAGAACCCGCGTCATTTTCACATTATTTCATACAGCAACCAGTGTCCCATGCAACGAATTTCGAAATCAACTATCAAAGTTTGCCAACCGTTACCTTGCCGAAGAAATTTGCAGTCGAGTAATTCAGAGTTCATCTGCCATAACCAGCACCTGTTTTCATCACTGTTTAGTTCCCAAAAAATAGGTATTTACCCAAATTCCCGCTGAGCTCTGTAAAAATCCTGCTTTTTGTTTCAAATTCCAAACGAAAAACTGAAACAGGGTTCAAGATTGCTCTTAAGTTCATTCCTCAATTCCCAAAACTACAATTGCATTCCTAAACCTGTGATTGTGCCAGTTTTTTCATCAAAACCCGAACTCGTTTTTGAATCCACAAGAACCAGAAATGGAAATTCCCGTGGCTTTGAATGTCGCACCCTTGAATGCCCCTCATAGAGATTTAGACCATCTACCTCTAGTAGATAGGGATTTCCAAATTAAAGACCTTGTTCTCAGTGAAAATCCTCTTCAAATATTTTGCTACTACAGAGATAATTACTTGAAGGGTTCTGACATTTTTGGATTATGGGAATCCAATCTTCCCATGTATCTTCTCCCCTCAGTCCACATTTTTCCTGAAATAATCCATTACTGCCATGCAAATTATGATCCCAATCAACGAGCAGTCTTGTCCCCGAATCAAAACGTCCTTTTCCCAATAACTGCTCAGTCTATCAACGAAATGTTACAATTTCAACCTGGTCAAGCCCTCACTCCCCTGTCCATGGGAGAATTACTTGAGAAATCTACCAATTTATCCCTTGAAGAGTTAAATCGCCTCTGCCAAACGTTCATGTTGCCAGAACATCAGCCCAAAGGCCCTCCCCCTTATGGTTATACCTTTTTCACTGATGTGGGCAGGCTTATTCTGAATATGATATCCTCTATAATGGGTTTCAATACTAGTGAATATGTTGACCAATTAACCCTAGTATTGTTGTCAATTTTTACCCCTGGACAGCCCCCTGCTGTCAAGTATGATTTTGCTTCCTACATTGCAGATAAAATCCATGATCAGATTAGAGAATGAAGGAGTGTTCAAATATTCTTCTATTATATATAATCTCATGCTTTACTTTCAATCAGAGAGTTTCCCTTTCTATATCAAAAAACTTGATGCCAAAGGAAATCCTAGGTCTGTAATCTTTTGGTCTACCATCACTCATAATTCCTCTAATGCTCCTTATTCATACAATGAGTTTATTGACATATTTGTACACCCTGCAACCACCTTTTTGACAGGAGTCTCTCCTCCTAGGGTCAATAGTGAAATCAAGAAAATTATTCAACTCTCAAAGCAATACCGGATAGGTGACTGGTACCTCTACCGAAATCACACGGAAATCAGAATCTATGGATGTGATTTATGACCATTCAAGTTACCAAAATATGTCCCAATGAGACTCTTTGCATTAGAGTATTTTAGACAGATGATTAATTCAGATATAGTTCATTTTTTCAATGCAAAGAAAAAGGCTCAACTCAGAATTAAAAGTCAATTAGGTCCCTTTGCCTGCAACTATAGAGATGTTGGGAAGGAAGCTGAAAGAATTTTAGAAGAAAATCTCAAATTACAAAAAAATTTCTATTGGGTACCTTATGACCCAAACAACTTTATTTGTGATAGAAAAATGAAAAACAAATTATCACCATACATTCATCAAAGAATCCCAGAAATTGAACAATATGCTAATATGGATGAATGGATGGAAGGGACATTGATAGAACAAGATTGTGAGCAGGTCAATGTTCAAAATGCAATGAAAGACCTTGAAAAAATACTTGACCTAGACTCTTTTGGATAGGTACAGATACCAGGTATTGGTTCTTAATCGGCTGGGACTTCTCAACAAAATTTACAGGAAATCGATGCATTGGCTACGGTAGCATCTAAAGGAAAGGAGAAAGAGGCTGATATACAAGTTACAGAGAAATTTACAATGAAAAAATAGCCTAAAACTTCTAAAGAACATGGTCAAGTACAGATTGCTCCTACTCAGACCAATGTGGCAGAAATGTCAATTTTCCAAACTACTCTTAATGTAGAAAAGGGTAAAAAGAGAGATGCTGAAGAAGCTACTCCTGTCAGTGGATCTTCTGAACAGCCTGATGTTAAAAGACAAAAATTGAATTCTCTTCCAGAAGTGGAATCTATACATGAAATCCTTGATAGTCAGACGCAAGAAGAATTGGGCAGTCAGCAAACATGTACAATCAGTGGGACATCCACTACTTTACAGAGAAAAGAGCTGCAAAGGCAACAAAGTGCAGAACTATCATCTTTCAAACCACCAATGAAAGATGCCTGGGACATTAAAACAACATTCATAAATATAAAGGCCAGAAATGATCCACTCAGACTTCAAGTTTACAGTCAATATTTGAAGATGGATCCTAAGAATCAACAAATATTGATGTCAGCCTATGAAATTCAATAGGGTAAAATGGTAATGAGTCACTTCAAACCCAAAGTGCAGCAACCTCAAACAGCTACAGATTATATCAGAACTAATTTTGAAGTCATAGCAAAGGATATTCATCCTTTGGATCAAATTGAGCTGCATAAACAGATAGGTGAAATGATTTATTCTACTCTGACAGATAAATCAATGATGACCCAGAAATTGCAAGATTCTTTGGAAAATACTAATGCTCAATTAAATCTTGAAAAAGCCTCTTCTTAGGCTAAGGACAACAGGATAAAGACTTTGGAGGAAATAATTATTGGATTTGTCATAATCCCAGGGATGTCAAGGGTATAGAAGCTTTGATCAAGAAAAAAGATGATGATATTGCAACCTTGCGAAAACAACTGAAGTTAACCGCCTCAAGACATCCAGAGACTGCAGAAATTATAAAGCAAAATTCTGAAGAAGAATTGATGGATTTTCTCTTGAAATCGAATGACCAACTTAATGAAACTAAAAAAGAGCTTGAAAAGGCATTAAAATACAAGCAGTAAAATACTCCAGCATCTACAATTGAAGTGATTACAAGTACTACAACAACAGGTTAGCCAACAGAATTATCACAGGGTAATATTTACAATTTAAGTACCGAAGAGTTAATAAAGTCAATGGAGGAATTGAAACTCCAAGTGACAGAAATTCAAAGAAAAAAGGTAAAATTCACCACTTTATAACAAAAATATGATCTCTCGAAGATGAATGTTGCAGATAAAACAAGAGAGGTCAACAGATTAGAAAAGTTGGTAAACAAATTGGAGAAGGATCTCACATTGGAGAAGCCTTTAAAGGAAATAAATGAAATTCTTTGGGACAACATCATCTATTCAATAAAATATGTCTGGCCCTCAATTCAAATAATGTATGAACAAAATGATTTAGTCAAATTGGCTCTGGAAGAAGTCATAAAAGCAAGAGAAGAATTGGGAAACATGCCTGAAGAAGCCAATGAAATTATCCATTTTTTAAATACTCAGAACAAGCATCAACTTGAAGAACTTGGCATTCAAGATAAGATAGGAACAATTTTGGAAATAAAAAGAGTTTTTACCAAAATAACTCTGATGCAGAATCTAGAACGAAGATGCTCTGATATGCAATAAGAAATCACTTCCTTCATAAAAAGATTTGATATTTTTTTGAATAAAGGATTGCCCAGTCCTTTAGTTTCAGAGGATAAATTGATGGACCTTGAAAGTTATGTTGAGAAATTGGACAAGCATGCTGACAATCGGGCCAGTTCCTCAACTAGTTCATCAGTAGGAGCATTCCCTATAGGAAAAAATATTCATGATAGATTGGAAAATTTGTTTTATCTCGAGCATGAGGTAAGGTATTTGTTCCCAATTCAACCTACTTTCTTCAGATATACATAGACTGATGAAACTCTGAGAAAGTTGCAAAGAACTAGAATACTGGAAGATAAATGGTGGGAAGAAATGTTAGAACTCTTGTAAAAATTATCCTTACATGAATTTTTGATTATGTACTACAGTAAGTCATGATAAAGAAGGATAAAAGGATAAACAGAGGTTAAAGAGTATCAGTGCGATTAAAGAGTATCGGTAAAACGGAGCAGCCAACTTACATTCTCAAAGAAGGAAACAACACAACATTAGTTATCATTTCTGCTTATCTGAATATATCTAGTTGTTATGTATACCTTGAGTCATCTGGTGTATCTCATCATTCTGAATATTTTTATAATTTTTTATTAAATACTCCTCAATCCCAGTGTGGGGTGGATTCTTGGGCTGTTACTAACCGTGGCTATTTTGGAATAAAGTGCTATTGGAGAAATTTTGTGTGGCAAGATGGATGAGGAATTGATGCGAAAGACTTTTTACAGGATTCTTGTGTCAGACTATGGATCAATAAGTCATCTATCTCTTATGTTTCGAAGTCTTTATATTTGTTTAT
The DNA here is from genome assembly GCA_034641835.2 of Pinus albicaulis. Classification (NCBI taxonomy): domain Eukaryota; kingdom Viridiplantae; phylum Streptophyta; class Pinopsida; order Pinales; family Pinaceae; genus Pinus; species Pinus albicaulis. Next base: position 429,457,746 of record CM076580.1, read on the forward strand.
TATATCATCTGTGTTTCATTTCTGAATAATTAACGAAAAGGAATAAATCAGAAAGTGCTTAAGTGCAATCTTCTTTTAATTGTTGTTATTCTAAATGTTTTCTTCTGAACTGGTTTAAACAGTGAATTCTTATTTGCTCCTATTTTTCTAGTTTAAGCATTTTGATTATTTAGTAAATAATACTTAATTTCTCTTTATTAATAATCACTCAATTTCCCTCTTTCAAACGTGTTGAAGGATTCTCAATTTCCCTTCATCCAATTTGAGCTCATCCCATTCACTTTAGATCTATAATTGTTCCTTGTTTGATTACCTTGCCCTGTGAAACCATCTTTTGTTAAGAAACTTAATCCAGTTAAGCTATTTTCTTTGACTCCATTAGCCCAGTGGCATAAATTACTCAATCTTACCCTCAGCTTTTGAATTCCATCTCCCAAACTCAATAAAAACCCTCAGACTTTATAACTAGCCTAATATATTTCAAAACAAAGCTAAATTTTACAGAGAGAGCCCTCTCTGGGTACATATTGGCTAGATTCTGTACCTAAAATTTGGTTTGTGGTTACCTCGGACCCCTTTCCTCTTCCCAACAACTTCAAGGAAAATCTAAGTGATAACATAGTGGCGACTCCACTGGGAAACCTGAATAATTTTATTGATACTATTCTTGGAAAATTTTAGGGGCTAATATTCGCAGGTGGGCTAATTTTCCATGGTTTTTCCAAAAAAAGGATTCGCCAATTTCCATTTTTTTATAAAAGTGATTCACCCAAATTTTACAATATAAAATTATTTTACCTTAAAAATTTCCATCAATATATAGACAATATATATAATATTATTATAAGTTTGAATAATTTTACAAATACATCAATAAACATTTTATACTTTTCACATTAGGGACTAGTGAGATTCGCCAATTTTTTAAACTTCAAAATAATTTTCCATCCTTAAAATTTTCCCTGATACTATTGTTTACTTTATAAACTACAGACGAAGCCTGAAGTTAGCCAGGTAGCCTTTGAACTGATTTTGCTCTGCAATTGCATAAGTAAATAAATGCTACTTCAGTCTATCTCCGGTCTAGTTTATGAACTGAATTTTGGTTTTAAACATTTGATCAGTTCCTCTAGTCAAATAAATCTTTAAGAAAATTTAAATCCAATATCAAAAACATTTTAAAGACATTGTTGAAGTTGTATTGTTCATTCCATTTAGACAAAACCCCCCAAAAAAAATATCATCTAGAAAACTGGCTTCAAAAAGGACTCGTTACACTAGGGTTAATCCTGATCCAAATCCACCGCCTGTGTTTGAAAATCCGAATTTGATTCCCAAAATTCTTAGGAGAAAAGATAGTCAAGAAAGCTCTGGTAGTTTTCAACATCTCTATAGATCAATATCCTGTCCTATGAAGTGGATTTATCTTGAGGACAAACCTTTTGACGAGCAGTTTGAAACATCTCTATTTGTTAATTTTTCTGAATCTGAGTTGTCCAATTTGGTTCCAGACCCAATATTTCTTGAAGATTTAAAATTTGAATTTGTTACTTCACATCTTGATAAACATTTGCGAAATTCCATACAATCTGAGTTTACCTTTGAAGGAACTTCAAATATTTTCGTGATCACTTCAGCTTCTCTAAGTTCATCAACATTTCCTCAAACTTTTCAACCTCGAATTACCCCTTCTACTCTTTCACCCACCACTCATAGACCAACCTCACCTTTTATTTCATCGCTACCTCCCGCAATGGTAAACAGATATGCTCCTTTGGTATTACCAGCTAATCTAGGGGCTATGCCCCAAGACTATCAAAGTAAAATCATTCCTTTTGATGGTTCTGGTACCTACACTGCACAACAACATACTAAAATTATGACCGATTATTTTGAGATTTATGAAATAGATGCTGATGATGTAAGAATGAGAATATTTGTCCAAAGTCTTACTCGAGAAGTCAAAACCTGATTTAGAGCCCTTCCTGCAAACAGTGTTACTGACTTTCAAGCTCTTTATAGATAATTTTTAAACAGATGGGAAAAGAAGAAATATCCTCTTCAAATATTATCAGACTTTAGAAAACTAAAGAGAGGAACAAATGAGACTGTGCAAGATTACGTCACCAGGTTCAATGAGGCTTACAATGCTATTCCCCAAAATCTTAGACCTCCTCCAGATTCAGTATTAATCAAATTCCCTAATGGATTTGATTTTGATATAGCATACCAGCTTAGGAAAGAGTCCTCAAACCTTAGAAGAAATGCAAAGTATAGTTGTTAGTGTTGAAGCCTACTTGATAGAGAAACGAGCTAGAGCCAGAGCTGAAATGAGAATGCCTTTAAACGAAGAACCCACAACTTTTGAAAAGAAACTGGATGTTATTATCAAAGGAATGGAAACGCTAGGAGATAGAGTAGAAACAATTGAGAAGAAATCTCCTTAGGATGGTCAATCGAACAATACTGTGAGAAATCCAAATTTCAGAAGGAACCAAAATCAAAACACTGGAAAAACTGGTCCTGACCAAAATATTAGGCCCCCATTCCAGGAAAATCATATTGAAGCCTCAAATTCTGAGGAACCAACTGAAGATGTTCAAATAAACAATTTTACTAAATGCGAGAATGAACCAGAAGTTTTCTTAACCCAAGAGGATCAACAAGGTCATATTCTTAAGCAATTTCAAACCCATTCATGAGAATAATTTGACTTTAAGGAAGGATATGATACAACCATTTACGAACTTCACAAGAAATATAATTTGAGGAGCAGAAGAATTGATGTCCCTGAAAAAAGTAAACAGAAATCTACAAAACAGCCCCTCAAAGCTAAAATCAATACTAGCCTTGTACATATTATTTCTAGATCAGATCCTAATCCTACCAACCCAATAATTGAAGATGTATCCGATACTCAACTGAATAACAGACAACTTTCCAATACTCTTCCTCCTAAAGGAAATGTAGAGGAACCTCCAAAAGTTGATTCTGAAACAACTTCAGCACACAACCCCACTCCTGAAAAGGAGAAAAATACCGAAAACACAGAAGAAAAAGAGAATCCAACTATTCAAAATACAAGAACTCAGACTGAAAAACCTTTTAATCTGGAAGCTGAAGTAGGAAAATTAAAAATAGTTGTTCCATTGTCTGAATTAGCTAAACATGATGTCTACCGAAGTCAAATCAATAGATCACTTAATATTACTATAAGTGATGACTCAATAAATGTTTTCGATGATCAACCTAGATTATTATTTGGCCCTGAAGTAAATGGAAAACTAGGAAGTGGAGGAACTCCTCCATTCTATGTGAGTTTGAATATACATGATAAAATAATTCATAATGCCATGCTTGATTCTAGGGCATCTCACAATCTAATTCCCAAGGTTGTAATGGAGAGATTAAACTTAGACATCACTAGACCATACAAATATCTCTTTTCTTTTGATTCAAATGAGGTGAGATGTTTAGGATTAATCAAATATTTGTGTGTTTCATTGGTTCAATACCCTACAAAAACAATTTTGATGGATATAGTAGTAGCAGATATTCCTCCAAAATATGGTATGCTATTGTTCAGATCTTGGGGTGAAAAACTTGCAGGATCTCTTCAATTATACATCTCATATGCTACTATTTCAGTGTTCGACCAACCTAAGAGACTATACAGAGAAACTTTAATGAAATATGTAGTCCGTAGTCAGGAGAAACCTGAAAATTTCCCCATCTACTCAGTACACTCTGATATGAACTCATTTATTCTTTATAATGCTGAATCTGATCTTCCCACTGAATTAGAAGTTCTAGCAACAGAACCAAAAGAAATTGCAAATAAATCTAGTGTTCAAATCCAGGAAATCTCTAAGGAAAAAGAAACATCAGATACCCAAGAAAAAACAGAAGAAAGTAAAAAACCAGATCTCACTGTTAAGAAAGTTCCTGAAACGGCTGATACCTATTATGAACATGAAATTATTTGGTATTTAGAATTTTATGGTTCAGTTAATAAGTTAGGAGTGGGAGCTGGATTTTGGGTGCATAACCTTGAAAATGATCATGCTGAAGGCCATGCCTACAGATTAAACTTTAAATGCACTAATAATATGGTAGAATATGAAGCTCTTTTGTTAGAACTTAAACTTGTCAAAATATTAGGGGCAATTAAGTATCTGTTATAGGATATTCTGATTTAATCATTCAACAGATAAAAGGTCACTTTTTGACAAATGATCCCAGACTGAGAGATTATAGAGGAATAGTTGTAGAGATTCTCAATACCATTTTGTAGACTCAGCTTGCTAAAATCCCAAGAAAACAAAATTTGCATGCTCATAGTCTTGCAATGTTTGCTAGCACTTGTAAATTACCATTTGAACCTAATAATCCATTCCCAACTGAGATTAGACATAGACCAGATATACCAGACAATTTTAAGAATTGGCAAGTGTTTGCAAATGACAATCAGATTAACAATTTTCTGACTCTAGAGAATGAATTTTCTAACAGTAACATAGATGAAGATACAGTCATTGAATATGATCAAATAAATGAACAAGAAACATACATTTCAGAAGAAAGTGTAATTCAAATGCTTCACCCAACGAAGTTCACCAAAAAAGAAATGCAGAACCTTAAACAAATGGAGGTTGATGAGATTATAGAAGATGAATCTGAAATCATTAATTTGAAAGATAATCATTTGCCTAAAGGATTAACTCCTCTAGAAGATATTTTTTATTCTAACGATATTCCAAAGAAACCCAAAATGGAACCATTGAAAGTTGATATTGAGGAATATAATCTGGGGACTGAAGAAAATCCTAAAATAATAAATTTATCTAAATCTTTTCCTCCTGATCAAAAACAAAAATATGTTGAACTAATAAGAGAATTCCAGGATGTCTTTGCCTAGCATTATGAAGACTTGAAATCATATGATACCTCTATAATTCAACATACAATACCTCTGAAAGAAAATAAGAAACCATTTAAGAAGAAACTCAAAAGAATCAACCCTGTACTGTTGCCTTTAATTGAAAAAGAAATCAAACGAATGTATGAAGCAAGGATAATTGCTCCTATTAGATTTTCAGAGTGGGTGTCTAACTTAATCCCTACTAGGAATAAAACTAGAGAGATCATATTATGTGTTGATTTAAGAAATGTAAATAAGGTTTCTTTGAAGGATAATTACCCTTTGCCCAAAGTGGATCACATTTTACAAAGGGTAGTAGGTGCTTCAAGGATTTCTCTGTTAGATGGGTTCTCAGGATACAACCAGATTCTCATTCATCCTGATGACCAGGAAAAAACAGCTTTTACAACACCATGGGGTACATTCAAGTACGTTAAAATGCCATTTTGACTTAAAAATGCTCGAGAAACCTTCCAAAGAGAAATGGACATTGCATTTGAAAAAGAAATTCATGACTTTCTTGTTATATATCTAGATGATTTAACTGTTTTTTCTAAATCAGATCAACAACATTTGGACCATCTCAGACAAGTATTCATAAAATGTAGAAAGTATGGTATCTCTTTGAATCCAAAAAAGTCCTTGTTTGGTCTTGAAGAAGGTAAACTTTTGGGCCATATCATTTCCAAAGATGGTATTAGAATTGATCTTGCTAGAATAGAAGCTATATTGCAAATACCTCACCCTAGAAATGTTAAATAACTTCAAGCTTAGATAGGAAAAACAAATTTTTTGAGAAGATTCATTTCTAGCTTAGCTAAACTAATTAGATTTCTTACTAACATGTTAAGAAAGGATTCAAGTATTAAATGGACAGTAGAAGCCAAACAAGAATTTGAAGAAATTAAAATGGATTTGACTAGAACACTAGTTCTTATCAATCCACAATTTTATAGAGACTTCATAATATTTTCATTTGCATCAGAACATACTATAGCAGATGTTTTATTACAAAAGGATGATCAAGGATGTGAAAAACCTATAGCGTTTTTTAGTAAAGCACTAAGGGATACATCATTAAAATACAACATCATTGAAAAACAAGCTTTTGCACTCGTAAAATCCATTAAAGATTTTAGAATCTATATATTGTATTCCCATGTGACAGCCTATGTACCAAATGTTGTTGTCAAAGACATCTTAAATCAAGATGGAATTGAGGGCAAAAGAGGTAAATGGATTGCTACCATATTAGAGTATGATATTGAAATAAAACCTACAAAGCTTATAAAGGGACAGGGATTGGCTCAACTCATGACAAAAACAAATTACCAAGCCCTGGATATTAATGAACTAGATAACGAAAAGGAGATGGCGACTCCACAAATCAACCAGGCCTTCTTAGATTCACCCTGGTATGCTGATATAATTTATGTATTGTTAAACCTGCAACCTCCTCCAGGGTTGTCCAGAACAAAGAAAAGGTTTTTAAAGCTGACATCTTTAAAGTTTTGTATTTTAGATAATGTTATCTTTTGGAAAAATCATGATGGTATTTTATTGAATTGTTTGTTAAAAGATGAAGTTGACAAGGCTCTCAATGAATTCCATGCAGGAGACTTTGGTGGACACCTTTATTGGAAATCAATTGTAGATAAGATCCTAACAGCTGGATTTTATTGGCCAACCTTATTCTCTGATGTAAAGAAATTTGTCACTGCTTGCCATAAATGTCAAATTTTTGAAGGCAAGAGAAAACTATTACCTTTACCCTTGAAACCAATTTCCACTGAAAAACCTTTCCAACAATGGGGCCTGGATTTCATTGGAGAAATCCATCCTCCTTCTTTTGGCCAACACAAATGGATCCTCACTGCCACAGACTATTTTACTAAATGGATTGAAGCAATTCCTTCCAGACAAGCCAATGACACTGTGATCATAGGATTCCTAGAAACCAATATATTATCAAGATTTGGCTGTCCTGAGAAAATTATAACTGATAATGCTGCTGCCTTAAAATCCAAGAAGATGATAAGTTTCTGTAATAAATAACATATCACCTTAGGCCATTCCACAGCCTATTACCCTCAGGGTAATGGACTGGCTGAATCTTCCAACAAGAGTCTCAGTAATATTATTAAGAAATTATTGGAGGAAAATAAGAAAAATTGGCATAATAAACTTACAAATGCACTATGGGCAGACAGACTCACCACCAAAAAATCTATTGGGACCGGTCCTTATGAGTTAGTCTATGGTATTGAGGCTTTATTTCCTTCATCTTTAGGAGTTCCTGTAATGAAATTACTTCAAGAAGTTCAGGTTGAACCTAATGACATTCAAAGGAGAATAAATCAGACTATCAATTTGCAGCAAACCAGAGAGGAAGTTTATCAAAGATCCCAAGTATTGCAGGAGAAAATAAAGAAGATATTTGATAAAAGGACCAAGGCAGAAGATTTCCAACTGGGAAAAAAAGTTTTAAGATGGGATTCCAGAAGAGAGGATAAGGGAAAACATGGGAAGTTTTACTTCCTGTGGAAAGGACCTTATATTATTCATGCTTTACAAGGAAATAATACATATTTTCTGAAAAACTTGGATGGTACAGAAACTGAAGAAGGAACAGTCAATGGTCGAATGTTGAAACATTACTTTGATCCTATTTATTAGGATATCCTGATTTTTAACCTGTACATAATATATCCTTTGTAATGTATCAGTTTGGAGTGGATAGTAACTTACTGGAGTTGAAACTCGAGGAGAAGGCCCTAATATTCAGAAGTATTACTGTCATACATATAATAAAGCAACAAGCAGAAGAAGATTCCATGGTTCAGTCAAAATCATTTTGAGCGCAACTGACCTGCTGTTCTTGACTTTTCACCAGGAAAAGCCATCCCCAAGTGGAGTCAGTGTTAGACTCCTATACCAATAGGTGTCATATATCATGATTGACTTGATAAGCTATGTAATATGTTCATACCTTTTCTTGTTTCAAGGTTTTCCAAATTGTCAAAAAATCAAAAAAAAAAAAAAAATTTAAAAATGTAAAGAGGGTATACCCTAAAAGAAAAATCAAAGGGTGAAAAGAATAAAATGTGAAAGAAAATGAACCCCACCAAAAGAAAGCCCAAGGAAAGTGTGCAAGCCTAAATTCCACTACTTTTTTTCTCTTATGTAATAAATTAAATTGTGTGCAACTTGTATTTTATGCCACAATTTATGAACAGTCAAACATTTTAAGCTTGGCTAGTTCATCTTTCAATTTTATGTTTTAGAGATAGAGAATAAAATTTGACCAAACTGTTTAATCTTGGCAGATAAGTAGACAGGTAGAGTAAATAAAAGGAGCTCAACAATTTAATCTAAGCCCTTGGATGTAATAAGGTTAGACTTAGATAGATTTATACATGTAAAAGAAAAGAATGTGTGATAAGGGTTTGCCAGTCTAAGTGCACCCTAATAAAGAAGAAAAAATGCTAGGTTAAAGTAGGTAGGGTAGGTAGATGATGTTGCAGAATTACATGTGATGGATAATGACTCTAAATGTGTTAATATTTACTTTCATCACAAGTGCAAGGCAGATACTACACTGGAAGAATTTCAAGCAAAACAAAGTCAGATTATTAACTTCCCTTCTCATTTTTCCCTAAAAATTTTACTAATTTCCCCTAAGTACTAAGGCATTTGAAAATTAAAGGGGCTCAAGGAATTTCCTTGACTTTTGGAGGGACTGGACCCTTGGCCCAATAATTGGAAAATCCTAAGTACTTAAAATCATTCATCATGACATTCACTCACTTCTAAAAAATCTTTTCCCAAGTAAAATCTCATTTTACTTAGGAAAATCATGCAATATTTAATAAAAACCCTATTCATAACATCATAAGTTAAATACATTACCTTGATGTTTTACACTTAGCGCTTCATTCATTTCCATATTAATTTTTAACTTATTATTTACATCCCTATGCAAATTCCCTTTGTCCCCATATTAATTTAAATAATTCCCATATAAGATATATCCCACCCCGTTGGTTGAAAAGTAACCATATATTTATTAAAATTAATTAATTGGTTTAAATTTCCAATTAAAAAATAAACCCGACCCTTCGTCGTATAAAGGGATTAATTAACCCTCCAGGTTAATTAATAACCTAATCTGCCAATCAAATCATCCCAGATGTGAGATAATTACTTGAAAGGTTCTGACATTTTTGGATTATGGGAATCCAATCTTCCCATGTATCTTCTCCCCTTAGTCCACATTTTTCCTGAAGTAATCCATTACTGCCATGCAAATTATGATCCCAATCAACGAGTCGTCTTGTCCCCGAATAAAAACATCATTTTCCCAATAACTTCTCAGTATATCAACGAAATGTTACAGCTTCAACCTGATCAAGCCCTGACTCCCCTTTCCATGGGAGAACTACTTGAGAAATCTACCAATTTATCCCATGAAGAGTTAAATCACCTCTGCCAAACCTTCATGTTGCCAGAACATTAGCCCAAAAGCCCTCCCCCTCATGCTTATACATTTTTCACTGATGTGGGTAGGCTTATTTTGAATATGATATCCTCTATAATGGGTTTCAATACTAGTGAATATGTTGACCAATTAACCCTAGTATTGTTGTCAATTTTTACCCCTGGACAGCCCCCTGCTGTCAAGTATGATTTTGCTTCCTACATTGCAGATAAAATCCATGATCAGATTAGAGAATGAAAGAGTGTTCAAATATTCTTCTGTTATATATAATCTCATGCTTTACTTTCAATCAGAGAGTTTCCCTTTCTATATCAAAAAAATTGATGCCAAAGGAAATCCTAGGTCTGTAATCTTTTGGTCTGCCATCACTCATAATTCCTCTGATTCTCCTTATTCATACAATGAGTTTATTGACCTATTTATACACCCTGCAACCACCTTGTTGACAGGAGTCTCTCCTCCTAGGGTCAATAGTGAAATCAAGAAAATTCTTCAACTCTCAAAGCAATACCGGATAGGTGACTGGTACCTATACCAAAATCACAAAGAAATCAGAATCTATGGATGTGAGTTATGCACATTCAAGTTACCAAAATATGTCCCAATGATACTCTTTGCATTAGAGTATTTCAGACAGATGATTAATTCAGATATAGTTCATTTTTTCAATGCAAATAAAAAGGCTCAACTCAGAATTAAAAGTCAATTAGGTCCCTTTGTCTGTAACTCTAGAGATGCTGGGAAGGAAGCTAAAAGAATTTTAGAAGAAAATCTCAAATTACAAAAAAGATTATATTGGGTACCTTATGACCCAAACAACTTTATTTGTGATAGAAGAATGAAAAACAAATTATCACCATACAATCATCAAAGAATCCCAGAAATTGAACAATATGCTAATATGGATGAATTGATGGAAGGGAAATTGATAGAACAAGATAGTGAGTAGTTCAATGTTCAAAATGTAATGAAATACCTTGAAAAAATACTTGACCTAGACTCTTTTGGACAGGTACAAATACCAGGTATTCGTTCTTCTTCTGCTGGGACTTCTCAACAAAATTTACAGGAAACCAGTGCATTGGCTATGGTAGCATCTAAAGGAAAGGAGAAAGAGGCTGATATACAAGTTACTGAGAAATTTACAATGACAGAACAGCCTGAAACTTCTAAAGAACAGGGTCAAGTACATATTGCTCCTACTCAGACCAATGTGGCAGAAATGTCAATTTTACAAACTCCTCTTAATGTAGAAAAGGGTAAAAAGAGAGATGTTGAAGCAACTACTCCTGTCAGTGGATCTTCTGAACAGACTAATGTTAAAAGACAGAAATTGAATTCTCTTCTAGAAGTGGAATCTGTACACGAAATCCCTGATAGTCAGATGCAAGAAGAATTGGGTAGTCAACAAACATGTACAATCAATGGGACATCCACTACTTTATAGAGAAAAGAGCTGCAAAGGCAGCAAAGTGCAGAACTATCATCTTTCAAACCACCAGTGAAAGATGCCTGGGACATTAAAAGAACATTCATAAATATAAAAGCCAAAAATGATCCACTCAAACTTCAAGTTTACAGTCAATATTTGAAGATGGCTCCTAAGAATCAACAAAGATTGATGTCAGCCTATGACATTCAACAGGGTAAAATGGTAATGAGTCACTTCAAACCCAAACTGCAACAACCTCAAACATCTGCAGAATATATCAGAACTAATTTTGAAGTCATAGCAAAGGATATTCATCCTTTGGATCAAATTGAGCTGCATAAACAGACAGGTGAAATGATTTATTCTACTCTGACAGATAAATCAATGATGACCCAGAAATTGCAGGATTCTTTGGAAAATACTAATGCTCAATTAAATCTTGAAAAAACCTCTTCTCAGGCTAAGGACAACAGGATAAAGACTTTGGAGGAAATCATTATTGGATTGGGTCATAATCCCAAGGATGTCAAGGGTACAGAAGCTTTGATCAAGAAAAAAGATGATGATATTGCAGCCTTGCGAAAACAACTGAAGTTACCCGCCTGAAGACATCCATAGACTGCAGAAATTATAAAGAAAAATTATAAAGAAGAATTGATGGTTTGCTCTTGAAATTGAATGAGCAACTTAATGAAACTGAAAAAGAGCTTGAAAAGGCATTAAAAGACAAGCAGTGAAATACTCCAGCATCTACAACTAAAGTGATTACAGGTACTACAACAACAGGTCAGCCAGTAGAATTATCCCAGGGTAATATTTCCAATTTAAGTACCGAAGAGTTAATAAAGTCAATGGAGGAATTGAAACTCCAAGTGACATAACTTCAAAGAACAAAGGTACAATTCACCACTTTATAATAAAAATATGATCTCTCGAAGATGAATGTTGCAGATAAAACAAGAGAGGTCAACAGATTAGAAAAGTTGGTCAACAAATTGGAGAAGGATCTCACATTGGAGAAGCCTTTAAAGGAAATAAATGAAATTCTTTGGGACAACATCATCCAGTCAATAAAAGATGTCTGGCCCTCAATTCAAATAATGTATGAACAGAATGATTTAGTGAAATTGGCTCTGGAAGAAGTCCTAAAAGCAAGAGAAGAATTGGGAAACATGCCTGAAGAAGCCAATGAACTTATCCGTTTTTTAAATACTCAGAACAAGCATCAACTTGAAGAACTTGGCATTCAAGACAGGACAGGAACAATTTTGGAAATAAAAAGAGTTTTTACCAAAAGAACTCTGATGCAGAATCTAGAACGAAGATGCTCTGATATGCAAGAAGAAATCACTACCTTCATAAAAAGATTTGATATTTTGTTGAATAAAGGATTTTCCGGTCCTTTAGTTTCAGAGGATAAATTGATGGACCTTGAAAGTTATGTTGAGAAATTGGACAAGCATGCTGACAATCAGGCCAGTTCCTCAACTAGTTCATCAGCAGCAGCATTGCCTACAGGAAAAAGTCTTCATGATAGATTGGAAATTTTTTTTTATCTCAAGCATGAGGTAAGGCATTTGTTCCCAATTCAACCTACTTTCTTCAGATATACAGAGACTGATGAAACTCTCAAAAAGCTGCAAAGAACCAGAATACTAGAAGATAATAGGTGGGAAGAAATGTTAGAACTCTTGTAAAAATTATCCTTACATGAATTTTTGATTATGTACTACAGTAAGTCATGATAAATAAGGATAAAAGGATAAAAAGAGGTTAAAGAGTACCAGTGCAGTTAAAGAGTATCAGTAAAATGGAGCAGCCAGCACATTCTCAAAAGAAGGAAACAACACAACATTAGTTATCATTTCTCTTATCTACGAGACCATCTGTCTCTAGTTTGTTGTAACATACTTATGAGTCATCCTATATTATATCTCAATCTGTTATGAGATATTTTTTATAATTTTTTGTATAAATACTCCCTTAATCGGAGTATTGGGGGGTGGATTTCTTAAACTTTGTTGTAACATTGACTATTTTGGAATAAAGTGCTATTGGAAAAATTTTGTGTGGCAAGCTGGATGAGGAATTGATGCAAACGAATTTTTACAGGATTCTTGTGTCAGACTACGGATCAATAAGTCATTTATCTCTTATATTTTGAAGTCTTTATATTTTTTTATTATATCATCTGTTTTTCATTTCTGAATAATTAACGAAAAGGAATAAATCAGAAAGTGCTTAAGTGCAATCTGCTTTTAATCATTATTATTCTAAATGTTTTCTTCTGAACTGGTTTAAACAGTGAATTCTTATTTGCTCATGTTTTTCTAGTTTAAGCATTTTGATTATTTAGTAAAGAATACTTAATTGCTCTTTATTAATAATCACTCAATTTCCCTCTTTCAAACGTGTTGAAGGATTCTCAATTGCCCTTCATCCAATTTGAGTTCATCCCATTCACATTAGATCTATAATTGTTCCCTGTTTGATTACCTTGCCCTGTGAAACCATCTTTTGTTAAGAAACTTAATCTAGTTAAGCTATTTTCTTTGACTCCATTAGCCCAATGGCCTAAATTACACAGTCTTACCCTTAACTTTTGAATTCCATCACCCAAACTCAATCAAAACCCTCAGACTTTATAACTAGCCTAATATGTTTCAAAACAAAGCTAAATTTTACAGAGAGAGCCCTCTCTGGGTACAGATTGGCTAGATTCTATACCTAAAAGTTGGTTTGTGGTTACCTCGGACCCCTTTCCTCTTCCCAACAACTTGAAGGAAAATCTGAGTGATAACACTAAGGAGGGAGTGACAAGGTAAGATAGGTAGTGCCAAGGCATGATAGAGTTCTAGGAAAGCATGCTAAGATGTGCCAAGTTCTAGGGTGTGCCAAGGAGTGTTAGGGAGTGCTACAGAAACATAAGGAAGAATTATGTCATAATGCATGGAAATGGAGGAATAAGAGTGAGTGACAGGGAGTGTCAACTAGTTCCAAGTGTGCTAAGGAGGAGTGGCAAGGCATGCTTGGCAGTGTTGAGGAATGCTGGAGTGTTAGGGAAACATGTAGCCAAGATGTGCCAACACATGCAAGGAAGTGTTAACTGGGAGTGCCTAGGAAACACAAGGGAGCACTACTTCAAAATGCATGGAAATGAAAAAATAAGAGTTTGTGATTGGAAGTGTCAGTGATTTCCAGGTGTGCTAAGTAGGGAGTGACAAGGTATGTTATGCAGTGTTAATGCATGCTAGAGGCCAAGGAGACATGCTAATATGTCCTAAGTGCTAAGGTGTACCAACACGTGCAAAGGATTGTCAAGGAATGCTATGGAAACACAAGGGAGAACTATGTAAAAATGCATGGAAATGAATGAATAAGATTTTGTGACTGGGAGTGTTAATGAGAACTAGGTGTGCTACAGAGAGAGTAACAAGGTATGTTGGGTAGTGCCAAGGAATGCTAAAGTGCTAGGGCGAATATGTGATAGGTGTTAGGGTGTGCCAATGTGTGCTAGGGAGTGTTATGGAGTGTTAAGGAAACACAAGGAAGCACTAGATCAAAATCCATGGAAATGAATGAATAAGAGTGTGTGAGAGTTTCAATGAGTTCTAGGTGTATTAAGGAGGGAGTGACAAGGTTATATGCTAGGCAATGCCAAGGTATTCTAAACTACCAAGGCATATTAGGAAGTGCTAGGGTGTGTTAGGGAGTGTAAAATCATGCCAAGTAATGTAGGGGATGCTAGCACATGCCACATATTGCCAGGGAATTTAAGACATGCCAGGTGCTATGGCATGTCATGATGTAGATTGTGTTTCTTAGTTGTTTTACAACCATATTTGGATGTAATGAGCCTTGTCTTGGTAACTTGTTAAGTGGGGTGAGTTGAGATTGGGAATGAGTAACCTAAGATGAGTTACAGGTAGTTCTTAAGTGAACAAGGCATATGTTGAATTTACACAACACATGAGAATCTGGGCTTGGCCTTCGAAAATTTTATTCAAACACACTTAGGTACCACAACACATCTACTTTTCACAACTAAATATACACATATTAGGGAATCAACTAATGCACATGACAATTTTTAACTTTTTGAAATTGTTATTCATTAAATTACAAACTATAATAGAATAGGCTAGATCTCTCACTTATTAGGGATCATGGCCCTTTACAATCACACTGATACACGGAATACAAGTAGGGCTTGGTGTTAGTCCTTTGACAACCAATATACCTTTAAAAAGACAACACTTGACCCAATTTTTTATTATGGCCACGCATAGCCCTTACAGTCCAACTGTCGTGAACACATCTGGTAGGCCCTCTTGCCTCCCATTATACAACTCCTCAATCTGCATCTATAAATGAAATCAAATCCTTTAGGTTATTGAACTCAGATAAAAAAACTTTACCCTCTATCTACCTCTTTTTTCCTTCAAGGTCTGAAACACTTACGGTTTTCGATCAATTGTTCACAACTCCATTTGTGAACAAGTGTTTAGTCTATCCACTTTTTCCATACTCTTACTCCAAGATGACAAGTCTAGGGCTGTGGATGTTTCCCTTCTTCTCACTAACTCGATCCTCTACAATATAGTGAACTAGGGCTAGTTGGCTAGCCCAGTTGACTACTACTTTAATCCTTCAAAGTATGCATGTCCTTAGGCCCAATACACCTACCCTTATACCAGTCTTGTTTTCCTTCACAAGTACAAGACTTAGGTATCTTATTTGATAGTCACCTAAAATCCCTCCAATTGTACTTGGACTACCATCAATTTTCCCAACCACGGTGATTTATTTTACTGATCTAGTTCCCACAACACTACCCTCAGTTAGGGTTCTTCAAATCTGCCACCAAATAGGGATTTGAGTCCTCTCAAAATCACTATTCTTGTGTACCAATTTCTTTGTTGTTCAATATTCTATGAAAAACTCTAAACTACTCCTTTTATCATCATTCTAACAATTTGTAGATGATTGAACTAGGGTCACAAATCATCCACTAACAGTCCATTTAATATTTTTTTATAGGATGCTTCAGATCTCTATCCAAAACATAAGGATACTCCACCAAAATCAAATCCTCTTCATGTCAATCCATTCCTCATATGACACATTTCTTCTGCTCAATATTCTACTCAAGTTCCACCTTCCTTTTCATTTTCTATATCTACACATACTTTTGCAAACCAGATCCAAATATGTGGTATATATTGGATAGATAAACCTCTCTCTAAGTGTCGCGACCCAAGCTCTTCTTCTATGAAGATTTGTCACAGACTTAAGGGCGTACCTTATGGACTGAACATGGTAGGAAACTTTCATAACTATGGAATTATAATTCTATTCTAATTTTATTATAACAAACCCTATTCACCCATAGAAAAAACAACAACTCTTTCATCCATAAGAGACTCAGCCTAGCTCATATGGATCCATAAATTCTAGGAGTTTCTTTGACTGAGTCTTGACCTGAAATTTAGATATCTATGACCCTCAAACTATGGTTACCTCAGTCAATATTACACATGCGGCTACTTTTGTTCTTGCCCTAAATTCTAGTGCAGGCCCTCCTCCATTTGTGTTGGTATTTATCACAAACATTACAACATACTAACCACCACAAGATAGGGTATCAACCGTCTCTACTATTTCAAAATTTGATGTGTCCTTCACACAGAAACACCACTAAAATCACATGCATAAATTCTCATGAGCCACCTCTCTTGAGATCTATCTTCCATAAAAGAATCATACTAAAGCCTCCTTAAATATATTTTCCTAACTAGGATTATTAAGAACCATCTAGAACTTGCAGGATTTATCTGCTTAGACATTAGGAAAGATTATTTTTCCTTTTTAATTTTCTTTTATATTTTAAACCCAATCTTGGGTCAAAAACCCCTTCACTTGGGTTCTTTGCTGAAAAATCCTTTTGTGAACAAACTCACACAAACCCATCTCACTAGGCTTGTGGATTACCTCCCAAGCTAAAAAATTCAACAACATAGTCTAGTTGTAGTAATCGTATCTTGGTCAAGCTCTTGTAGTCAAGCAAGGACTTGGTTGGGTTCCCAAGTTGAAAATTAAGGGTATTTGTGAGGGCATGATCGCTAGCGAGGGTTAGGTCATACAAAGGAACGAAAATGCATGCTAACACATGCCATACCATGTCAATGCATGCTGAGGTGTGTTAAGGAGTGTCAAGGAATCACAAGGGATAACTAGGTCAAAATGCATGGAAATGAACAAATAAGAGTTTGTGCCATGGAGTGTCAATGAATTCAAGTGTGCGAAGGATGAATTGCGTTAGAATAAGTTCATAATAGGATTTGAAAAATTCAAGCCTACGATTGCGATAAGGGGCTCGAAAAATAAGTTTTAGAGAAAGGGAGACTTTGTGTTGGGCACAACACCATTTTTCCTTTATCTATTATTTGTATATGATATGTGGCACACTTTGGCTGAATGCTCATGTTTTAAACTATTTTAGGCAATTGCATATTGTACATTGTTGTGTATAATTTTTGGGGCACTTGGATTATGCCAACTTATATCTTGTCTGTCTTGTGCATCTTGTGGTTCTTTCAAACTCTCAGTTAATGATCTATTGTTTATATGAATTGGACATACATGTGAAATACTTAGTTTTTTTATGGCCATGGCTAGATGTGATCCTTGTCTTGGTAAGTTCTTAAGTGGGAAAATTTTAGCTTCTACATGAGTGGCCTAAGATGAGTTATAGGCAGTTATTAGGTGAACAAGGAACAAGCTACTTGTAGTAGGTGCAATTGGTCAAGTTGTTGTAGCTGAAGCGGGCCAATGTCACATGAACTGCAGTAGCTAAGGATTTGATTCGATTCCTAAGTCTTCAAAAAATGTAAGGCTAGTTTTTAGGGCATGAGTTCCAAGGCATGCTATGGAATGCTAACATGTGCCAGATAGTTCGAAGGCATGTCAAATATGCTAAGATGTGTCAAGTGCTAAGGTATGCCAAGATGTGCAATGGTGTGACAATATGTGACAGGGACTATCAAGGCAAAAAAAGGAGAAAAAAGTTAAACAAAAAGGAAATTAACACACAAGAGGGTTAATAAGTCATCAATTTACCTTTTACAGGAGGGGCATGCTAGGCACACCAAAAATAGGTGGAAATAGGTGCCAAGTGCCAAGTGTTAGTGTATTTTAAGTACCAAATCATCCTATGTTAATTCTCATCTACATTCCAATAATTGATCTCAAATAACATTAATATTAAACAATGCCAAAACATACCAAGGAATATTAATGAATGCTATATGTGATAAAACTTGCGAAGCGGCAACACGTGCCAAGTGCCAATGTGTGTTAGGGAGTGATAGACATGTTATGAACTAGAAGGGTATTTCGAAGAGTGCCAAGGAGTGACACAGTGTGCTAATGCATGTTAAGGAGTTTTATGGAGTACTAGGGAAATATAAGGGAGAGATTGATCAAAATGCATGGAAGTGAATGAATATGAGGGTGTGTCAGAGAGTGTCAATGAGTGCTAGCTAGCATGCCAAGGAGGGAGTGACAAGGTATGTCAAGCACTAGTAAGGCATGCTAGGGAATATCAGGGCATGTCAAGAAGTGCCAAAGTGTGCTAGGGAGTTCTAGTGTGTGTTAACATGTGCTAAATATTTCCAAGGCATGCAAGATGCTAAGGCATGCTAGGATGTGTAGGGTTCCAGGGCATGCCAATATGTGTCAAGGAGTATCAAGGAAATAAAAAGAAGAACCAAACTAAAATGGAAGGAAATGAAAAAATAATAGGGTTAATAATCCACGACTTTATCTTTTCAAAAGGGGCATGCTAGGCACACTAATAATAGGTTCCAATACATGCCAAGTTCCAATGTGTCCCAAGTGCTCATGTCTGTTAGTGCATGCCAAAGTATTCTAGGGCATGCTAGGGACTACAAGGCATGCCAACACATGCTAGGAGAGTGTTATGCTATGCTAGGGACTGCAAACATGTGCTTGGGTGTCTTAGTCATGGAAATATGTTCTAGGTAAAAATATTTTATAATACATGTGATGTTATAAGGAATGTTAGTGTGTGCCAAAGCATCTTAAGATGTGCCAAAAGTGTTGAGGAGTGTTATATCTCTTGTATTAATAGAATTGACAAAGATTGATTATGTATTAAATAATATAGTTTATACACACACTAGTGGAACTTTATCTAAAGGGAATTTTGTTAGATAATAAACCTAATAGAGATAAATCATGTATTGACTGATAGGAAAGCTATATTCTCATTACTTGAGGGAAATGATACACACTAATTATTTTTTAACAAATTGACTGACTCTAACCACTATATGGCCTTAGACACATAATGAAAAATACTCCACAAAAATGGTCTTAAATCATTATCTTTTGACAAAACACATAGTAACATGCACATAACATCATCAAAAACCCATTGGAATGATCAATGATGATGAACATTTTTTGACCGTCACCAAAATTAACCAAAAAGAGAATTGGTGAGGGTCAACAAAAGATCGTCACTAGAAGTGTCACCAAACAGAGAATTAGTGATGGGCCTTTAACAACCCTCACCAAAAGTGTCACTGAAAATGGCTTTGGTGACAAGCCTTAAAGGACCGTCACTAAATGCACTTACAACAACTCTTTTATAAGGACTATCACCATATGTGACATTGGTGACGAACCTTAAAGGTCCGTCACAAGAATGACCCGCACGAATATCCTTTTTTCTTATAGTGTTTGCAGGCGCGGGGCGTTAGGAATGATGTTGTAAATGTATCTTGACTGTGTCTAAATTAGCTTGATTTGTTGGGCATTACTGATGGAATCCTCCTCGAATGTATTTTTTTGGGTTGATACATCTTTTGAAATCTATACGGTGAGAGGTTTTAGGAATAGGTCTAGCAGAACTCAATTGTTGACTTTGGATTTGCACAAAATACGATGTCGCCGCCATTCATGGAGATGGTCCAAGATATGGATGTCTAGTGTCTATCTAAAATGTGCTAGTAATTCCATCCTGGAATCATGGCAGATGGGTAACTGAAAATACACAAGGAATGCAGTAGCGAGGGTGCTAAAGGTTCGATGTGTAGCAGAAGGTTTCTCCACATACCATTTCGCAGTTGTTCTGGATAGGGTACACTGAAATAGTCTCAGCTGAACAGTATCATCAATGATGTTGTTCAACGAACACCGCAACTGGAAATTCATTATGTTATTTCCTGGGTCTTCCGCTTTCCTCCCTTTGAATTTTTGGATGTCCGAAGGGAGCTTGGTGGGCATGGGGTCCATGCTGGGTTGTGTGTAATAGGTTCATTCATTAACTTGGTTAGATCGGGTAAGTTAAACCATGCTAAGAATGGTGATTGTGGGTTGAGAGCCATTGCAGACCGTGAAGACACAGTGCTCTGGTTAGATATGGGGTTTTTCTATGACGTACTTGTCTATGTGCTCAATTGACTCCCCGAATGGGTAGCGCTCCTCGGACCCCTAGGGGTTGTGGGAGGAGTGGTATGTGGTGACCCTGTGGGGGTTTCCACTAGTGTGGCATTGGGTGACCCTTTGGGGTACCCAAATAAATATGCCCTAATAAAGGACGAACCAATAAGGGTGGCGGTGTTTCGTCTTTGACACCTAAATGGAAAAAGACCTAGAACTCCTCCCGGTAATGGGGGGAGGTCCAAAAGACGTCTATATTTACGAGGTCCCGTTGGGCCCATTATCTTGTAAAATAGGTATGGTTTTGGAAGAAATATTTAGTTCTATGAGAGGTGAAGTATCAAAGAAAAAATGGTGATCACATACATAAAACAAAGTGAAAACAAAAGTTAATATTCCTTTAAATTCTGTGATCAATCAATCAAAAAGTGGTTTTGGTTGTTTCTGCGCATGATACTAAAAATCCTAGAGACCTAAAATGTCCTCACACTCTCAATTGTAACTAGGCCTTATGAAGATATCTTCTTGTGGGTACTAGGGCTAACGTTCCAAAAGAACTGGTGACGCCTTCCAGCATCCGAATAATCGACCAAGGTAATCGGTAGAGAATCAAGTGTTGCCTGCAACGTCACCTATAGGGAAGGATGCCCTAGATTTTGCCACTAAATATCATCATCCCATGTGAGCGTTCGAGTCTTGAGCTTCTTGGTAAATCAAATACTAGTACCGAGCATTAGATGGGTCAGGTAGCCCCAAATAATATCGCACACACTGGGCCTAAGCTTAAACCCCTCTGAATCATGTCTTTATGGCGCTCTAGTTTTCCTTTCCGTGGATGGATAGACAAAAATTTTAGGCTCCATATTCAGTAAAATTCTATGTCTCAAGATGTAAACTAACCATGGTGGCTTATTATATGCCTACCCCCATTGGTCCTAACCTGAACTATAATTTTTCTTATGGCCCCTATCAGGAAATTTATTGAGTTAAGTTAGCTTGGTTATAAGGAATCTTTTCTTCAATTATGGTGTGGAAGTTTGTGAGAAAAAAGTGAACAATCACACAATTTTAAGATGTGTATATGCGGTGATCTTTTACATGTCCCCTATTAATCTATGTTTGATTGCTCCTTACTATAAGCAAATCATGTGTGGATAGTGGGCCACTTACAACTTTTCCTAATTAATCTAAGTGATTGACTAAAGGGAGATGGAAAATTATCATAAGAGAGCTTTCATATATATGATTTCCTAGGGTCACCAAAAGGTGCAAAGGCGGTAGAGATTAATTGCTTCTCTTAACATAATTAATTCTTGGTCCCAACTCCTAGTGAAAAAAATTAAACTAAATTAATTATATAACTAGTAAAAATGAAAACTAGATAAGCATATGTGGATTAGGGCCACTTACTCCAGCTAATTATCTATGTTTTTTTTGGTGTCTATTTTCACAAAAATAATTTATTTCATATTGCAAGTAAATTTTCCCCTACTTAAACTATGTGGTTTTTTGTGAAGATAAACTTTAAAATTTAAAAATAGCAACTAGAAATACTAAAAAGGAGCCAAAATCAAATTCTAAATAGTCATGGGACACCACAAATAGTGATGGAAATTTCTCTCTGGGTACCAGCCACTTTACAATTGGGAAATTGAGGAAAATAGCAGAGAATTTTGGTCTCTGGTTTCCATGCGGAAAAGCTTTTCACAAGCGTGCGAACACGTAGGTTAGAGCTGAACTCATGAAAATTTTCATGTATATTAGAGAAAATAGCGTGTGGGTTTCCTGTAAATGGAATTTCTGGAACTTCTAAATTTCAGACTTTCAATGTGGGTCAATGAGAAGAGAAGAAAATAATGGAAATTTTCCTAGCAACACTCCAGAGTAGACTAAAAAAGTAAAGCTAATGGAGAAGCCAATCATATGGTTGTGGTTTTGGTGAACAAGTGTACCAATCTAGCAGTGCTTAGGAGGAGTGGTTGTTGCCTCCAAGCTATGCTCATAGGAAGAAAAAAATGGTTTGCAGGTTAGTGAACACATCCTATAAAATAAAGAACACACTAAATCATGGTATATTATTCATATATAGAGAGAAATCACAACTAAACTAAACATAAAAACAAAAGCTCATAAAGAGTCAACCATAACAATAATGAAAATGGTGGAATCAAAATCCCCTTTTATTACTCGTTGTTAGGAAGAAAGATACTACGTTACACTCTTACCAAAGGACCCTTGGAACTATGGAGTTATAAGACCCAGTGGAAGGATGTTTTTACCCTTTAGCTGTTGTTGCAAGGTCTCTCTCTCTAATCCAAAGGATTTAAGTTGCTCGATGGCCAAAAACTGAATCCTCTCTCTACTACTGCTCTAGATTGCACACTGTTGGATTGCTCATGGGAAATATGATGAGCATAACAATGTGCTCTCATTTTTCTCATCTCTTGGTGACCATTTATAGGTGAATTTAAATTCTCCTTCCCTCTCTTGGTACCATGGTGGATGGTGACCCAATAGAGAGGGTTGATTTCTTTGTGTGCTCACTTGAGGTCCTAAGGTGGCTTAGGCGATTGTCCTTGGGCAACCTCAAGTGTCAGATCATTTCTTGAAGTGTGTCAAGTGGTCACGGAAAGTGACTTCCGCCACTACAAGGAACGTGCAACTTTTTGAGGGAAAGTCACGCAAAGGTGCACTTATAAAAGAAAAATGCACGCGAAGGCACATTTTTCCAGAGTATCTTGTGCGCAATTTGATTTTTCCTCTGGACCTTAGAGATTTTAAAAAAATTTCAGATCCTCTAATGTGCCTCAACCCTATAAATCCTTATGCCTGACATTTAATAATGTCATATTTTCTTGTCTGATTTTCCAGTGATAACATCAATATCAAGGTCATGCTCTAGTGGGACAGTATCACTTTAAGGCAAGAGAGGGGTTATACCAATATCAAAATCATGCTCTAAGGGGACAATATATCCCGACTGATTCTCGGGCTCAAAAGCTTCCTCTGTATGGGTTTCTATCTCGGGATATTCATTTTTAGAGAGAATTGGTTCCCTCAAGCCCCGTAAATCTCCCATCTCTTCAGTGGAGGGAAACATTTTGGTATGGCCAGAACTGCCAGCAGAGGAAAAATGGTTAATATATTATCCTTCAGAGTTTCCTGATTGGTCCCTCTTTGTTGAGGAGGTAAATCCACTCTGCGGAGAGAGGAAATCCCTACTAGCCCAGATCGGGTCTAGCAACAATCAAACACACTACAGTGCAGGTTTCTAATTGTAAATAAACCGACTTGCGAGGAAGGCTTACCTGGAATCCAACGCTATTGTCTGTAGAAGAGGTGGTGCTCCCGTTCCTTTGCCCTGGCAGATCACAATCCTCACGATCTCCATGATCGGACACCTGCACATGCAAGAAACAAAACAAACGCAAGCATAAAATCCAGTGGATACAACTATATATCAGTCGAAGAGGATATAACTCATGAACATGATCAAGAACAAGAGTGGAACCATAACCGATAGTCGCTTATCATTAAAGAGTCAAAAGAAGAATACCACCATAGCTTCGACGCAGCACTCTCCTTTAGCGGGTCGTCAACACAACATGTCTCGATAAAGCCTGTCAAGGATGGGATAAGCCTCTCTCTCCAGATACTTGGCAATAGTCTCCTTGCTTGGATTTTGCCTTAGGGAATCAAGAAGGCTTTTGCAGGATGAAAGCTCTTGGGAACTTGGAAATTCTGCCACTCTTTGGAACTAGCTTGCAAATGGAAATGGGAAAGATTTTATAGAAGGAGGAAGGGGAGTTGGGATCCCTATAATTATGGGATTGGCCCTATCATCAAGGAAGCTTCCATGAGAGGTGGCAAACCACTTCCTCTCTACGGAAATCCGTAGCCAAACCTCCCAACTCAAGATAGAAATCAGCCTAGTAATTTGTTAGGATGAAACTTCCGCCTTTTATTTTTAAAAAACACCTCTTAATATGGTTGGCGCGGGTACGGCTCTATGACAGAGCGCCAATTGGCACGCCCTCTTTGGAGGATTTCCCTCTTGGTGTGAGGGCTGAACTATGGAACCGCGCCAATGGAAAAAGAGCTATTTTTAGGGTTTTTTGCAGGGAGATGTCTTTAGGGTAATTAAAGATCATCTTCATAGGGATGCAATGAAAGTATTTTCAAGCCTTAACTCTGCCCACAGGTCACGGAATGAGCCCTCCAATGCGAGGATGGGGATTGTAGGGATGGTGACAAATTGCTGTGTAACAGATGCCCCCTAAAGCATGAGGCCCAAAAGAGAGAGAGGGGTGAAATGCTTTACAAGAACATGCCGACTGAAAACACCGCCATCGGAAAACCTGCGGAGCGAAGTATAACTGATGTCTCAGATACATGATATATATGTGTGGTATGGGTGCAACCATCCATAACAGAGTGTAGAATAATCTAGATCCAAGGCATGGACGCAGCCATCCAATGAAAATCGATAAATAGACTCAGGTATGGTCGCAGCCATCCAATCAGTGAGTCATGTAAATGATCATAATAATCCACAATATCGCAGCCTAGATTACAACAGACACAATCCAGGGTCTTACGCTCCATCTCGACCTGAACAAAGTACAAGTTCAAGCATGCGAATAAGTTAGCTGAAGTCGAACATGCAAGAACATCGTCTGATTACCAGCCAATGATGAAAGTTGTTAACAAACGCGAGAGGAACCACCAATAATGATAATGGCCCTCAAGGTACTATAGGTACAATCTATGGCGTGTGAATCAATGAGCTGGTGTCGAACACCCGTAGAATCACTCGATCAGAGGCCAATGATGAAAACCTCACGTCGAATGCGATGAACCTGCCATTGAGGCATGTAGGCTCCAAGGCACCATGAAAGAGTCTCTAGACCATCTTCCTGGATAATGAGTTGAAGTCGATAGGAAGTGGCCTTGATCGAAGGTGGGCCATAACGTTTCCCACATCATCGACATGAGACAGAGGAACATAATGTTTTTGTGAATCAGGATCATATGAGAATCAGAGGAAGGTTGATACTTGCAGAGGTCAACTTCTCTTGAACATGTAAACGGCACGACAGTGGACTTGAAAGTATTCGACATCAACGGATCAGAGGTCATGGTGACAAGGCAATGAGCAGATGAGAGGTCAAAAGGGATTATCCAAACCCACGGAGGCAAAGTGAAGAACGAGATGAGATGTCCCCAACCCGACACGAATGAAGATAAGTGCCATGTTCAAGAGCGACATACTGCCGACACGACAACGATGCTGGTTCCATTTTCCCCCACCATGTCTGGCGAATACCCCAATTATTTTTGATGACAAGCTTGAAAGGGATAGCATGTGCTCGTAATATAAGTCCGCCCTTCGGGCGAATCCATCCTAGTACATTTAATGAGCCCTAGGAAGGAGTGACTCGAATAACGTCATTTCGACTGAATCCGATGTCATCAGGGTTTAACGAGTCTGACAAAGGAAGAACTTGGCGTCTTTTCATATTTAGAGAGTTTGAAAAGACAGCAAAAAAGTAAAATCCAGTGGTCCCTTTTCGTAGATAGTTCCCCGGACCCGAAAAGGTAGAAAACAATACCCGAGAAAACCTCTTAGTCGTGATAGGCTAGGGTATTCCTTTTTCGTAAATAATCCATCCCAGCCCGAAAAAGGGGTAAACATATACTGGGTAGATGTCGATTCGTGTCCACTTTAACGAGATCGAAACGACAAGGGCCTCGGAAATCTTTTCATGTTTAGAGAGTCAGAAAAGAGCTGAAAGATGACTCCAGAGTGACTTTTTCATGTATTTACCGAGTCTGAAAAAGTATAAAATACAACTCGTTTCACCATTTCAGTTGCGTGAAAGACCTGTTGCTGCACAAAAAGGCAAGTGTAAAACCCATTTTTGACACAAATACATTAAAATATTCAGAAAATAACTTTCAAAACCTATTTTGAGTTCAAAAAGTTATAAATATGTCAAATGGTAAATATAAAATTACTTTTTACTATTTACCTCACCGAAGAGCAGCAGTGGTCTAGTTTGGTGTGCGAACTTCTGACAGTGATTACGACCGATCCGGGCTACCATTCAGAGTTCCATCAGTTCCAGGTAAGAGGCGCTTCTCCGTACTCCATTTCAATCCATTTTTTAATAGTTTTCCATCGTGTATTAGACTTTTGAGGCCACTTTTTAAATTTTTAGGGCT
The DNA here is from genome assembly GCA_034641835.2 of Pinus albicaulis. Taxonomy (NCBI): domain Eukaryota; kingdom Viridiplantae; phylum Streptophyta; class Pinopsida; order Pinales; family Pinaceae; genus Pinus; species Pinus albicaulis. Next base: position 429,484,290 of record CM076580.1, read on the forward strand.
CCGCTCATTGGCGCGGGTATCGGGCATGGACCCGCGTCAATGGGCTTTTATGTGCAAAGGGCTCGCGCCAGCTGGCACGACTGTTCAGGAAACAGCCGCGCCAGCGACAGAACCTTAATTTTCGCCTAAAAATTCGAGATTTTAATCAATTTGAATGAAATTTTAAGCTCATCAGAGATCTAATTAAGGGTTTTGACCATGTTGATGCAGTGAACCGAACAAAATGGTGATTGAGTGGAAAGAAAGGGAGCACGGTGAAGAGGATGAACAAGCCATGGGAAATGAAGTTTGCATGAACGCCCTCAGGAAATGTGGGCTAAAAAAGTTCTTCCTAACACCTTGTTTACGAGCTCAGCCCAAGCTTCTACAGTACTTGATCAATATGTGGGATGCAGATGAACAAGTATTCAAACTGTGGGACCAAGTGTTAGAACTGGAGGTTGCTGACGTGTACTTCATAACTGGATTATCGCGTAGAGGTCCGGTGCCCATACTGACAGGGAGCAGACCATCTGGTGAGAAAATGGAGCAAGTGATGGCACGAGTGTGCCGAGGGGCACAATTGGGATCTGGAAGTGGAAAGGTGGACATCCATACCATTCCTGATCTGGCACTGAGAGTGGTGTTGCATACCATCATGCGGGCTGCGGGGTCGCAGGCACCACACAAGGCCACAAAGGCCCAACTTTTGTTAGCCTCAAAGTGTATGACTCCTCTATTGTTCGACTGGGCCACAGCAGTGACGATAAACATAAAGAGGCAACTGACCAAATGCAAACAAGCCTAGCTGAAATAGTTCAGCTATGGTTCTATCCTGGTATCGTTCATTCTAGAATGATTATCAATCTTCCAGGGCCAAGGGGCCATAGTAGCTGAGCCTATTCCACGAGAGCCAAGAATGGCTCGCTGGGCAGCACTGATGCCCAGAGCTGGAGGGGGCCAATAGATGTCCTGGAGGGCGGAGTTTTTTGGGTGGTTGCGGCGTCAGTTGATCGTAGTGGAAGACTGGCCATATGCCGGTACCGATTTCACTGGTGATTCAGATCTTCCACTGCCGGAGGGAGATGATTGGGACGAGGAGTTGGGTATGACCCCTTCTCTTTTTGATTTTATATTTTATGATTTTTTTTTGTTAATACATGTTCTTCTTGACACATTTTATATGCATGCAGACGTGGGTCTAGAGAGACCAGCCGGTATGTATCATATCACACGGAGGACTCTTCCCGCACCTGATCCTCAGGTAGAGGGTGCAGAGGGGGGGGAGTTAATCCAGAATCTTGAGGGCATCGCCCGAGGGATCCCAGACTACGTCCGGCTGGCGGATGTACCGATGGCATACCAGAGACACACGGTGGGAGTGCCCAGTCACCTCCACTGAATTCTGAGATGCTTAGTGCGTGCAGTTACTTGTTATCATGAGCACCATGCGGATTAGACTCCTAGGAATTTTACCATGCATATTTTTTGAGAGACATGTCATCTCTGGATGTATTAAGACGAACATATATATTTTTTGATTTAATGTGATGCACACTATGTAAACATTTCGATATATATATACATATCTATTTCTGGATGGATCTTTCTTTTTCATGTGATGTTGTTTTACAAATTGTGCAAATGTCTATCTAAAACCAAATTAGCTACTGCATCAGTTAACTCATTCATATGCCTGGGAATATGTTGGTATGTAATATAGTCAAAATTTATTTCCAGTAAACGAATACGTAGACACAGACGTAAGATGGATGGGTTTCTGACCGAATAATGACCGTTCAGTTGTAATACCACTAGTTGCGAGTCTAGATACACAAGTAATTCACGGATAACAAGGTTTACAGCCTCGGTTAATAATTCTAATACAGCACTATATTCCGCGATGTTATTTGTAGTACGTCCCAGACACACACCTTGCAGGTTGACCAACTCACCAGCAGGATCGTAGATTACCCAGGCTGCTGAAGACAAATTCCTGGTACTGCGGGAGGCACCATCCACGAAACCAACAAATGGATGAATGGACATCTGCACAATCAGGAAGACCTGATAAGCAGAAAGATGTTTACATTGCAAACCACACCACACATGCACACAAATGAAAAACACACACTTATGTACACACACCACACCAAAAATCACTTTAGGCATAGTATTTTTTGAGGTAGAGCTCATTTTTGTGCTGTGCCAGCGGAACTCCTTCATAATCTATAAGCTCATAGGCCCCGTTCTTCAAAACGTGTTTTACTATGTAGGGCCCATGCCACATAGGTTGGAACTTACCAGCCCCAAGCTTGTCATGTGATTGATCATATAGGAGGACGAGGTCTCCTTCAGCAAAGGAACGAGGAGAAACCGATTGATCGAAGTGAGCTTTGACCCGCTTCTTTTGTGCTTCAATAACTAAAGCAGCTAAGCGGCGATTTTCATCTAAACATTCCAGATACAAAAGACGCTCTTCCTCGGCAGAAGTGTCGGGTAGAAGTTCCACAGCTAATTTCAACGAAGGAATCTCGCATTCAACCGAAAGAGTTGCTTCCAGACCATACACCAATTGAAATGGTGTGAATCCAGTTGCACTCTTTGTAGATGTCTGGTATGCCCATAGAGCTGAGAACAGTTGGAGGTGTCAATTGGATTTGTGGATACCAACTGTTCATTGAAGCATAGTGACCAGAAATTTTTTCACTGCTTCAACCTGGCCATTCGCCTGAGGGTAATATGGCATTGAGCTATCGTGACATAAGCCCAACTTTGAAGTTAGCTCGGCCATCATATAATCTCAAAAATGAGTACCGTGGTCAGTAATGATGGCTTGCAGGACCCCAAAACGTGCAATGATATGGTTGAATATGAATTGGGCAGCTGTCTTACCGTCGGTAGTTAGTGTAGGCATCACTTCGGCCCACTTGGTGAAGTAGTCGACAGCGACAATGATATACGCATGCCCCCCGGCCGCGTGAGGGTTACACGTCATAAATTCCATGCCCCATTTCACAAAAGGGCCAACGGTAATGATAGGATGCAAAGGGAGAGGCGGCGCGTGCATCTTGCACTGAAACACCTGGCACACGTGACATTTACGAACTGCAACGATACAGTCCTTGAATATTGACGGCCAGAAATAACCTGCTCGCAGAATTTTCTGGGCAGTAGCATATCCAGGCATATGTCCACCACAGGCGCCACTGTGGTAGTCATTTAGAACCCTTTCAGCCTCTTCCAAGGTTAGGCACCGACGGAGCACAGAATCTACTCCAAAACGGTATAAGGTATCTCCTATGATACGATAGGGTTGAGACTCATGCCGAATCCGACGTCGGGCATCTTTAGTAAGCTCAAACCGAAATGTGGAGGTCTGAAGATACACAATTATGTCACCATACCAAGGGTCGCGAGTACTGATGAGGAAAAGAGTTTCGTCCGGGATATGATCCTCGGAAAACGAAGGAGCGGAGTCTGTCGGGAGTGAGCATATAAGATCCGTGAAAACCAGTGATTTCTTTGACTTAGCGGTAGTGAACTCTAAGTCAAAATCCTACAGGATAACGATCCATTTGGAGTATTTTCCCCCCAGCAATTGTCTAGAGATAATATATGTCATGGGGTTGCAATCCAAAACCACTATTATCGTACGTAACAGGATGTAATGGCGAAAACGTTGCACAACGTGTACTGCGGCTAACGCCAACTTCTCGGCATGAGCATAATGTGTTTCCGTATCGAGAAGGTTTCGCGATAGATAATAAACAACATGTTCATTACCATCATCATCATCATCCTGCACCAGAACCATAGTAATGGTGCTAAACGCGGTGGCGAGATATAAAGTGAAATCGCGGCGATAATCGGGTGGACGAAGCAAAGGAGCATTAACCAATAACGTCTTTAGCTTCTAAAAGTACTGCTAAGCAATTTCATCCCAATGGAAGGGAACATTCTGCTTTAATAGGCGTGTGAATCCTTTAGCCACCTCTCCGTAGTTCGGGATAAAGCGTCGAAGGAAACTTGCTTTTCCCTGCAGACTCTGCAACTGATATAACGAGGAGGGTGATGGGAGGTTGATGATAGCCTCGAATTTTAAAGGGTCGAGGAAAATTCCATCTTTGGAGAATATGAATCCCAAAAGACGGCCAGAATCCACGCAGAAGACGCACTTATGAGGATTGAGCCTAATATTGTAGCGCCTATAGTGGAGGAAAATATGGCGGAGGTGTTCAGGGTGATCCTCTCGCCCAGCTGAATGAGCTGGCAAGTCGTCCAGATAAGGCTGAACGATATGGCGAATGTCATGGAAAGCATAAGACATTGCACGCTGAAAAGTGGCTCCAGCGTTTTTCAAGCCGAACGGGAGCTTTTTATACGCGAAAGTACCCCACGGACAGATGAATGTAGTCTTATGTTGATCCTCAAGTGCAATATTGATCTGATTATACCTTGAGAAACCGTCCATCAAGGAATAAATCTCACTTCTAGCACATTCATCGATAATCTGGTCTATGAACGGAGTGGGATAGTTATCTTTTGGACAGGCGTGATTAATATCGTGGTAATCAACACAGACCCTAATAGTACCCTGCTTTTTATCAACAGGAACAATGTTAGAAACCCATTCTGTGAGGGGGATGGGATAAATAAAGCCCGCGTTCAGAATTTTTTCAACTTCTGCCTTAATTGCAGCGGCTTTCCGAGGATGCATGGGGCGTAAGCATTGGCGCACGGGCTTTGCACCCGGATAGGTTGGAATCTCATGCAGTACGATACTGGGATAAATCCCCGGCATTTCCTCGTAGGACCAGGCGAACACATCTCTGAATTCTTTGAAAAGATCAGTATAGACTTGAATCTCATCAGGAGAACAAGTCACTCCCACGTGAATATTCTCAACGATCCCCGGTTTGACGGAGATGTTGATCGGGATGGTTTGAGTGATATTACTCAGGTTTCCCTCCGAAAAAACCTCATGCGTCAAAATGGGCGTTTGAAGAGGAGGAGTAGGAACCTGAGATGCATAATGCTCCAGACATTCAGGCATTGCCCCCAAGCTGGGCATAAAAGAGGAACGATGATGTCCATCACGCCAAGGCAGCTCCTCGAGAGACATAGTTTCAATGATGGCTTCATCGGAAGGAAAAGTCTCTTTAAGAGGATCAGACGAATCGGCCTGACCAAGCCAGGGGGATTGAGAGTAAACATCTAGAGCCATGCTCAAAGGAGCATGCTAAGGAGGTGGAGGATCAGATGCAGCAACAATTTCACAGTAGCTGATCTCTATTGGAGTCAAGGGCATTGATTCTCCAAACTCAAACACCTGCTCAGGCGTAGGAATAAGCCAAGGGTCATCCGACCTGGAAATCATGTTAACTTGAGCGGTCTGCATTGGTGGTGCAGGAAAGATACCCATGAGGACAGGGTCCTTGAAGAGACCGGGTCCAACACTGTCAGGGGGATTCGGAATCTGATCCACGTATGGTACGTTGTTCTCGGAAGTGGAGGTGAAGGAGGACAACTGATCCACTGTGACGATTTTGCCCTCGTGAGGGAACTTAAGAAGTCGAAAGATGGTGGATGGCACGCAAAGCATGGCATGGGTCCAGCTGCAGCCAAGAAGTATGTTGTAGTTGAGCCTTGCGTCGACTACTTCTACTTCCACGTTGATAGTCTTCCCCTGTAAAGTGATCGCTAAACTCTCGAGAACACCCAGGGGTTTGGATTCCCGACCATCAAATGCCTCGAGGGCATTGGGAAATGACGCAAGGGCTGGAGAGCCAATGGCCTTCCAGCAAGCGGATGACATGACGTAGGTAGAAGCACCTTCATCCACAATGGCCCTATGGATGTTAAGACCGTTAATCCCGACTTGAATAACAAGAGCTATCTGATGTGGAAGTCGGGGGGAGAAATTCTCTAAATCGAAGGTGAGAAGACTCGAATCGGCGGGATCAATGCCACAAATTGCAGACAATAAAGCCTTCCATTGCGAAGGACAACTTTGAAGAAATTCTAGTGCAGACATAGCAGAAGGTGCCTGTGCCAAATCCTCAACAATGCTGTAATGCTGAGTGGCACGAGCATTCGGATTATAAGAAGATCTTCGAAGAACACCTTTAGAAGGTGGCTTCACAACAGGTTCAGGAGTAGGCTTCTCGATTTCCAACGAACCGGAGACAGGTGGGGGAGGCGGTCCATCCGCAACTGCCTTCCCGGGTGCCTGCCGCAATACGCTGTAATCCTTCGAACGCGTAGCGACAGAGATAGGTGCAGCAACCTTCATCATGAAAACTTGGGACCCAAATGGTGCAAATGGTGATGGTTGTTCGACCATCTGGGTCTGCTGAGAGGGGAATGGCTCCTTAAGAACTGCCGGAGTCCCTTTTGAGCCCTTGAGAAGTTGACTAACTTCGGATCGTCATGGACAATCCTTAGTGTAATGGTCTCCTTCACAAATGAGGCAGGGGTACTTTGGTTTACGCTGAGAACCATCCTTAGTGCGAGATTTGGATTCTGGCCTCGGGGCATCGGGTTTGGATTTACCTTTTCCCTTCTTTTTCCCTTTGGAGGCTTTCTCCGTAGGATTGGCCTAAACGGCGTTCACCTCCACGGTTTTTTCCAGAATCTGATGGGCAGGACTAGCAGGAGCATTGTTGGAAGAATTAGACTTCTGCTTCCCATTCGAAGATTTCTTTAAATCCTAAGATACAGAACCAATGACACCATCCACTGTGGGGGTAGGTGGAGCCTTAGAGGTTCCGGACCGTGGGGCATCAGGCAAGATGTCATAAAGCGTGTCGGACTGAGAATATACGAGATCCAGATATTGAGCACGCGCAATGGCTTGTTCGTCCGTCACACACGCTCCCATCGCAATATCTTGGGCGATTTTGTTCACGAAGGAGGTGGTGAACCAGTGAGTTAGTATATGATTAGGTATATAAAACTTGATCAGTCTACGACGGCACCGCCACTCATGAATGTGATCAGAAATGTGAGTGGCTTTATCCTGCTTCAGAGAAGTCAGGAGGTGCGTCCCGGCTTCATAACGAACCGGTAACTGAAAGTGCATGAGAAAAGCCATGGCTAAGGAATTGAAATCTTGGAAGATGCCACGGGATAACTCTATGTACCACTTAGCAGCAGCTCTAGTCAAAGTGCGTTGGAAGAGGCGTAGACGAATGGAGTCATCGACCCAAGAGTTAGATGAACACCAAAGATGATACGTCATCACATGCGCTTGGGGGTCCTCTCCAGCTTTTCCCTCAAACTTGGGGCAATCACCTGGTATCTTGGTAGGAACCGGAGGCCAATACGGATTATGTAAAACTGGATCATTGGTCAATTTTGAAACATCCGGCAACTCCAAGGTGGCCAGGAACAACAATGGTGGATTAACCAGCATGCGATGCCTGGGATGAGGACTGGTACCCGTACTCCACAATGGTTGTGAATATCCTTGCCCCCATGGGTTCTGTCCCATAGGATTCTAACCGTAGGGGGTGTAGGTCGTATAACCAGACTGATTTTGATGCTAGTAACTAGTGTGTGGGGCTTGATAACCAGAGTGTGGACCCTGGTTAGGATTCAGCCCTGTATAAGGAGCATTTGGATTTGGCTGCTGAGTATAGGTATAATCGGGTGGAGGAGGATAATACTGAGAGCCTCTGGGGTGGTTATAATTCAGTTGAGATTGACCATGAGGATAATAACCGCCCTGAGGATGAGTCGGCTGCTGATAGTTGGAACCCTGCGAAGCCTGATAACTAGGGTGCAGCTGTTGATTTGGCTCCGGCATCAAATGAATCGGCTGCTGGGTAGGGTTGATAGAATGAGCGGGCTTCCCTGAGTGGACAGGTTGACCTGGATAAGAGGGCTGACCTGAGTGAACAGGTTGACCCGGCTGAGAGGGTTGACCTGAGTGAACAGGTTGACCCAGATAGACAGGCGACATCGGTTACGCAGGCTGACCTGGCGGTAAAGGAGCCCCAGGTTGTACCGGATGGGCCGGTTGGCCTGGAGGTGGAACACCAGGTTGTACCGGATGGGCCGGTTGGCCTGGTGGAGGAATAGGGCCAGGTGTTTGCTGGTAACCGGCTTGACCTAGGGCAGAACCATAGGATGGTCCCAGCTGATATGCAATGTTAGAAGCAACAGGATACTGCAGTTGCATTGGTTGAGAAGGCTGGATTTTCCCCCCAAGACCATAGACCGGTCCCGGTTGGTACCCCGGCTGAGGCTGTATAGGTTGACCGGAAGGGTTGTAATACTGTCCTTGTGGACTATACGATGGCCCTTGCTGGCCCGCAGGATAGCCCTACACGGGCTGCCCTTATGGGTCATAAGGATAGCTAGGTTGGCCCAAAGGTTGGCCTTGGAAAGGTTGCCTTTGCGGGTTATAAGCCTGGTTATAAGGTAAAACTTGAGCATGGAGGTAAGCCTCAGGAGTGGGTAGATGTAAAATGTCCCCGTACTCATCATACTGACCTGGAAAAGCATACACGGGTGTACCATCCTGTGCATAGTGCGAAAAGTAAGAGAGGTTGGGATCTTGGGAGGATGGTCCAACCTCGGGGTTCGGCTGTAGCAGGGACAACCGATACTCCTCCGGAGAGATATTCTCCGGTACAGAAGTCGCTAGATAAATGTCTTCAGGAGATGGCATAGCCCTGGCGGAGGGTGCCGTGACAACGGGTGTAGAGGCGGCCACACAAACAATGGGCCGAACGGGTACAAAAGTAACGGGCGTCTGAGGAGACACCCCTGGTGAAGGAGCAGCTGGCCTCGGAGAAGGAGCTGACACTCCCATAGAGGCAGCAGCGGAAATGATCTGACCCAAAAACCTGCACCCTAGTGGTAATGAGGGACTGGCTGTTGACATAACAGCTGATTCAGAGTTGTCTCCCGGAAACAATCTTCGTGGGAAGAGCTGATAGTCTTCACCAGACGTTGGAATTTCCTCACCAGAATCACTCATGGTTGAGCCTGCCGCTAGATCTCGCAATAGACGACGAGGACTAGGAGGAAAAACAGCAACTATAAAGGGCAAACCCGATGTAAGAGAAAGGAAATCAGCTCCTAATCTCAATTCAAACACAGGGTCCGAAAAGGGCCAATCGAACTCAACTGGTCCCCCAAAGGGTTGCTCAGAAAGAACTGGTCCCCCATCAGGAAACTCGGAAACAACGGGCTGCTGTGGTTCAGCAGAGGATTGGGACACCTCTGATGAATCGTCCGTGTAAGGACTACTAGTAGACGAAACCGAGGGTTCTGCCACTATGACAAAAACGACAAGAGAAAAGATCAAACACACACATGGGCTGAAAAAGAGTCAAGAAACATGATCAAACGGTCAACAAGAAAAATCTAACAGGGTGTGTAATCGTGGGTGATTAATTTTTTACCACATTGAAAAATAAGAAACTTCACCGTTTCATGTTTTAAGAGTGGAGAAACGGTAAAAAAGGTGACTCTATCTCTTTCAGATTTGACACAAGTGTGAAAGGACAAGCGCTTGGTGATCCTTTCAAATTTAGGGAGTCAGAAAATATCAAATGACTGCTCAGGAATACTAGGCAAAAGGGTGTACCAAATAACCGTGAACTACAATATACACCTTGGTTTTAATAATGAAAGAGAAATCAACCAAGGACTTTCTGTACGTGTAGGCAATCTCCCCGAATGTTGTGTCCAGTGTATCACGGGTATGGGGCGACAGACTCGGCTTCCTGTGGATAAAGGATTGAAACCTAGAGGGGTCTCCCTTTATATACGCGACGCTACGGGGAGCACAAGTCTGTACTAGCGCTGTCTAAAGCCAAAAGGAGAACGACAGCTACTAGGTTTAAAGACACCAGAACATGTCTCTAGCCTAGACCTCTAAATGTGTTTCGTTAGATTTCAATGCTGCCTTAGTGTAAATTGAGTGAATTTTAAAGTTGATCTTCAATTACGTTTCAGTTTTCAGGCCCTAACGAATGTGCTGTCTCAAAAATCTCTTAAATGCAAAACTACATGCCACAGTACACCATTTTGTTCGATGAGAACTAGCTACAGAAGAGTTGAGAGTTTTTTACACAAATAAAATGATCAGAAGACAATCAATGATATCTCTAATGCAACTAATGAAACTAAAAACTTTTCTTTCAAATTCACTAAATACTAGTAAAATCGAAAAGATTTCAATTTGCACTAATTAACCAAAAGCAAAAGAGATTTTTTATTTTCAATATTTGATAGCTAGACGCACTAATCAAACCGAAAACAAATAAGAAGCAATTCGAGAAATGATATTAAGAGAGCGAAACCAACAAATTTCACTCAATGGCACAAACAATCAGATCTCAAATCAACAAAAAGTCTCTCAAAACCAAGAAAAGTCCCAAAGATACTAATGAGCCGTGTGATCTAGGCCCAAAATGAAGCAAAGCGAAATTCGAATGAAAACGAAATCAGTCACTCAAAAAACGCAACAATATGATAGACAACTGTCAAACGAATGCAAGGAAGCAATCCCATAGCCGACTGAACGAACGGAAACCAAAAACTCCCAAGGGAGGCTCGACTCACAAAGGCACCTAGATGCCCTAGGGCTCGTATGCAAAATTGAAAGAAATAAGCAAACAACCAAAGGAAGGAGGCTCCAACCAATCAAACCAGGTTCCAGTGCACTCAAACAGCCGAAAAACAAGATCAAAATCACAAGTCAGCCTCAGAAAGCTTGAAACAAAGCAAACCCTAATAGCTCATAGGATTGGCACGACTGTGAGCTTGAAATTAGCGCCAGAAATGCAATGGCACGGGTGATACACAGGCAACCTACGCCAATGGGCGCAACTGTTACGCTAAAAAGTGCGCCAGCCAAGTTTACTATGGAAAAAATAAAAGACAAGCAATCTCAGACACAGACAAGTGAAAACAAGGCTAAAACAAAGCCAAACAAACAAGAAAATCTAGTCCAAAGATTTGACCAAGCAAGCAAGACCAAGAAGTTAACCGGAAAGAGAAGACAAAACTCCAAGTTGTTCAGTCCGTAAACCAAACTAGAGATCGACTGAAGCAGCGTTGATCTACTCCGCTAATGCAGAGCACAAGCGTTTCGAAGGCTATCTGGCTGTGCTTCAGACTCCGTCTATAGTTTACAAATCAAACAACAAGCTAAGTCCCCAGCGGAGTCACCAAATTGTTGAGGAGGTAAATCCCCTCTGCAGACAGAGGTGATCCCTACTAGCCCAGATCGGGTCTAGCAACAATCAAACACGCTACAGTGCAGGTTCCTAATTGTAAATAAACCGAATTGCGAGGAAGGCTTACCCGGAATCCAACGCTATCGTCTGTAGAAGAGGTGGTGCTCCCGTTCCTTTGCCTTGGCAGATCACAATCCTCACGATCTCCGTGATCGGACACCTGCACATGCAAGAAACAACACAAACGCAAGCATAAAATCCATTGTATACAACTATATATCAATCAAAGAGGATATAACTCATGAACATGATCAAGAACAAGAGTGGAACCATAACCGATAGTCGCTTATCATTAAAGAGTCAAAAGAAGAATACAACCATAGCTTCGACGCAGCACTCTCCTTTAGCGGGTCATCAGCACAACATGTCTCGAAAAAGCCTGTCAGGGATGGGAAAATCCTCTCTCTCCGAATACTTGGCAATAGTCTCCTTGCTTGGATTTGGCCTTAGGGAATCAAGAAGGCTTTTGCAGCATGAAAGCTCTTGGGAACTTAGAAATTCTGCCACTCTTTGGAACTAGCTTGCAAATGGAAATGGGCAAGCTTTTATAGAAGGAGGAAGAGGAGCTGGGATCCCTATAATTATGGGATTGGCCCTATCATCAAGGAAGCTTCCATGAGAGGTGGAAAACCACTTCCTCTCCATGGAAATCCGTAGCCAAACCTCCCAACTCAAGATAGAAATCAGCCCAGTAATTTGTTAGGATGAAACTTCCGCCTTTTATTTTTAAAAAACACCTCTTAATATGGTTGGCGCGGGTACGGCTCTCTGACAGAGCGCCAATTGGCGCGCCCTCTTTGGAAGATTTCCCTCTTGGTGCGAGGGCTGAACTATGGAACCGCACTAATGGAAAAAGAGCTATTTTTAGGGGTTTTTGCAGGGAGATGTCTTCAGGGTAATTAAAGCTCATCTTCAGAGGGATGCAATGAAAGTATTTTCAAGCCTTAACTCTACCCACAGGTCATGGAATGAGCCCTCCAATGCACGGGATGGGGATTGTAGGGACGGTGACAAATTGCTGTGTAACACTCTTCATAAATTGTACCCAACTTCTCCACTACTCGAGCCATTTCTTCCTCATAATCCTGTAAATAATCACTCAGAATTGGGGCATGTGAGACGACCCTGCCTCATCTATCAGAATTGGGGCATGTTTTCGTGAGCTTATCCTCATAGAGAGTTTTCATTATATTGTTCCAGAGGCCAAGGAAGGAGTCTTCCTTTTTCTTGCTCTTTTTGGAATTGTCCTTTCTATTCTTTGTTGTTTAGTATCTATGTTATCCATGTTTATACCTGTTAGCACTCGAATCATCACTTGGAGTACTTCAAGGGCTTGACCAGTCACATCCTAAGGTCTGGGGAAATTTAATGATTTGAATTATATAATTGGTAGATGGTTAAATCCCTCAATCACTGAAAAGGGTTTCAAATAAATTCACTATCACAACGTTGAGGGTATTTAGACCTGATATGGTAGAAAAAGATAAGTTTGTAGTCTATGGGAGGAATAAAGTATGGAATAACAGAAGGGATAGTGGTTTTCAAAGCAAAAACCCACTTCTTTGATGAAAAACAATACAAGAACTAGTTTGACAATATATCAATAAGAGAAGGCTATCACATGGCTTACAATAATCTTATTGAATATCATGAAAATACATTGTCATAGGGAATGCTCTTTAGCTAGTTATCATGCACATATCATTAAGAAAGCTTACTAAGTAAGACTGATAAAAGTTGATAAGGTACATAGACACATCAAGAGGCTCATAAAAACATATAACAACATTTGAAATTAAAAACTGGAACTGAAGAGATTTAGGTATGGAAACACATAAGAAGGATCAACAATGCACATATCAAGATTGTAATAAGTCCTCAAAAGTGTTCTTCAATATAATTATCTTAAAGAGTACACTCATCACATGACTATAAGATTCAAAAACCATGAACCTTTTCTCCATTAAGGTTCATCATATATATATACACGGGATATTATGCTGATATTTCCACAAAAAGTGTGAATCTATTCTAGAGGAGTTATTATATTATATTATGCTGATATTTCCACAAAAAGTGCGAATCTATTCTAGAGGAGTTATTATATTTCTATACATAAGGTGAAGCTTATCCTTAACCATAATACAAAGTAGTGCAACATAATAAAAATAAACAACATGATGGCATATAGTTCGAAGTGGCTGGAGTGATGTGGAAAAATTCTGGAAAACTGATCCTCTTTTCTGGTATAACCACTTTCTCAAAAAGTGAAACTTAACAGCTGAAGATGACACCTGGCTCTCTCCCCCAAAAGTGCAAGAATTGTCAACTAAATCTAACATCTGGGAGACAATTTGATTAATTGACACTTGCCAGCAACTTCTTCTATTGATATTGCATGCATGAATTACCCCACAATATCATCCTTCGATATTTGAACAGAAAATACCTCCACTTCATTTACACAAAAATTTAGGAAATAATAGCTACCTTTCAAAAACATGTACCTATTATTGGAAACCCTGTAAATAGTTTCATTTGTTGATTAAGCCAAAAATGTGTGCTTCTCCTTCTTTGATTTTCCTAAAATTTTTAAATAAAATCAAGTATGGAAGAAAATATTTGAGGAACTCTTCCTTAAAGAGTCTTTTAGCTTTTCCTTTTCCTGCATGGTTTTGTTTTTGGGCATTGGTCTTCTTTGCTTCCTTTCCTCGGCTTTCATCAAAATTTATAATTTCATCTTTCAGTCTAGGATTAGCAATGAGTTTGTTGTTCAGTCTTAGCTTGTTTTTAGGCCTACTGTGAGGTATTTTGAGGTATGGGTTGGGAATATAATAAACCCCTCTTCTTATTTGCATCATACTGCTAGACTGACCTGCCTCATACTCTATCTCTCAGAAATCCTCTTCAGTATTGTCTTCTTCAAAATATGAATAGGAGTGAATGATGTTCTTGTCCTTTCTTCTAGTAGATGTCTTGGATGTATTAAGAAAAGGAATAATTGAGCTAATGTTGTTTCTCCTTTTGAAGGGGTGTCACTATTTTCTTCTTTCTCTCCTGCAACTTCTGGAATAGAGTGTTGAACTAGAACTTCAGGGCTGACTTCCTCTCAATTTTCTTCTGCTACGATCCATTTTATTTTTCCTTTATGTCTTGAGGAAGAGCCTATGTTTTCCTGACCTGTAGATTTAACCTCCTTATTAGGCTGAGTTTTCCCTTTCTTGAATCCAATTGAATGTTCTCTTATGAATGATGCTAAAGTTTGTGGTTCTTCTGAATTTTTCCTTGTATAAACCTTTTCTTCTGGTTGTACCATTGGTATGGGAGTGACAGGTTCAATTTTGGCTCTTTTAACTGAACTTCTAGTTTGTCTACTCATTGATGGAATAGACTGAGCTGCTTGTGAAGTATTTGGCACAAGTGTTGAGCCAGATTGTTCTTCTTGGACATTTTACTTCTTAGGTCTCCCTACCTTCCACCTAGAATTGATACTACCAAATCCTTCATCTGTTAGAAATTTTTTCGATTTATTTCTCTTTTTCTTAATGTGGTATACCACCAACATCTTGATTAAGCCTCTATGATAGAGATTATGCAAGGAATATTTAGGGATCTTATGTAACTTCAAAGACATTTTTAACAAGTATTTGTAGAGAAAGAAATGCAAATTCATAGGTCTGACACCTAAGATGTGAGAGAGAAATCTCACTTGATATTGATGAACAATTGAGAATCTACTCTCACAAGTGATATAGCATTGCACAGTAGTTATAACATGCTGCCATTCTGGCCTAAAATAGGAAATATCCATAGTTGGAGTCTAATTGAAATTTACATGCCTAGGTTTGAGGAAAGAACTTACATCTGCTTGGAGCATTTTATTTTTGAACAAACATTATCCAGTAGCTGAAGTCTGAGTAGCCCTGGCTATAATGGTCTCAGTGATTTTGAAAATTTTACTACACTTTCTCCCCATAAAAACTTTCAGCAAAGGAAATTACAACAGCTACAATTTCCCCTAAGAAATCTGTAGAAACATGTACCAGCCCGTTATTTGAAATTGGGGCTTTTCTCTAGCATCGAATAATTTGGCATTTTCTGGCTCAGAGTGGTTAGCCTTTCCACCTTTACCCATCCTGCTTAACACCTAAGCTCCTCCTTTACAAAAAATTGTTCAATCTAGAGACATAAACCCTACACGTAGCCCTAATTTCTTGCTATAGATGACAACCTGTTTGCTGGAAAATTTAACCCTATCAGTTGTTACCTCCTTGGGGAACTTCGTCATGAAAAACAACAAACGTAATCTTCTAGAGTTTGTTTGCCTTTAATCACAGTGTGGTTTAATTGACACGATTTGAAATGATTCAAATCCGAGCACCAAGTCACCCCATAACATATATCATTCCTCTGTATCAATAATAAATTGATACCTTGTACCTCATTTTATGCCTCAGCTTTAATGAGTAGTCATAGGTTAGCTCCACCAACAATATAATCACTCCTTTATAATATTACTTCTAATTTAGAAATGATTACCCTTTTAAAAAAACAATAATATCTCATAACATATAAGATCTTAAATTAATTTCAAAGGAGAATGATATTTTCTCTGAAAAATGCTCCTTGTATCTCCTTTTGCAGTTTCATGGAAATAGCTACTTTTATCTATGTGTCACCAATGAAACCAAAACCAAACTCCTGAAGAAATAATTGACTTTTCAAAAGAGTAGTTATTATTTTAGAAAGAGCATCTATTATTTTATTACTAAAATGACCAATAAATTTGACTCTAACTTAAGTTAAAATGGTGGTTTCAAATTTTTATGAATCTAAGACACAATACCACCTATGAAACTTGAAAATATTTTTGGTTTTGAGACTCTTTTTGTATTTTATTGAAGATGATTAGAACTTTGACATAGGCTAGGGAACAAGAAAATTTTCAAAACCAGTAATATAATGGCGGTCAGACTATTAACATTTATAGTGTTAATAGTGGCTCCTATTGGGGATGAATTCCTCCATGTGAGGCTTCAAGGACTATAGACTCAGTGCCTTAAAAATTTCAGAACTTATAAAACCTTAGAAACTTATGAATAGAACTGACCTTTCATTGACTGGACTCAAGACTAATTATATTTACAAACACAAGTACCATTGGGCATGGAGTATTATTGACACGTCACTCTGGATATTTACAATGGAATGACTAACTAACTTATCAAACATGGAAACTTTTAAGAAAATGACCATTAACTAGACCTCCAGTCATCTGATCATCATCTAGATGTTTGAGCATAAATGTGTTGTTTTCCAAAACTTGAGAAATTCGGAATGGACCAAACCATAAATTATCTAACTTACCATGTTTTCCATGGTACTCCCTTCCGAAATCCCTGTGCAAAACCAAACCATTTTCCTAGAATAATTGTTAATTTTCTATTTTGTCAAAAATAGATTTGACTTTGGTCTGATATTTTTTCACTTTGTCCATGAGTGATTCTCAGATTTGATGAAATTTTATTAGTTGAAACATTCTCCTTTGAATTGGGTTTTCATCATCACTTTCATCTTGCATAAAATTCATAATAGGAAGGGATAATTTCAATGGCATTACAACATCAGTACCATAAACAAGCTAAAAGGGATACATTCCAATTGATCTTTTGCAACTTACCCTGTGTGCCCAAAGAGCATGAACTAGCTGAGTATCCCAATTTCTCTTATTTTTAGGCAACATCTTCTTAATTGTTGACACCTAATCCTATGGGTTGGGTGTGCATATGTAATATTTTATAATAAATTATATTAGGAAATAAGGAAGGCCAAGAGTCATTGGGAGATGAATCCCAATAGCCTCACCTCCATGTATAAAGGCATGTAAATTCTTCAACTAATACACATTCTGATTTGAGGAGTTACCTCCTGGTTTGACATGGTATCAGAGCCAGTCCCACTATTGGCATTTTTTCCTGTGGTGTAACTCCCTCACTCCTTTTCTTAGTCAGTTTTTTCTATATAGTTTTGCTGCTCC